>VZRF01003390.1:47720-161529 GCA_013396875.1 Vireo altiloquus | reverse complement strand
GAGCTCTACAGGCAGAATACTCACCACAAAAGAGGCAGTACACCTGAAAACAGTAAGGATGGAAGAATTGTGCAAAATAAGAATTTAAACATGAGTTCCTGACACTGCAGAACCCAGCTTCAACTGAATATTTTCTTTTAAGGTGTCTAAAAGTTTTATGGGTGGGAAAAGCAATTTCTTGTCCAGACTAGGTAAAAGCTGACACAGCTCTCAGGCTTAGAACATCTACTTGCAGGGGGACAAAAGAAACTGGAAGACTCCTACCAGCAATGGCCTTGCAATGCCCTCTTCAGACGTGCAGGTCAGTATGGTTCTATATCACAGTCTCTAATGGGTTCTGTTGTTTCAAACCAAGAGCTGTAAAGCCATTTGTTATTCAGCTGAGAGCCTCAATATCTGATGCTCCCAAAATGGCAAGAGGCAAAATTTACAGGTCTGAATGAAACATCTCAAAGACATCCAAATATAACCCAAATCTGGTGAGAAAGGAACAAAACTTGATGTTAATATTGGTATCAATAGCAGCAATAGTATTAAAAAAATGAAACAGGCAAAAAACCAAAAAGCCTAAGTCTGAGCAAATTAAAAGATTAGACATGGGGAAAAAATACCAGACCTTATATTGCCAGAGATGGCATTGATTCTGTAAAATTAATTAATTATTTGAACAGAGGAAAACTGAATATTAAGACATACAGACAAACTGTGAGGGGACTATAGGAGTGAGACTGAGCTGGGTATTTCACCATTGAACTTCTTTCCCAATAATAACAGCAGAAAAAAATGTAGGTTTCCAGAGCACCAACCATATTGTTAATTAGCAGCATAATTTATTCTGCCTTTAACGATGGCTTATTCTACTCTGGCTGACAGGAGAAGAAAACAGGAAGGGCATTTGGAAACCTTATGAAAAATAACCACAGTTTCAGGGCATTTGTACTTGAAAAATGTACAACTACTGATGGATTAAAACACACACACACAACTTCTATAAACATTTGAAGAATAATAGATGGAAGCAGAATAGGTAATAAAAGAGTGAAAAATTTTGTTTATAGACTTGACTGGTTGACTAGGGTATAATTATAGGACCTGCTTCCAATCCATCCTATGTAGAATAATTGGTGTGTACAGGAGAGAGATTTTCTCATAATGAATGGATCTCCTCATGATGGATCAGAATGATATCGGTGTGAATACACTAGAATGACAGCATAATTTAGCAGCAGTGATGCTGGAGGATGGACCTTATTAGCTTCAGCATTTCTGAATGTTGTACTCACAGGCACATCTTGCTTTCACACAGAAGGTGAACAAGGTAAAAGGAGTGGCAGTCTTACAGATCAGAAGCTTTAAGGGAGTTAATTAGATAGCACTAATCTTTCAGCTGTACTGCTGCCAAGATGTTCTAGGTGCTGCAGAAGGAAATGCGTCCAGGAAAGCTGTTCATGTTTGTTTGGAGAATGCCCTTAAGTTTGGAGAACACCCTTACTGCTCTCCCCTCAGAGCTGAGCCAGCCAAGGCAGTTGAGAATAACAGAGAGTGTAAACACCCCTCATGTTGTTGTGCTCCACCACCTTGGGTGTGTGTGTCCCCTGCCAAGCCCAGGGTTGCTCTGTCTAGTACCACCAGTATCATACCCACAGTTACTCTGCTCCCTCCCAGCACACTTCAAGTTCCTGTGGCAGATGGGCTGCAAGGAGCTAGGCCTGGCTACAGAAGAGGTACCGAAGTTGATTACAGGCCTTGAGTAAAAGGATCTTCAACCATGGCCTTAGGGGAGTTTTAAAATTCCCTCTGTAGTTCTGAAGGGTTGTGTTCAATCCACTTGCTTCTGTCAGAATCAAGCTAGTGTTTATGGAGCATACTTGATGAATTTGGTATTCAAAACAGGATTAGAGCTGTAGTGATATGCTCTGAATTAGTAGTAACTGAGCATTTACCATTATATGTTGAGAATATTCTCATGGACAAGCTTTGTGAAAAGCTTTCCCCGATGACACCACCCACACTCCTACAAATCTCTCTTGGGGACTGAGGACCTAGAGATGGTTCTTCCAGCTGAGGAGAGTGATGTATTGGCAGATCAGATTTCCAGTACTGCCATGACCATTAAGTGTTTTTTTCCTGGAAACAGTGAGTAAGGCTTTTGAAAATTGAATCAGACTGTTAGATATGCTCAGCCCAACAGTGAACAGAACCCTAGACTAGGAGTTAGGACCCAGCATACTGGGTAGTTCTCTTGTTTTTTGGCTTCCTTCTGTATGACAGAGTCAATTTTGCCTCTCTTTCTTAGGTGTGGAGACAAAAAGAAATAGGTAGCATCCTTATTACATTCACTGAAAAGTTAGCAGACACAACGACTAAAAGAAATCCAGAAGTTCACTGTTCTGCAGTGTGCAATAAATAGTACTACTATTACAACTACTGACAATTAGTTGCTGAGCTGAGAATTGCAAAGACTTACGTCAGGATAATATACTATCATCTATACCTATGAGCAGTGGAAACAAATAACAGGATGTCTCTGTGGAAAAGCCATATAAAAATATATGCTGTACAGAAGAAAATGTGATGAATTATTTATGTGACACACTAAAGACATAAAAATGCTCAGACACCATTTATTTATTTTTGTTAAATGCCTGTTAATTTCATTTTAGACATCTTCATCCCCTACTTCCAATGCTAGGTTGAAAAATCCTCAAATGGCTGGCACAGATCAAAGCTATAACTTATATTTTAGTTAAGCATTTCAAGATACTTGCTCCAATTTAAATTTATTAAGAATAATTAAAACTGTATGTCAAAAGCTAGAGGACATAAAGCACACCACAGCTCAGTCACAAACCTTGCCAAAAGTTAAATAAAAACGTTCTCTTCCACCGGCTTTCCAAGGAATAGGAGCCAAATTTATCTCTGGAGCAACTTCATTGAAGTCAATAGGGTGGCACAGGGAATACATTTGGCCAATGCTGTCTGGCATATGGCCTTCTAGGAAGCATTCTGATTTATTAACAGTTTGGCCACGTTTTTGTCTTCAGTCTCTCAAGTGCATCATCTCTATTCTCTAGGATACCTCTCTCCACTGTGCTGTCCCACTCATGCCAGCAGAAAACCAGCGAGGCATGATGGACCACAAAGCACTACAGAAGGTGAAGCAAGTAAGATTTTGGTTAGGTGATCTTCTCTTTTCCCTGCATCCCACTGGTTTTATTTCCTTGTTCGTAAAAACCCCAAATTTATATTGACATGAGTGGTAGCTTCAGGCAAACTCTGTGCTCTGGTCTATAAGAAGGGCAGGTATGTGGGTTGCCATGTCACTTTGCAGCCCAGTCTTTGCTGCACAGATGCCAGAGCTGCTCATGGTACAGCCCCTGAACCACAGTGTGCCTTATTAAGACAACACAAAGTCAGTAATTGTTCACTGCACTGACAAGTGACAGGGATAGCTGAGGCAGCATACAGTGTAACAAAGGAGATTCACAAGATAGCACTTCCTTTTTTTAGAACAGTGTTTGCTGCCTTGTTAACCTTAAACATCACCTCCTCCCTGAAGGGAAACACCCAAATAATTTCTTTCCCAGGCATTTGTCTCTTCCCGTGGATTGAGAGCTGTGATGGGCTGCAGGGGGTACATGCCACCATGCCACCAGATTGCCTTCAGGAATGCTACAAACAAAGGTGCTGCACCTCATGCTCACACATACAGTGGCTGGAGACAGCCAAACCACAAAAACTTTGGTAGCCATGAGCAGCAGGCAAGCTCAGGCTCAAGGAGAGTCTCAGCCCTATTCATAGCATACTGGCTACCCACCAAAAGTCACTCTGGAGCTCACTCTTTTTTTAGAAACAGGTGAATTAGGAAAGCATTTTACAAACTCTGGTCAACAAAATGGGTCAGAAACAGGTTAGTAGGTAGCTGAAGGTGGATTTTACCTGGCTGATGCTTAAGTATATTATAGCCTACTTCTTAACTTTCCACAAGAAACAAACTCCTTATTTAAAGTTTCTCCTTTTCACTATAGACTATATTTCCGAAGTAGATAAAAGTCCATAACACATGAGTAAACTCTTAGTTACATGAAAACTGTTTTTAGCTGTATTTGAGTCACATGAATGTGGGTGAGAGAGAAAAGAACTTATTTTCTGAAAAGGCTCACCAAGAAATATTCTTGATTCAAAAGAATACATATTAGCTTTTCATGGGAAAGAGAATATCAAGTTCAATCTAAAGAAAAGTAAGTAGACACCCAAAAATTAAGGATGAAGTAAATTAAAACTGTAAAAATCATGTATTGGACTATTTATATATAGGTTATTCTCTTCCTTGCCTCAGTATCTTCTGTAATTGATCTTGGAGTAATCTGCAACATTGCCAAACAACTTTGCCAATGCTGTTTACAGTGAAGGTGCCCACAGATTACCTCTGAAAAATTGTGCATAGGGATGTTGTCATTGATACCTTTTCTCATTTCTTTCTTCCCACACCACCTCTAATACCAGAAATAAACTGGAAACAGTTATGGAAAAAAAAAAGAGAAACCTAGAGCATCACATAAATACAACAGGAAATGCAAAAAGAGATAGCAGCTGACTCTCCACTGCTTCATAATCTATATAGTCATTTAGATTTATGCAACAAGATCTGAAAATCCAGCTGTGCTCTTTCAATTACACTGTCATCAATAATAAAAAATCTGCACTCAGGATTTATCTTTTAGTTTTGTTGCCAATACATGAAACAGCAATGTACATCTTGTTTTACCCTTCTATCAAGCATTCATAATATGCAAAACTGAAACACAGGCTCAAAGAAAAAATATTTTTCAAATAAAAAGATCCTCTTAAAACAACCTTTTTTAACTGAAAGTTGTTTATTTTTTGTCCTTTCTGTGTTTCAATTGTTTAGAGAAGGTAAAAAAGATAACAGGCTATCACAATCATTATAAGTTCTACTGGTAAAGAAAGTCCATGAGAATTGCTGTACTTACAAAAACAACCACAGCAGTGGGAGGCATGGTTGCTGCTCATGAAAGCTTTTGATCTACCGTGGGGCAGATTTCCCAAATATATATTGTCAGAGTTCTGCAGAACAAACATCATGGCTCAACAAAGGGCTAACAGGAATGCACCAGCAGGTGGGAATACAGAAGAGACAACTGCCTGAAAATATGCCAAGGTACAGAGAATGACTCGGGAGAGAAATGACCCTGTAGAATTATTCAGATAAAATGGGATGAATTTAACAGAAGTTGCCTAGAAAAGAAACATCTACTGGAAGCTACAGAAAAAGGAGTTATTTGCACAGCCAAGTGAATAGGTTAAGCAAATACCAGTTGTGTCAAGTGCCATCGAGCTAAGACCCAAGAGAGGATGGCAGGGACAACTTCTGCTGATAAAGGGCAGGAGGATGGGGAATGGGGCAGGTAACCTCAGTGGACATGGGTCAGCTACATTGACCTTCCACTGATGTATCTCCCTGACTCAGAATCATAGGTTTCAACTGCAGTATGAGCATTGTAGAAAGGTGCAAACTCATTGATAACCAGGTTGAGTTGGTAATATTCATCCCCAGATCCTCTGTCAGGCCACTCCAGGGCACGTCCTACTCCCTCAAATTGCATGCTGAGGAACAAAGGGGGCCCTCACTGTGGTATGGACATGGCTGGTCCACAAGACTCCTGTGAAATCTTACAGTTTCTCTCCAGTTTTGGTTTGAGGGAGCAATATCCTCCAGTTTTAAACACCTTGCTCTCTCCACAAGGAATTGCCTTAATAATGTACTATCTTCACTTGGTTATGAAAGTTCTTGCAATACTTTGTGACCATGGTTAATCATGGTTAACTACCATGTTAGACAGAGATTCAGTGAAGTGCTTTTTGCCCCTCTAAGTTCCCTCTGCAGTTGCAGGAATAATCTTGAGTTTCACCTGCATGTTCCCTGCAGGCAGTTGGCATGCTCTATGTTAATATTCTTTCACTGGTGAGTAGAATGACATGAAAGAGTCATTTATTAATAATGAAAACTGCTATTAGGCATCCCTTATCAAAGAGAGTCACAGTAAATCACCTGATGATCATAAAGGCTCAAGAGAGATTTGCACGGAGAGATGCAATAGACTTGCAAAGAATTGAACAGAAAGGGAAAAGCTGAAATAATCAAAATGGTATTTGTTTGGAAGGGAGAACCATTTCAATCATAGTGATTGAACAGTGGATTTCAAGAGAATTATCTTGTGCATGTTAGTCAGCCTGATTGAATAGTCTTGTAATATTCCACTTAGCTTATAATATTTGACATTATAACAGCATCCGGAAATTTTCAATTGACAAAGTTGTTTGGAAGCCCACATACTAGCTGAAATGTTAAATATAAATATATTATAAACCAGTGAATGGAAACAAACTTTAAAATCCATTTAATAGCTCTTTTTTGAGCTCTATAAATATCCTGTGGTTCTCAGTTGGGGGTTTGAAAAACAGCTGATCCACAATTTACAGAATTTTACTTCCAATTTCTCACAAGGAAACTCCATTGCTTGCAAGAGACACAAATTCATTTGAAGTTTCTTTTCAAAATACACCTGTCTGACAGAAGAAGTTAACAGGATGGGAGCCTTATAAACAGATAAAGGAGTTTACTGGAATTACAGATTATGTGTGCTTTAAGATTAAGTACAAAACCATCTCTGTTTAAGATAACACTGGATTTTTAAACAGAAAATAGAGAAAAAGGAGATGATGCCTTTAAAAATCTTAGGGCTTTATCAGTCTTTGTCTTATATGAAAATACAGGAAGTTGCCAGGGTCCTGCATGAAAGGGATATGCAAACCCCTGCTTTTTCTCTTGTGTTATTTCTGAGATACTTCAGAAAGGCAGCTTCCTCAGTATAGCTTAATAACTGGAGAGCACCAAAGTAGTACAGAAAGTTCTGGATGATTTTGGCATTACAGATCATGCAGGCAAAGCAGAATGCTCCCTGGGTTGTTTATTTTTTAGATTTAGAAATTCAACTTCTAGGCAAGTTTCAAAAATATGAGTAGTCAGTAAAATAAGCATCTTTAAAGAACATAAGCCTTGGTACTGTTCTCGAAAACTATTAATTGAAGGGAAAAAAGGTCCAGGGTATTCCTTCTCAGTGAGTTCATCCTCATATCCTGCTCTGTTTTCAGAACCATTTCCTCAGACTCTTATGCTTTCAGGTTCCCTTCCCTGTTGGGGCTCTTACAAAAGCTCCAGGTTGCTTGTATGACAGCACTTTGCCTGAGTCTCAGCACTGCAGGAACAGGTGAAACTTCCTACTCTTCCTCCTCCCCAAATCCGGCGGATCCTTGAAAGCACGGAGTACTCAGCACTGCATTATGAGTATTGCATTCTTGTGAGAGAAAAATGTTTTCCTCTCCATCCCTGCTTTTTGTTCCTTAAGTCTTTAAATCTCTCTGTTCAGTGGGGCCTGCACTTTAGTACTGTGAGGCAGAGCCCAAGCCTGGGGCTGAACCACAGGTCCAATACAACACTGGTCAGCATGGAAATTGAGTCTTTGGTGTGCTGTGTTCCCTCCTCACTCACACTGCTGGGTTGTTGCATCACCCAGGGCAAGCTCAGCTCTCTGCATGTATGAAATGATACAGACAGCAACTCGCATACACCTCAGAGGGGGGCTGCACAGGCTGATTAATTAATGAGCACTTGCGAAGCATTTTGGGAGGCTTGGATGTAGCCTGCTCTCTAAAACAAAATTGGGGCATGTGTTATTTTTCTCTCCAGACTATTTCAGTTTCTGTTTAATTTCTTTTCACTATTTCATGGAGCCATACCCAAAATACAAGCACGGAGATAGGGAAGAGTCAGTTTAGCAGCCCTTTCTATACAGTCCCTTATGACACATGGCTTCTCTTTACTCAACCAGTAGGAGTATATTTTATAACTTCATCACACACCCATGCTTTTGTTGCTGTTGTTTGTTACGTTTTTTTAAATATATTGAGAATTTATGAAGGTAAAAAAATGACTGATCACCTGCTTATAAATCTTACAGGCAAGGAAACATTTTAGACATCTAGGCAAAATACACTGGTACAGATAAGAAAATTTAGGTGTATCTACAAAGATGTCATTAAAAAAAAAAATTAAAAGGGAAGCCTCAAGAAACTTCAGTCTCAATCCCTCTCACACAATATCCTACTGCACAATCACTACAATTCCCTCATGCACAGGTAAGAAAGGGGACCTTTGAGTAAGATTCGTTGTCCATGAACTCTTCACAGACAATCAGTAAAAGTTATTTAGCACAGATGTTGCTGTAATTGTGAGATACTGGGAAAATCAATGTTTAATGGCAGGCTCCCAACTCCACCCTGGCAATGCTCTTGAGTTAACATCACCAGGCTAGAATTTAAAACATGTAGAACAAAATTGGCTCAGATAAGTCCTCTACAGTTGTTATCATCACTCAAAATATCCCATTTTATTTTGATCTCCAAGTCACCTAGAGATAAATAGATTGTGATTTATATCCATGCACTTCTAACCTTTGCTATCCACTGCAAGTTTAGGGATGATGATTTTGTGAAGTGTTGTGCATACATATAACATTATTCTTTGGGTAGGAAACATCTTTTTGTTGTGTTCGTACACTATGTATCACAGTACATGTTTTTCCTATATGAGGAATTATCCTAAACGTTAGAAATCTCAGACAGCCATTATTAATGAAACACATAATCATAAAGCTACTGAAAAAGGCAAGTACAGAAGCAAACACAGAGAAATAAGTGTAAAGTTGTAAAATCTGCTAAAACATTGCCAGTGTAGCATTCTACTCATACCAATTCTGGATAAAGGATGATGATGTTTATGACACAGGTGACATCGCTCATTCTTTGTTGTATTTAATCCTAAATAGGACAATACCCTCAATGAGATCCAAGTGAATGTTTCACCTCTTATTCTCATACAGGGTCTCACCCTTGTTCTCTCCTAAACGATATGTATGTAGGAGAGATATATACAGGAAATAGAATTTTATAACCTTAGTGACATTCCTACATGGCCCAGAGGAGTCTTACCAAAAATTCACAGATGTACACACCTCACAAAGGGGTAAAATGTAATTTGTAGGGATGATTGGCTGATCTGCGCCCATCTGTATATTCAACCCAGGATAAGAACTCCATCTGCTGCAGATGCTAGCTACAGGGGTTTTGCAATATCAGCTTTCGAGGTGTGGAGGCGTCTAGAGTACACCTAAAGGGCAGGCTGAGAGAGAGAGTTACAGGGGTAGTCGAGTTGCTCCACAGGGCTTTAAGTGGCTCAGCCATCCAGGTGTAGAATGGTATGACATATTCCATCTTAATCAACAACACTTAAAACCTGCATAATCAGTTTCCACTGAGAGGAAACATCCTCTGCAAAGGTTCATTCTTCTTTGGTGTTCACATTCAGAAAAATTCCGTTTATTACAGAGGGACTAGGATCCAGATCTCTCTGCTCCTTTATCCCCTTGCATTCACTGTATAGGAGCGTTAATATGTGTGACGTCTCTCTCTGACCTTAATGCTGCTGAATTCCTCTCCTTTTTGCTCCATGTACCCAGTGAATTAAAGAGCATGCTGGTGCTTTTGACCAGGATTTCAAACTTCCTTGAAAGCTTGTAGCTTTGCCTGTTGCAACCAAGTTGGTCTCTGCTGTCACATGCACATGGAGGTACCCAGAGTGAAAGGGAGAAAAGACAGAGACCTGAAAAAGTGCCTCAGCTATCAAATCAGCAGCTGCAGTACTGAACCTCACAGGCCCTCAGTCTACAGAGTGCACCACAATGTTTTTACAACCTAGAACTTGAGCACCTTCCAACGCACTACGGCACAAAGTGACTAATGTCTGCCGGGTGCTTTGCATTTTCTCTATCACACCCATCCCACGCACACATGCACAGACTGCCTGACTTCGGAAAAATCCAAACCTGTCAATGCAGGATGTCTAAAAGCTGAGTAAAAAAGAACTTGGGCACAATTTGATTGGTGACCAGACTTTATGGATTAATGAAGAAGCCACTGGGACTGTATAGACACATAGCATGTTTTGCACACCTCTTTTCCAGGTCTCAGATATTTCTAAAGGTAAGACAAAACTCCAGACTGTTTCTGCCACAGGGAAGGTTACACTCCTCAGTAGACAAGAGTCACTGGTATAAAATACAATAAAAAGACAGATAAGGAAAATATACCAGTAATGCAATGCTTTGCATGTGGAACCTATTCCTGCAATTAGTGTCTTATTCCAAAAGGTACCTTTCTGACCTTTGGGGAGTGTTCAAGAACTAAGACATATTTCAGTGGACACAGTTTTGTTACAATCTGGATGTTACAGAAATAGCTAGGTAAATTAGGGCAACAGAGCAATTAGGAAATTGCCATTTGCTGATCTCTTCCCTTATGGAACTATTTGTATGGATAGGTATAACCTTTTTTCCATTTTCAGAATAAGTGATTAACCCATTATGCTCTTCCAAAAATTCATCCAGTCTTGCCAGAATTTCTCCTCTAACAAATAAGCTGCTCATGATCATCAAAAGCTCTGAAAGAAAACACACATTTTTGAACAGCAATTTTCCTTTGTCACAACTAGACCTTAGTGGAATGGGTTCACGCAAAGTTCTTCAAATGTTTTAGGGTGCTCACATTCAGTAGGATTCAAAAGAAAGGGATGAAATTTTTTCCAAACCAGTGAAAAGAAAAAACACTTCAGATCTTTTAGCTGCTCTCACACAGTGAGCAGTGCCTTAGCAGCTGCCAGGATGAAAGCTTAGAGCAAGTTCCTAAAGGAGCAAGCAGCTACACAGTGTGACTGCTGATTACACCTTCCCTAGACAGCCTCCAAATGGAAACCTCATTAAAACAGGATTAAGTTGAGGCTGCATTCCCTGTGTCTCCACTGGGCTGAGTTTATGCAGTAAAAGCTGTAGTTAATGGCAGGAGTAATCCACAGACTGAGGTACATACTGTGTCACCTCCACTCCCACCTTTAATCAGGAAAATTCCAGCCAGAACATTTAGTTTGGAAATATGGATGCGTGTTACTGCATACGCACTGGTATTTTGTACTATTTGCTTTCTTTCTGCAGTTGACTTGTCTGACTTGGACTCATGCTGCTCCACAAGCATATCCATCCCAGTGGCAGAAGGAACAGGACAATGAGGATTGGCACCAGGGGCCCCACTGGTGCCAGGGACCTTGCAGGACCTGCAGGGCAGCATAAGCAGCTGTGCCACGGCACAAGCAAGCGAAGAGACCCCGTACAGCTCTGTCCTGACTGAAATACACTGAACCTGTTCATAATGTCTCCAGTAAAACTCTCCTTGCTCTTAGGTTAAAAGTGAATCCTTGGCAGTGGGGGAACTTTACAAAATTTCTAGTTTCTCAGTTAAAACACAACCCTTGCAAGGAAAAAGCAACCCCACACAACTGGAATTTCCCTACTTCGCGTATACCCAGGTATATTGTGTAGGGAGCAACAAGATTTTGCAAGATGTTTTCTTTCCTTCTGTCACAAATGAAACAAAAAGATTGAGGGAAAGAAAGTAGAAGAGAAAAAAAGTCTTTACTTTTTTCCCCTCATATTCAGGAAGAGTTCTTTTATGGGAGAGAGAAGAAAGAAAATGACTCTGCCAAATCCCATGAAATTAGCAGACACTATTATCTTAATCAAATTGGTGGGTAGTACTGTGATGGTGCTTCTGTCCTCTACTATTAAAGAGTGTTTTGGGAAGCTGCTTCTACCTGCTGCTTCTGAGGAAGGAGCCCTATTGCCCACAGAACTCCAAAATTTCATTAAATGACTTCTCTTTGAATCCAAGTTCTGCCAAGGTTCAAATGCACTTATCTTTCAGAACCTGATATGAATATATCCTGAAATTCACAAAAACACATAATTGCTGCATGTGGAAAAGACCTTATATATTCCCCTTTTCTGCAGAAGTATGCCATATGTTTAATTTTTCTCAAGTTTCTTTTTGAATATTTCAGGGGATAAATTTTCACTACATCTCTTGGGATATTATTAAACTCATAAATCTCAATGTCAGGGAGTTTTTTGAAGACATACCACCTAAACATCCACTTGAGTTCACTCCATCCCTCCCTCTACTATGCTAAGAAATTCTTTAAATCATGGATACATGTTTCAATGTTTGTAGACTTTCCCATCTTCAAATCTGCCGTTGCCTAAGCAAATTGCAGCTACTTGCCTTAACTTTACATTATAGAGTAATCCCTCCAGTCCCCTCAATCTTCTCACTGATTTATTTTTAGTAGTCTTTTTGATAATAGTGTTCAGTGAGGTTATATGTCCTTCAGCTGTTGTCCTTTTGAAAAGAAAACCAGTCCCTACAACTGCAGCATAATATTTCAGGGGTTTAACTGTTTTCCAAAAATAAACAAACAAACATATTGTTTCCCTTCTGTGTGTTAAATTTAATTGCACTTGCATCTGTTAGTGAAAACCTTGATTGACAACTTATTATTATTATTATTATTATTATTATTATTATTATTTCTGCACTGCCCATTTGCAGGCACAAATTATTTCAGTAACTTTTGTACTGTGAAATACAGTACTCCTCAGTGCTGATGTGACCGAGCTCAGACCAAAAGGTTCAAAAAGTCGTTTCTAACCACTGCTTCTCTGATGTTCCCTACGCTGAGGGGCACAGCAACCATTACAATTTCATGCCTGCTCTGTGCACTCTTCCGATAGGAACAAATTCTGCTTCCTGACCCGTAACAGAAGTAATATCCAAACCACATCCCAAACAGACACACAGATGCATTCACTTTGGAGTTTGATCCTTTAAAAAAAAAAAAGACCAGTCTGAACTGAACAATTGCTTTGCCCAAAACCCATGGACTTTCTACTCTACATTTCTGAAACAATGCTAGAAATGCCTTCCCACTGTTAACCTAATGCTTGGTAACAACATGGTTGAATATGCTCTGCAAGAGTGCAAATAGAACAAAATTTAGCAAGTTTGCTTACAAAATCCAGAATGACATTGAATGCATGAAGATGCTCCAGTAAAAAGCTGATTTTTTTACCTACAGCTACAAAACTTCTAATTGAGTAAACCACAATATCTTTGAAAATTTTAAAATATTATAAGAATTCTATGAAGGGAATTGAAGCACCTGATTGAATACAATTACACCAGTTAAATGTGTGACTTCATAGAAACTTGAAAACTCAAGGAAAGAATGAAAAGTTCAATCAAATGTTCATTTTATTCAAGAATTGGTCTAGAAACAAGCTATAGGTAACCATGTGTACATTCCTACAAAAAACATCCCCTTATCTTGGGTCTCCTTTTCTTATCATGTGTTGTCTCTTGGAAAGGCCCCACTCTCAGATCATCTCTTCCCAAACCAGTCACAGCATCAAAAAAATTATTTCATAATAAGATGCACTTTGCTCTTTGCCAAAGGCAGACATGACATTTTGAAGATGTTGCTGAGTAAGGTTAGTCTGGGAAGTAAAAGATACCATGAACAACAGGGTATGATGCTATAAAGAGGAAGAGGAAAAAATGGTCCTTATAGGAAAAATAGACATCAAAAGCAGCTTGCCTGAATTTCAGCAGCACATCTCATCCCATTCCCTTCACTGGTCAAGTCCAATTGAGCTATCCTTGTCACACACCACTATTTAGTTACTTATCAATTATTTTTATTTGGAATTACCCTTCAAACACCCTGCAGGTTCACACTTATTCAGATAACCTTTGAAACACGAGCACAGTCCTAGGCAAAACCCAGAAGTACCTTTAAACACCCTCCCCCCACACATCTGCTGTGTCCTGCTTTCTGGTACTGATGCAATATTTGCCTCAACACAGTAAGGATTTCAGAAGGTATAAGCCTAAATGAGTTCAAATTTAACAATATACATTTTAATCCTCCTCCAGACACATGCTTGGATACTTTTTCTTATCAAATCTAAGTATCTCCCTGGAATGTTTATTTAATGACCTTAGTGTTAGCATCAACAGATTAATCAGTCAACTGTAAACAACTCCAGACTGTCCCCAAGAGTTTAAATTTTATCAGAGACTCTAACT
Source organism: Vireo altiloquus (assembly GCA_013396875.1). Lineage (NCBI taxonomy): Eukaryota > Metazoa > Chordata > Aves > Passeriformes > Vireonidae > Vireo > Vireo altiloquus. Next base: position 147,417 of record VZRF01003390.1, on the reverse strand, counting down.
ATAATGAACAAAAGAAATTGTTTGGGTTTTATTCTAAAGAGCTCAGAATAAAAAAAATGTTTTAGAGGAGGGAAAAAATCTAATCCCAAATGTAAGCAACTATGTTTGTTTTGTCACTTCAGCATCTCATTTAGTTTATACCTCTGATAGATTAGTATGTCATTCATTATTTCCTGTCTTCTCATCCAAATACCAAGATGGCTAATTTACTTTAGAAGAGCTTTTATTTATGACTCTCTCCCACCCTGCTTTAATTTCAGGGGGTGGGACCGGTAATGTTTTTTTTTAATGGGTTTGTTTTAATGGACTACAGGATATTGTTGTAAGGTCACTGACCACACTGACAGGAGAGAAAAGACCATGAATCTGTATTATTTTCAGGTCACTGAGTGACTAGGAGAGAATGGGCTGTGACTGGGAAGTGCCAGCTTTCATTATCCTGCATTGGTCTGTGTGACCTTTCATTTCCACTGTCCTTTCCTACGACTGCTCTAACAGCCTCCTCTATTTTCATTTTTCCTCTGTAGTATCCCTTTCCAGCTGTAACCTCCTCATTGCAATGCAGAATAGTGTCAGGAGTCGGAAGCAGTTTGTGCAGGGCTGGTTCTGTGGCAGGCCTCTCCCCGGTTAGGTTCCCAAGCCCATGTCTCTAATTGTCATGTGTAATTTATCCAGCAGGGCTGTGACAGACTGCAGTTCCAGCCCGTGGCAAACATCCATACGGCTCTGCTAACCCTGGATGAACAACAACAACTCACACAGTTGCCTCCAAGTGCTGTATTCACTAACCCATAAAAGTACAACCTATTTTTCAAATAATATGACACTCAGCTATTGTGAAGTTTGTTTTTTAATATAACGGTTGTGCCCATAAGTGCTCTGCCTAAAATAGAGAATGACCTAGCAGCAACAACACAAAACACAGTGGTCTGGGATGAGGAGACAGTGATATGCAAGAGATGATGTCGTGCCTCTGGGCTTACAGAAACTGCCCTACTCCTCCGACTTTATCCATCACTTCGGTTCTGCTGAGCAGCTGCTTTTTTCTGTCATACTGCCAGTCTCAAGTCTGCACAGGGCAGGTGTTGCAAAGCATGTAAACCCCAATTCCACTTGATAAATGACTGAGAAAAATTAGGAAAATTTAGACATAAAAGAATTGAACAGACGAAAGAAGGATGGCATTTGAAGCAGGATAAGGATCATAGAAAAAGAAATTGGGGAATTGAAAAGGAGGAAAGAAGAATGAATATTGCTTCAAAATGTTCTTGCAAAAATATTTCAATCTTTAGTCTTCATTTATTCAAAGTACTCTTCCTTCATCTCCAGTACCAATGATTCTTTCTGCCCAAATCAGAGTTATGTCAGAAGACAATGCAATAATATTCCTAACTCCAAATTCATAGAATTCTGAAACATTATGAAGGCAGAAATATTCAGAACCCCATACATAGCTGACATTTGGGGTAGGGAGAAGAGTATGAAAGCAAATATAAGCAATATCAACAAATAACTGAACACAGATCTTTAGCCTCCTTCCTTGGAAACACTGGAGTGGGTCACAGAAAAAATAATGGATAAGGTGCATCACAAATCCTAGTCTCTTCAGTGTTTTTTTGCGTTTAAAAAAAAAACCAACCTGACAAAAAACAGCTCCAAAGACATCGATTGGGAACTGTTGGCTGGAAAAATTAACATCAAGGCTTCCAAACTGTTCTCAAGCAAGAGACTGTTCTCAGGCCTCAGCACTATTTGCAGTTTACTGTTCATCTTATCATCAATCCATTCAAAGACAAAAGCAGCATTGCTCTGGGCACCATTTAGCAAGTTCTTGAAAAATCTGAGACCTGTCCTTACCCTGAAACATGGTAACTGCTCCTACTAAATTGTGTCTTTAGAGACTAAGAGGGGCATTTATTAGGTGAAAATTTGGCTTTTTCTAAGGAAGAGATGACATGATAATTATGAGGACGGCTGTGTGACATGTATAAATACTCTGATCTGACATGCATAGGGCTTACAGCAGCAGAAGAAAGATCAACAGGCCCAAGGCTTTTGGGTGACAGGTAAGACAGGGTAATTATCCAGGGGCTGAGTCAATAGACAGTATAAGGGCTCACATCACAAAGTTTTATTGTTGCAAATCATTGATTGCTTACAGACGAAGCTATTTACTTTAATTCCATGCGTTCATCACCACTTCTGTCATTGGTGAATTGGTTCTTGTTTTCAAGACATTCACATATTACATTATAGCCACTCCATTTCACACTAACAGCAATTCTACATAATTCATCACTGTCACTTCAGGCAGTGTTGGTAGCTGACTTGACCTGCGAAAAGAAAGGCAATAAAGAGGTACAGCAATGTGGCTCTTTGAAATCTAGTGTGTCAAGCCCTGTGGCAACATGCTTTTAGTTCTGAATTTCTTTAGCAAACTCCAGCTCAAGATGATTCTTCAGTGAAAGGCAGAGGAAAAGGAGAGGTTTCCGTCCCTGTTGCCAATGAGTAAAGTCACCAGTCTGCTAGTGACTCTTCCACAGATGGACAGGTAATTCCTACATGGGGCTCCATGGGTTTGAAGCATTTTAGAGATTCTGCACAGCTCAGACACATGACCTTCAGCATCCACCAGGCAGAGTCTGTTTTAAAGGAGGCATGTATTTGCCTGAGAAAACTGAAATTGGACCAGACTGAGCATCAGACACCCCTATGCACACTCAGAGTCTGACAGCCTTCAGAAAAATCACATTTTCAAGTGCAACTATTGGGTTCTGAAATATCATCATTTCAACTCAGTCACTGCAGCAGATCAGGGTGCTATACAACAACTCTTCATTTCTATGATTCTGTGTAACTCAGTCACACTTTGCATGGATCAGTGTAAACCCATGAAAAGAAAACAACAAAAGGAAACTGTAGGCAAGAAAATCCTATTGTGTTTCAAACAGCAATACCAGAATAAAATAAATTCTCAAGTATGTGAAAGAGATGGCTAGAGTAGTTGTGCCCATTTCCTCTTATTTTGCTGTTTTATGAGACTGCTCATTTCTTCCAGATGTAAAAGTGTACCTGTGTCAAAGCTCAATGCAGCCACAAGAGGATCTCACCAGAACACACTAAAGATGCTTTTTGGTCTCTTACATGACAGTTGATATTAATATTGAAGCAATGAGGAACCAGTAATGTGAAAAAAGTGCCTACAGAATCTAACATAAACTCACCCACCTTTTTGGCAAACCACATTAACCAAAACAATGCCCATTGAGGCTTTTAGGTTTAAATTCAAGACAGGAGGCAATTATTTTTACCTTTCACTTTACGTAGCAAGGAAAAAAGAAAAAAAAAAGTGAAACCTAAGCTTCTGATGAATCTAGCTAAAATTATCTCAGCAAGCCAAGAGGATGAGTCACAGAGAAAATGGAAATAATTCACTATTGGAAGATACAAAGCAAAGCACCATCTGAAGTCATGTCCTGCTAAGATATAAACCCTCTGTCCTGGATGTTAGAATGAAAAACTTACAAGTTCAGCCCAGGAAATGAAAAATTGGTCAGGAAAGGCTCAGGTTAGAGGACCCACCCAGACAGGATTTGCTTTCACAACCTGACATGCAGAAAGGGGAATCACTGCCTCTTAGAATGAGACATCTGCCCATGAACAGCAGTTTGAGAATGTTTCCCTGATACAGATAAATATTGCCTACTGTCTGGAGTTCAATATGGTAGCAGGGCAGAGTTTGCTAATTTTCAAACAAGTTTGGATGACTTAACAATATGTAACAATAACATGTCTTACTACTCTTGCCTTAACTTCAAATTTTTTTCAGCATTTGGTCAGTTAGAGAAAGAAAAATAAGGTTTCCATGGAAAGAGAAATATTATGATCTCTCACTCCTGTCAGTTAGAGAATCCAAAAATCACATTAACTGCCTGGTTCTAACCTTAAAAAGCATCACATTCCCTTGAGTGTTATTCAACATATCAATTCCTCATGCTGGAAAGTGAGCAACTAATTTAGTTCCCAACACAACTGTTCATTTCCAGCACTGCATGCCTGATGAAGACATCATCCAGACTAAGTGAATTGGTAAATAATTGTCTAGTCATGAATTTTTATCAGTGTTAAAAAGGAGGATTATTTGGAAGAATGAGCAAGTTGCTCTGCAGTGTTGTCTTCCTCTTAGCCACCTGGCAGAGGGTTGTGTGCCTACCAAAGGAAATACTGAACCTTCAAACTGGAATTGATACAACTTCCCAGAGCCCTGCAAACCTACCTGTGCTGTAGGCTTGACTCTTTTCTGGGTATAGAAGTCTGACCTGGGAAGAGGGTGTGGAGATAGGTGGGCATGAGATTTAATTCTGTGCAGTCTGGGCGGACAGTGACAGTAAGTACACATCTAAAATGGAATAAAGGTCTTTCAGGGCTGAGGAGTTCAAGTCTGAGTTCTCTGTTGGCTCTGAGTCTTTTTGTGGTTCAAAGACTTCTGTGGTCTAAATCAGAACCTTTCTGATGTGGAGCAGTATCTCATTGAAGAGATTCTGCTCATCATATCTGATAGAAATTAAAGAAAAAAAAACAAAGAAAAACCTCACGGCTGCTTTTCCCATCTCTAAAGTACACATATTTGGAAACAAGGGGAGGGCAAAAAAGGCACTATAGAGAGTAATATGAAACAGTGAACCACCTTTCACAGGGTTTAATTTGCAGAAAAAGTCACAGCCCAGGATCCTGATGTTGAATTCACCAGTATAATATAGAAGTCTGTGAGTGCTGAAAGAAAACCCCTTCCAAACACAAAATGAAATGGGCCACAGGAATCTGATTAAATAAATGAGTATCAACGTGGTCCCACAGTGGTACCTTAAAAAAAAATAAAATAAAAAAAAAATTAAAAATTCTTCAGTAAAAAGATTAAGTGAAGAAGATAAAAGTTTTATTTTCCTCCCCTTTTTTTCCCAAATGAGTTTGTTTTCCTTTGCATAAAAATAACTTCATTGGAGAAAAGTGAATTGTGGGCAAAGTTCTCTAATAGCAAAAGTAGTTTGACTCAATTTTATTTCTGATGCTCAAATTCCATTCCTTCTCTGGTCCTCATATCCAGTCACCATGGCAACAAAAGTGCAGAAAAATCCTTTGCCCATTTGATAATCATTTAATCATTTAACAAGAAAACAGATTGGGAATGTAAAAGTGGAGTAATGGGAAACACCAAAAGGAAAATAAATTCTGCTATCAAAAAAAGTCATATTCCCCAACTAAAAAAACCCTAAAAAAGAAAGGAGAAGGAGCAGAAGTAAAGAGAAATGGCCTACAGGATGTATGTGTCCTCACAGAGTGTAGATTTAAGCTTCTCATTGCTCTCCTTCACACACCACAGTGTCTTTTATTTTCTCCCCATGGGAGTCTACATCCTGTCCGAAATATCCTTCCAGTACCTGAAAAAAAATCCAGAGAAAAATTCAGATCTGTGTTATGTGTTCAGAAGATGAGCAGAAATGTTCCTAACCAACAGAAGCCACACTCTGGAGTTTGTCTTATGTCTTCCTTTCTGTCAAAAAAGGAGGGCTTGAGTCACAAGTGTATTTCAGTAGGAAATCTCTGAAATGCCCACACAATCCCCTGGGAGGATGCCCTGGCAAAGGTCTGTGCTACCTTTAAGCAGCAGGGCTTATGTTCCCCTGATGATGACAGCAGAGTTGTTGAGCAGCTGGCAGCCTGGATCACATTCCCCCAGAAGAATAACACCAGCACAGGCAATTACCCATCAGGGTAGAAACTCTCTTTCCCAGCAGACAGAAATTTCCTGCAACGTGTCCTTGCACCTGACACGTGTATAAGACAAAGTCCAGTTCAGCTCTGAACACAGGGGCAGTCACCTCTTTGTCCCTACTAAATCCATACATGGAGCAGAGCTGCAGGACAGATGGCACATGGAGGTGTGGGCATCGAATGAGCTTGTAGGCAGCTAGAAAGATACATTGCCCTGGCAAAGCTCCAGTGGCCAAACAGCTACAGGAGAAAGCCACAATCTTGGATCTCATGCCCAGCACAAGCCCTTAATATCCACACATGGGACTTGTTGCTCTCACCAATAACCCAGATGTGAAAATAATGATTACTTCTTTTTTTTTCTTTTTTCTTTTTTCTTTTTTTTTTTTTAACATAATAAACTCCACCTGCCCCCCTCCCAGACAGCCTGTTTATCAGAAAATCCAGGTCAGCTTTCTGCCCACCAGCCTAGATTCGAACATGGGAGCTAGCAAGGTAAGTGATTTAGCTTATTCCTTTCCCTCCTGCTGAGACGCTGTGTCTATCCTGGCAACATTTCATTAAAATTTGTTATCTGTTCAAGTTAACTCCAGGGGAAGGTAAATTATTGTTAAATCTTTGTACTAAAAATCAACAGCTCCTGTGTCACTGGTGGCACATTTGATATGGTAAACTGCAAATAATCAAATGTTCTTGATATACCCTTGGCAAAATGTTGCATCCCGAAGAAGGTGGTGAGAAGAGGCAAAAAAATTTGTGTGACAATCTTGGCTACTCACGCCTGCCCTAGAAGAGAAGCTCTCCTCTTCAGTGGATAGTATTGCAAATACCTTATGAAAAATATCTTCTGAATATGCCTGTAACAGAGAAATTTTTACAAGGCACTGAACTGATAAACCCTAATATTTTAAAAATAATTGCTATTTCTCAGTTAGGGATAATGTATCTTCAGGCTTTTTAAATTATTTGTCATTATGTCTCTGAGGTGACACATCAATGTGGCATCTCAGCAATTACCCAAACATGTCTGTTAGATAGAAAAAGTTACATTATTCCCACTGCAAAGGAAGGGAATTGCACACTATGAATTTGTCCTTCAAAATCAATATTGGAAGGTCACTAGTACTAGGAACAGAGGCTTGAGTCTTGCTTATGTTTTAGGGTGTTTCCACCAAAAATGTACCCACCTCCCCTTTTTTGTTTAATAGAGGAAAGGTGAGAGCATTCATCCTCCTCAGATCTTATCCCAAAAGAGGTGTCCTTTAATACATGCTTTCTCTTTCAATCAGGGACTTTGAATGCAGGTAAATGAACATAGATAACTTTGACAACCCATTGCCCAACAAATAGAAACATCAAACAGGTAAACTCAAAAATTAAGGATCTTTGGATTTATCTCCCAGCCTCAAGTAAACAACCAGAGAAGACTTTTGTTCTTGTAGCTGCCTCTAGATTCGCCTTGCTTCTCACTCACTCTTTTTTTCTCTGCAACCCAAGGACATGGCACATCTAAATTCCTGTCACACATATTGAGGTGAGAGCAATGGCAGATAGAGATCCATGGGAATTTTCAACCTGACCTACAGTTCTTACTCATATTTATGTAACATTGCTGTGCATAAAGGTTCCTAACACTGCTTACTTCAGTACCTATTCCTGACCTGAGGCAGAGAACTACAGCATGAGCTTAGAGAGAGGAGCTGTTTTGTACCTAAAATAAAAATAAGCATTCAAATATCTTTCTCCTACAAGCCCCCACATGTTTCACACTTCCAAAATTCTTCCAAGAATTTCAACTAAAACTTGTCTCAATTGTTCCAAAACCCCAAGATTCTGCCATGAGAACATTAATAATCAGATTTATGCCAGTCTGGACCAAAACCTAATTGATAACTTTCCGATGTAGTCAAGCTACAGTGCAACTTGAGGCTTGAAGATTCCTGTTGCAGCCTGCTGTGCACTTCCCTCAGTGACAGCCAAACAATGCTCCAAATAAAAAGCAAGGTGGGAGGCAGTGGGCTGAGAACTGACGTTTTCATACACTATCACAGTGTGGCAATTCAGGCTGGGGCCACCAGTGTCAGCAAGAGAATGCATGCATTACATTGTGACACACAGAAGTTCCCTGCCGTGCCTTGCACACATACAGCTCTCTGTTTAGCCATTAGAATCTCTCCTCTAATTTTTTTCCAAGATGATTTTGTCCTGTCCTCTCAGGCATCCTAATTTAAGTCCTCACAAATTCAGGAATTTAGCAGTTAGTACATTGAAATATATTTATTACTTTAGAGGACCTGGCTGCATAACACAGCTGTTATTCAGTGGGATAAAACAAAATAATTAAGAGCAAAAGATTCCTGATATTTAACTAGAAATGTTTTTAAATAGCTCACTATTGCTATTTTATGGTGAGAAAATTGCCTACTAAAATATAATCAGTTATTTTAAGTACATAGTATTATTCCTACCAATGATGAAAAATGACTCTTCAACATTTAAACCCTACCTTACCTTTATTTAAGATCCCATGGCATGAAAAAAATTTTGATGCAGAACATTACCCACTCAGAAAAACAACCCCTTTTATGAGTGATCCACTCCTCAATGGGTTAAACTATGGAACAGGCAGGCAGAGAGAAAATATGAAGCAAAATGAAAAACCTAATACTAATTTAATTAATCATTTGTCTTTTATATAACATCGCACTAATTACACATCAAGTTGGTTCACATAGGTGGGGAACAAAGCTCTAGTATTTATAGTCATATAATTTTTCAGAGAAAATTTTATTTAAAAAGAGTTGCAACAAAAATGGCAGTATTTGATCTCTTACTATAGAAAGAAATCCAACACCTGTATATGTTAATAGGTCAGAGACATTTAGAAATAAAAGATAAAGGTGAAAAATGCACTTTGTTCTCATTCTTTTTCAGTTAGGTAGGTTTTCAGAGAAAACTTTTCGGTTTTATGGATCGTGGCTGTGACAGATGAAACGTCTGTGCATAATTTATTTTTCTTGCAGAAATAACATTCAACCAGTTGTGCCAGAAGATGGCAAGTTTTATGGGCTTATTTCAATTGAAAACATCTGCACTAGATAATATATGCCGCTGGGTCACATGTTAAATAACACTATTATATGTGACTGCATATAACAGCTGTTTTGCATCTTCTTTATAATGGTTTGTAACTAAGCATAATTGTCTTGGATCATTAATTGAAGTTGCTGTAACATTAACCCTTAATGCTTTTATACTTCTTAGTTTTTCAGTTAAACAGGGTCTGATCCAGTTACATACTTGATGTGAGCCATTTCCAGCAATATAACTCAGGAGATACTTGACATTATATGTCAAGTTCAAAAGGCACTCGCAAAGCACCTGCTTGCCTTCTATAATATCAGATGCCCACAGATTTTTTTTCCATGAGAATTTAAAAACGATCCTGTTTGCTGTTCCTAAACACATCAGTCCTAAAGGGCTTCTTGCCAAAACTGTGTGCACCTTCTTTGAACTAATAATGTCTGGAGGGTTGCCTAACCCAGTTTGGAAAACCAGAGTTACCAAAGCAGCCTGGATACAGGATAAAGTCTGCAGAAATTGGTGGAGGATTGATAGAAGGCAAGCCCACCCCCACCACCATCAGCATCACAACTTGCATCTTTCCAGTTAGGCACATGCCTGAGCTCATCACTGGAGCCCGGGGAACTGTGACAATCCAGCCAGGTTATTGTAACAATTGGCTTACAATCTGACATGCCTGAAAATCTCACTATTTGGTCTAAATTTGAAGCTAGACCACAGTGAACATCTAATGGAAAATTAGCGTGAGCTTTGTCACATTAAGACTCCCTAGGTTTGAGTAAATAACAGAGAAGGAAAGTATGAAATAAGAGAGGATGTTTCATACCTCATTTGTCCTCAGACTTCTAAAATTTCACAATTCTAGTTATACAAATTAGAGGGCTGTTCAATAATGAATCTTTCTGGCTTCCCCATCCTCCCTCACTTATTAACTAAATCTGGAAGTGCTTTTCTAGATAAGAGTCACATCAGTATAAGTCTGGTGCATTTGGCCCTCTCCCCAAGTATTTATAACATTGGAATCCAACACATTCCATTGCTTGATAACAGATTATTGGGCTAGAAAAATAATGAAAACATCTTAGAAAGCAATGTGCCTCCTATAAACACTTGGCCACAAATTGTGGGAACAGGTCTGAAAAACATGGATGCAATCTTCTTCAACACACACTGTTAACCAGGAATCTTCTCATCATGACATATGCACAGCTGGTTTTCTTCTGCTAAACGAAGGCATCGATGATTCAGTGCACAATGATTTGCTTTCTGGGAAGTCTCTCCTGGAGCTGATAAAGGCTAATGATTGGGAGTTATTTCAGAGGGGCCTACGCAATGCACCTGCCAGGCTCAGGGGCAGAGACAGTGGATTATTTTATCCTTCTTCAGTCTAGATCAGTTCTGTACTAACAATTACAGGAACAAAAGGTGCCAAACAGTGAAACAAGACATATTATTGTACCAGATGGTCCATCATAGAACAGTTCACATACAGGTCTAGAATAAGAGGCAGCTTCAGTATTCACTAAATGCATTTTCAGACTGTTCCAATAGTTTCAGTACATTTTCCTTACTTTGGTTGGAACTGCAGAATTGACACATTTTTATATGTTAGTTGCTTTTAGGATTTAATCTCATTTGTTTAACAGCATTATAACTTCTACTGGCAAGAGTTTATTCATTTATTTTGACATTTATATGGGCTACAATTGTATTTGTTTCACTATCCCAATATCTATCACAATGAAACTCAGCAAGATTTTCTCTTAGCTATCTCACTTTGTAATTAGAGGTATTATATCTAATCTTCTAATCAAACTGGCAGAAATACAGTGGTTACATGTAAAAAATTTTATGTGCATTTCCAAGCTAGCAACCTGTGAAGCCCAAATCCAACAAGCATTTTAACAAATATGTTAACTTGGTAAACTACTTCTAGTAACTTCATGGTATCTATTTCAACTCTGAGTAACAAAAATTGTTTTGTTTAATGACTCATAATGATGCCTTAAATGGTTGCTTAGAAACAGAGACTAGACAGGAAATGAGGAATAAAGGAAGTATTTATTTGAAAGGCCTTCAGGGGTACACTCTGTGCTCCAGAGGGTCCTGCCTCAGTGGATCCCAAAATGGACAACAGGTCATGAGTTCCTCACACTTTTATATCAGCATCAATTCACCAACCAGAACCTCAGCCAATGATGGAATTTCCCCAGGCTTGCCACCTCCCCAAGATGAAGGTTTACAGTTCTTGGGTCTGGCATGGTCTGGGTGTCCTTGGAGAGCAAGCTAGAGAGGCTTTGTTATGTCTGTCTGAGCATGAGAGAGCAGCACTTAACAAGCTACAGGAAACTTCAGAGTTACACTAACAGTACAGGATTTGAAAAATATAAAAGTTTAAATCTAAGGTATCAATAACATGGTTCTCCATTTCCTCCCTCCTCCAAAGTCACTGTGTGTTAAATGATACTGCCTTTATAATCAACATGATACTGTAACACAACCTGTCATACAATGGGATGGGAAATACTGGAAAAAGAATTAATAAATTTATTTTCTTTCATGTTGGGTACTTGCTGCTATTGAGCTCCATCCTAATTCTGAGTTTGGGAAGAATGTGTAAACAATTCCAGATTCTTCAGGATAGCCCTCCTTGAAACAGATAGACCATCCCCAAAGTCACATCCTCATACTATTTCTAAGCCATGTGTTGCTGGGATTTTTTGTTGAATGCATTTTTTGTGGTGAAAGAATGTGCAGACATTATGTTTTCTTTCTCCTGTTCACTTTCTTCTTATCAGTTGATTCAATAAGAAATATGAGTGTCCTGTAAACAGGACAGTAAAACAATGTTCTGTATTAATGCTAGTTGGGAATGAGATTTCCTGTAATATTTGCGTGCTCCCTGAGATGAACCAAATACACAAAGAACTGCAGGCCAAGGGTGATTAACCAGAGACAAGGACGATTAACCTGATTTAACTTTTAAGTATGATTACAGAGAAGGAGAGGTCTCTCTGATAATGGCACAAAGAGGTTCTGTGCCTATTTAACACAGCTGCCATCTAAATTCGAAAATGCCATGGAATAACTAGGGATGAGAAAAAGGTTGATATCTGTCTCTGAGAGGGACAAACAAGCTGTCATAACAAAGCATGAAGTCAGCAAAGATATTGTCTGAACTATCACGGGCTGGACCATGACAAGGAAAGGACAACACAATTTACTGGGAATCAAATGCAATTCTACTAACAACATTTTGGCACCGAGCATGGACCTTTTACCACATCACACCGATTTAAGGGGAATAAATTGCACCACCTAATTAAAAAGAAGAGAGATAACACAAAAGGACAGAGGCAGGGTTAAAGCTGACATTGGAGAGCTGTAATTTGCAACAAAAATCTGGAAATCAACATCCTGCTGGCAAGACATCCACTGAAATGAATGAGGTGAAAAATCCATGCGTTGTCAAGAGGGCGCCGGTACATCAGCTGGTGTTAGAGTCTACTATTTTATTGAAACAAGTTTCCAGGATTAGGTACAAAGTCAGAGAGTTCAATAAACTTTTTGTTGGCTCATCAAAACTGAAAGTCTTTGCAAGAAAAGGATCCAGTTTCTACAAGGATCCTCACTTCTAAGAGCTGTTTCTTTATTATTATTTTTACTGTTGAAGTATTCTAGTTCAAAAGGACGGCTTTGAAACACTGAAACATTTGGAGGCTTGATGTGGAAAGGATACTGTGCTCTGAGTTCCTAGGAAATTAAGACAAAATTCTGCTGACCCAGTCTGTTCCCCTGCCTAGGTCAGTAATTTAGAAACATTTTTGAGAACTTCAGCATTACATCCCTGTTCAGAATCAGAACTAGCTGAAACTTTTTGGGATAGGAAGCCCACTTTTGTTTTGTTTTACTAAGGATCTTCCCCTGTTTCCAGAAAGCTTGTTTTCACACACAATTGTTTTCCTTCACAGTCTGTGAGTAAATGCTGAACTGCTCTGTCAGAAGTGGTTTCGAAACATCTGAACAGAGTTGCTGTTAGCTACTTCAGAGTAGTATAGAAACTTGTGCTCTCATCCAAATTTAGGGGTTCTATTTTTTTTTATAGCAGAAAAAATTAATAAACAGATCAAAAATATAGCCGAGACCTTTAAAAACTTCTCATGAGAAAATGAAGCAAAGGGAGAAAATGTCCTTGCCCAGGAGCAGCAAGCTCAGGGCACCAAGAGTGGATGAGAACTCAGGTTCAGTTAAGGAACAGATTTTACCCCTCCTATCTCTGTTGAATCTCCTTTCCAATATTGATGTTCAAACCAAAAAGATCCATGGGAGGCTTTTCTATAGTAAGCATGAAATCAGTGAACACAGGGCTGGAAAGGCCCCAAAAAGGTGATCTGGTAAACTCTGTGTCTCCAGGCAGGATTGGTTCCACCTGCATGGTCCCCCTGGCAGCTGCTCCAATATGCAGCAACTAAACAACACTTTTCCTTCAGTATGTTCCCATTAATGTTTTTCTTCACTTTTCCCTAGATTATCTTCTCCTGATCCAAATTTCTGGTGAACCACAACACCCAGGATTAGACTGAATAGTTTAGCTATTGCCTCATCACTTCTGGATAGGATGGCAGAATTACACCATATACATTACAAATATGACCCTTGCTTACATCTTTAGTATAGTGTTCTTTTTTTTCTAACCAAAGCATGAAACTGTCATGTTTATTGTGCCATTAACTACAGCCCTTAATTTCTTTTCCCTTGTAACAGGACAGTGATAACTGTACAACTAAGAGACAGAATATGATCCCCCAAAACTTCTATTGACCCTACATGTGAGAAAAAACGCTGAAAGGACAGATTAATTTTCAGGTGTCTGGTATAGCAGCAATGTGATCTTTCCTTGAAAAGGAACAAGTTAGCTACAAAGTCACTGAGTTGCAGAAAAATGGAAATCTCCAAGACATCATTTTTTTTTTAAATCACTTTTCAGAGACTAACTGTGAAACAAATTAATTTATAGGTCAAGTAATTTTGTCCTTGATAGTGTAATTGCCATCACTATTCTGATTCCTAAAGGGTCTGATTTTACAGAGGTGCTGAGCAGCTGCAGTTTTCATTGATTTCTGGTGGAACTATAAATGATCAGGACTTTTGAAAAATCCATACTCACTGTGATTCAATTCTTACCAAAAAAATACAAGCCTTTTTCATATAACTTGAAAGTTATTTATTTCCCACAGTAGGTATTTCCAATACAATTCTCCAATAAATAATAAATCACAGAAAGAACATCCTTCAAAATATTTTCAAAACATCTGATATGTAGAAAATTATTTGCATGTCTAGAAAGTGCCTAGGGTTTTTTTAAATCTTTTGGAGAGTTGTTTTCTAGTGTCAACAGTCAAAGATTTGTTCTTGGATATAAACCCTCTCTGTGTTTGTATCTTGGCAGAGCTTGGTAGATAATAGCATGCAGTCTGAACCTGCTAGAGCACTCAGAGTTTTCAAAAATCACAGGGTCACATCTCAGGAGGCTGTGCAATACCCTGAAGCAGACACCATATTCAACAGGTTTCAACACTAGCACTATTTATGAATTTGTAAGTGGGATTTGGGGTTTTTTTTAATAGTTTCAACATTTGAAATCAGCTAACAGGAAATAATCCCAACCTCTTCTCTGCTGGGCAGATTACTTCTGAAGTCACACTATTTCCTGTATTTTAGAAATTAGTTTAAATCTAAACAGCTGCTGCTTTTGTTTAGCATTTGGAGGGATAGGATGAGGCCAGGGAAGTGGCATTCTGACACAGGAGAATTACACATGCCTAACTTCTTCATTGGCAAAACTGTCATGGTGCTATTAACTAGAAAGGAAGAAAGTAAAGCAGAAATGAAAGCAATAGGCCATCATTTGAATAATGCACATTTGAATGAATAATTAGTCACAAATCAACAGGAGCAAGCAAATGTAAACACCAAAGGGGACCTCAGTGGAGCCTTAAATCAACACCATCATACAAACGAGGGTACATGAATACAATTATAGTAACATATTTACATATTTTACATGCTCCCATTAATAGAAAATTTACCATGATAGATGATTTATAACAATTTGTTTGTTTAATAAGCTGAGATTTTATTTGTGACAAAGTTACCAGTTCCTCACAGAAAATGTTCTGAGATCAGATGCATGCTCTGTTCACCATTCTGCAAATAAGTTTATTGGACTGAAGCATTTTACCAGATTCAATTTTTTGGTGGCTTTTTTTTTTTTTATCCTTCCCTCCAAAGGAGGGAAGGTTTTGTTTGTTTTTTCCATAATTAAAATATGCTGGCCTTTCAGACAAGTTGCTTATACTATGTCATATTTCTTATAGTTCAACACCAATAATAAATAATCTCAAGGCAAACAGTCCTCAAAAAGACTCTTAAGGTGTAAGTTATTCATTGAAAACATTCAAAGTCTACTGACAAATAAAAATGGCATTCACAGAAATCAGGACCAATTCATGAATGATTCAAAAACAGAAGAAACAGTGGAATTCGTAATTAATATTCTTTACTTCAATAGTCAACCACAGAAAATAATAACCCTAAATGAATGAAAAGTAGTGACCTGATTTGCCTACCAAATAACCACAGGACACTATATAATAGTCCACAGTATCTTAGGAAAAATAGGATGAAGGCCATGACAGACATATTGTAAATTGTAACCTGTCAAGTAAGTTGATTGATATGCTTTTCCTCCACACTAAATTGTTCTGCATTTGCATTCTGTGCATTGTTTTCTGCTGGAACCTTAAAAACATGCTTTTTAAAATAAGGTTTGGAACACAGTAAAAGATTTACTAGATCTTTCGGAATAGAAAGAAACACCATTTGAACAAGAACTAATTCAAAACGTTCCAAAATGCAGCCTACCACTGATATTTCCTAAAGCTGAAAAAAACCCCAAAACATTGGGACTTTAACATTAATTTTACCTATAAGTCATTAATGATAAGGAAGGTAATTTAAAATTAAAAAAAAAATCAGAATGTTTTCCTGCACAGAATATTCAAAAATCTGTCATATCGATCCTGTTAAAGAAAAAAAAATTGAAATCTTAGAAATTTCTTCAGATTAGAAGTGTTCCACTTCTAAGAACAACAAACAGAACAAACACAAATGTCATACATTTTGTGTTGCAGTTGAAAATAGAATTTTAAATTCTTCTCCATTTCAAATTAAGTTGAAATCATTTTAAAAATTGTAAAAAGTGGAAAAAAAGAGAGATAAATAAAAGAAAAAGGAATGTTTTCCTCCAGGAAACAGATATTAAAGATGTTAATTTATTTAAAAACTCATGTTTTCTCTTTCTTAATTAATTTAAATAAGACTTTTCCTTATGCATCTCTTCAATCATCTCTACTATTCTTTTGTGTAATATTATAACACAGTATACTGGTTTTGGCTGGGGCAGGGTTAATTTTCTTCCCAGTGGCTGGCACAGGGCTGAGTTTTCTGTTTGTGCTGAACACAGGGCTGATAGCACAGAGATGCTTTGGTTATTGCTGAGCAGGGCTTGCACAGAGCCAAGGCCTTGTCTGCTTTTTGTGCTGCCACACTGCTGAGAGGGTGAATGGGAATTTGGGAGGAGATATGGCTGGGAGAGGTGACCCCAGCTGACCACGGGGACATCATGCTCTGCATAAAGAGTGGGGTGAAGAAAGAGAAGAGGGAGACATTTGGAGTAATGGTGTTTGTCTTTCCAAGCAGCCATTACACGTGATGGAGCCCTGCTCTCCTGGAGATGGCCGAGCACCTGCCTGCCATGGGAAGCAGGGAATTAATTCCTTGTTTGTCTTTGCTTGTGTGCATGTCTTTTGATTTCCCTATTAAACTACCTTTACCTCAACCCATGAGTTATCTCACTTCTACTCTTCCAGTTCTCTCCCAGTCCCATGGGTGGGGAGCGAGCAAGTGGCTGTGTGAGGCTTGGCTGCCAGAACACAGTTATCTCACAACTTTTTTCTTCTCTCTCTTCATCTTTCCATTATCTACTATCTGAGCCTCTACACATTTTTAGTACCAGGCTCTACTTCCAGAAGTGCTCTGTGAAAACCCAATAACACTTAAGGTTCTGTGTTCCCTAAAACCCAATAAACTCTGCCTTAAATCTTGGGGAGATTGCCAAGCTTGCAGGTGCCTACAATGTTTTCAAGGAAAATGAAAGAAAGCATATTAAATGAAATTGTTTGACTTTTCAGTTGGACTAGAAATGGTTAATATTGAAAGCTGAGTATTCTCTTCCGAAGGAAATACTGAAAGACAGGTGAGACAACATATTTCAGAATTTTGGTTCTTATGTGATTTGCTTATGGTATGGCATTCAAAGATCACATATTTCTTCAGCTTTTATATGTCTTAATATAGAATCAGCATCCCTTCCATCCAGAAAAGTTGGTCTTTAATAAAGAAAAAACATAACCATAATAGACCTGATATTGCAATGAGCTCCAGTCTTCTATGACAAAGTTTCAGAAATGAACCTGAAAACAGAAACTAGGCAAAATTCAGAGTCAAATCTCTGCAAAGCTTGGATTCATTCTGATGCAGAATAAGAACATTGAATGAACTCCAAGAAATGAAATGTATTCAGAAATGTCAAGAGGTCCCATTTTGACACATTCAATTAAAACATCTGAATTTCTTAGAAATAAGTGGTTTGGTTACTCAGTTGTATTTCAGCATTAAATTTTATCTTCTTATTCTCTCTACCCAGTTTTGCCTTCTGTCTCCATAGCAGGCTTAAAGACAGGCATTAAGACCAAAATAAAGCCATCAACAGCACACATTAGCTAAGGTGAGTCATATAATTCCAAATAATGCATTAATGATTATGTGTTTGACCAAAAACTCATTGTTTATAAAACAATGCAAGTTTTATAAAGGTAACATTTATCTATGGCAAAATGCTATTTTATATTATATTTATTTAATATTGATCTGAAGGAAAATAGTTTAGATCACTGTCAAAACAAAATCAATTCTCATATTCAGGTCAACTAACATAAAATAAAATAGCAATTTTAATTTTAATTCTCCATCAGAAAAGTATGACACCTAAAAAATGCTATCCTACTTTTTTTCCTGCCTTGGAAATTATACTTCACAGTGGAATGCCATTGCAGTGGAAAATTCCCACCCACCTCTAGCCAAAATCCGTGTTCAGGTACTTGAATATGTTTCTTGATTTTTACAGAAGCAGAATTCTCCGTGCTTCCACCAGAACAGATTCGTACATAGTGTTGGTAGAAGGGACATTCCTATTCATTAGCCTGATGTCATGTATAGCCAAGTTAATAGAGATTACCTGAATTATGTTAGATCTGGGTTAAAAAATAAATTGCAGAGATGAAAAATTCACCGCACTTTTCGGTAAGACTAAGTTTCCCAAAGGTTAAATAATCTCACCGCTAAATATTTGTACCTGATTTCTAGTCTAAATATATCCCATTTCCAGACATCAGGTCTCCTTATGCATTCATGTGCAAAGCTGATGAGCTCTTTATTATGACATTGCTGTTCCCCATGTAGTTAGTTACAAACTGTGATTAAGTCCCCCTGTAGCCCTGTCTTTGTTAGGATAAACAGATTGTGCCCACTGGAGTCTGACCAGAACGCATGTTTTTGAGTGCTTTAGTTGTTCTTGTGGCTATTTTTTGATGAGAGCATACTGCTGGTAGCAGCCTGAATGCTACCATGCATGTTGGTAGCTACTGAATGCTGGTCCATAATTTGGTCACAATTTTGAACACTAAGGCCTGCTACAGCACCCCAGGAGCTTAATAGAAGGCTTTCACTCGGGTGCAAGGAGTTTTGACCAGCAGAGCACAGTCCATGCTCTTTGGGGAGCAGAGTGCCAGCTGGGATCCTGCCTGATCACCTGCTTGCCTCCCACCTCGTTTCTGTCCTGCTCCCGCCTCAGAGGTTCTCTGCATCCATTTAGGTAGCTCGTATCCCACTGAGACTTTGCCCTTAACAACATCTCCATTAAATAAAAATAAAAGCAATAGAAAATGTATAAACTAAGTAACCTCCAATGTGCAGTTTGGGAGAGCTCTTTTTATCGCTGTGATTTAAATGGGAGGGTTTGAAATTCAGAACTGAGAATCTCTCTCCCCCCATATTCCTTTATGGGGGAATCAATGGGTGTTCATTATCTAAATGCTTTCAGCAATCAAAAGTTCAACATTACTTTGCTGGTAGAACAGAAGTATTCAATGGTTATTTAAAGATCTTTAACATGGCTATGCAGTTCCTCAGACAGATAACAAAAGATTCAGTTAAAAAAAAGACTTTGTGCTTTTGGCACAAACATTTAATCTCAAAGTAAGTTTTGCAGTTTCAGTGAGTAGTTCCTTGAAATACAGTCAAAATTCATTCATGTAATTTTCATTCAAGGCACTGACAGCTGTATTGCTGTTTTCTTTCTGGATTTCACTGCACCTTCTCTAAAACAGACTTCAAAGAAATGGAATTATTAGCCTGCTTGTGTCTGAAAGACTCATTTGTTACCAGTCAGGAGACTCTGGCCAAATGGAAACAGCGTAAGACACTCTGTCAAAAATTCTCATGTCAGGGAACAACCTCTTGGGTAGAGAGGAACATTTCAGACACTTTTTGGTNAAGTTCCTTGTAGCTCATTAGCAGCCACTCACCTATGCTAAGACAGATATAACAAAGCCTCTCCAGCTCGCTCTCCAAGGACACCCAGACCATCCTAGGCCCAAAAGTGTAAACCTTCATCTTGGGATGGAGGGGCAAGCTTGGGGAAATTACACCATTAGTTAAAGTTTTAATTGGCAAATTTATGCTGATATGCAAATGGACAAAACCTATAAAAGGGTGAAGAACTCGTGGCTCGTCATCCATCTTAGGATCCATTTTGGCAGTAGCCTCTGGACACCTCAGAGTGTACCCCTGAAGGCCTTTCAAATAAATGCTTCCTTTATTCCCTTATTCCTGTCTAGTCTCTGTTTTTAGGTAGCCATTTAAGGCATCAGAACAGCCGAACAAATAAAATTATATAAAGTTTCTCACCAAATATATCATTTTAACCCAAAATCTGGATGTCTCCTCATCACAGGGACAGAAAATACATTAATTTCTCTTCCAAGTTTTGAGATTTTTTTCTTTGAAAAAACACTGCTGCAGTTTTCACACCAAGCATCATGAGACATAGATGTGCTGATCTGCCTAGAGTCAACAAAGCAGCTGAGCAATCTGATTCCCCTGGGCCCTGCTACCTGTAGGAAGCTTTGCACAATTACGTGTCTTTTCCACAAGTCACGGATTTTCCATCAGCATTTTTTTCTGCTTGTTGCTGAAACATGCTTTTTGAAGTAAAATGAGTCTTTAAATCCTTTCTTGCTGTCTGAAAGCTCTGTAGTAGCTGAGCTATTCATCATGAAGCAATATGAGGTAACTTCTCCTGTGTTTGTAGTCCAGTATGTTAACATGATCCGTTCATCTCTTAAGGGCTAAGTGTAACTGCCAGTCAAACAATTAATTGAGTCTAATGATCTCACAGGCATTAAGAGATTTCATTAAGTCACCCCCGAGGGTTTTTATGTTACATTCATTTCTCAATGTATCAAAATAAAAATTGCTTTTCCATAAAGCAATGCATTCTCACCACGTCATGTTTAGATATCCTTATTGATTGCGCTTTTATTTCAGATAAACAGCACCATCCAATCTCTTTAAAGTACTCTTTGTGGCCAGAGCTGTGTGGAGAAAGAAAGTATTCTCTCTCAGAGAATTTTCATATTTGGAAATCTGTTTGCCCTCAGAAGCAAGCCCCGTCTGCAAAAAGAAACAGAGCCCTGACTTTCTATCAGTAAGTGAAATAAACTATTGGTTTTTCGACAGCCCTGAGATCACCAATGAAATGGCAATTAGGTGGGGTTTCTTGGCAGACTGCTGAAAAGGAGAGAGAGACACTGGCAAAAAAATACTCTTTACTGCAACAAAATCTTTCCTGTGATAAATTTTAGCTTCAGAAAGTGAGACAATTCTGACACAAGTTATGTAGTCATGATTTTGCCAGTTAGCTGCACTTGGCAAATCATCAAGTTGAAAGGGCACTTAATGAATACATTGAGGATTTTAATTTTCTGTGTAGCATTTTAGATTTCAGTCAGCATCTTTGCTTGTCATACTCTACAACAAATAGCACAAATATAAAACCATATCTGGAAGAAGCATATTAATAATAAGAACTACTATGCACAATGTATAGCAGGAATGAAGAAGCCAGACAATGACATTCCTTTTTAAGTTTAAAAAAACTCCCCAAACTTGATGCTTAGCTTAAGCACTTGTAAAAACTAAGGTTATTTTGTGAAATTGACAAACTGATACTTCTTCTTTCATAAAAATTTAAAATATAGCCATTTGGCTAAGGACTACAATTCAAAATTCTACCTATATTCAACATTCTAAGAGTGCTGGCTTAGCTTGTGAAAATTTTAGCATGTCCTCCCCAGTTCTGTTCTACCTCTGTGGTATGGTGTAGACAGAGCATGCTGCCAGAAGTTGATTTAACTGGGTTACTCAGGGCAATGCTCCAGCCACCCAGTCAGATGTGGTCTTGCACAAGAAAATTTGTCCTACACAGTCAACAGAAGACCTTTCCCAATAAAGCAAGAAAGGTCTAAGTTGTATATTTATGCATATCTACATGTAAACATCAGGATCCATAAATTCTATTAAATTCTCTGGCACAAAAAAAAAAAAATCAAAACCCCCTTAAAATCTTCATGTCTGGGAGGACAGGGGACAGAGAAGGATCTGCACTCAGCTGTAGGGCCCCAACATAAAAAGGACATGGAGCTGTTGGGCTGAGTCTGCAGGAGGTCACAAAGAGGATCAGAGGGCTGGAGCACCTCTCCTGTGAAGACAGGCTGAGAGCTGGAGTTCCTCAGCCTAGAGAAGAGAGAGCCAGGGAGAATTTAAGGGCCCTACAGGAGAGCTGGAGAGGGGCTTTTTACAAGGACACAGAGCGACAGGACAAGAGGAAATGGCTTCAAACTGAAGAAGGTTTAGCTAGGATATTAGGAAGAAATTCTTTACTGTGAGGGTGATGAGTGTCCCTGTGGTGTGTGTCCCTGCCCACAGTGAGGGGGGTTGGAATTAGATGGTCTTTAAAGTCCCTTACAACTCAAAGCATTGTAGGATCTGTGATCCATAGTCAATTCAGATGAAAATGCCATTAAACATGCTTACATGTGAGGATCCAGCTGTCAAATAAGTATCCTACACAAAAGCTCCCTTCTCACACTCTACCCTGGGTGGCCAAAACAAGAATTCATATTTTTCAGTCAAATGCTGAAAGTCATCAGGAGGTACAGACATTGATTTACACCTATAAACCTGATGTAAATCACTTAAACCTGGCTAATACAAAACCAGATTGAACTCACCTGATGGCTTTTCTTCAGCCAGATGGAATTTTTTTTCAGTAAAAACTGTTCTGCTAAACCATTCCAAAGAATTTGAAGGATTTGAGGTGATTCTAATGAGTCTAATGAGTCCAAACAGCCTAGAGTTACAACCGTGGCTTTGATACTAACTTCCTAATGCTCAACTTGTTTTGAGAAATATCCACAGTTCTGCTCCAGAGATGCAAGACATTCCAATGATGGAACATTGTGGAAATAACAATATTCTTTTGTGTATGCAGCTACAGAACAGTTACTTCAGCAATCATCAGCACAAGTGAGCCTTACCATATGATGTGGACTGACAGCAAGTATAAAGGCAACAAATTTATTTGAAACGCCAGTAAGCAGGAAAAATACATTTAAAATGAGATTTTATTTTAACATTCAAAGGAAGAAAAATTAATCTACTGAAGAAGAGAGAAAGCAAATTAATGGAGTATGTTGTAGTCGGTGGAAAAAACTTCCTGGGTACCCAATCCAGGAAGAAAATTTTGTATCTCAGCTGAGTCAACGTTTATATAGAACAGTCAAACACTGAGAACTAGAAAAAATATGAGAAATCACCCTCTTGTTAATGTTGCAGAGCAGATGTATGTGCACTATTCCAAACAGTAAGGAGTGACAACAAAAAGTAAATCAATCACAATTATGTTCTTAATTTAATTTTCTTAGTAGTCAAGACATACCATCACAGACAGCATGAAGATGAATGCCAGCTAGAAATGAGAGCTTCAGATCTGTGCTACTGCTCAGATGAATTTCACTGGTCACAGAAACTCCTCAGAAAAAAGGATGGTTAAAGTAAAGATATTCTTCTCCTTTAAAAGTTCACTGGGTTTAGATTGATGGGATTTCTGTGGCTGGATAAACAGTTTCTCACTAGTGAATTAAGCCACTTTGGCATGAGGGCAAAAATCAGCATTCTGCTGATTTCTCTTTTTGGTTTTGAAGTTACTTCCTGTGGTCAAGAATTATACATGTTACATCACCACATTGGGGTGTAAGGAAATGTTTAAGTAGCATAGGAATACAACATAAAATCTTCAGCTCACTCATCCAAAGTCATGTAGAAAATCTGAGATAGAACTGAGAAATAAGGCCAAGTATCTTAATCCTAATTTACTCACTAATAGATCTTGCCATCTGAAAATTCTATAACCAGTATTAATTATCCAGTTAAATACTTTTTTTCTCACCCAGAAGTGACTCTGTATGCATTTTGGTTCCAAATGTATTGTTACCAACATCAGTTTTGTTATTAAGATGATGAACTGCCTTTGCTGTTTTGTGAAAATGGTATGCAACTCGTACATTCCCATTAGATACTGCATCTAATAGGACCACATAAGTTAAGGTTTATTAAATCCTATTGTTTGAATATATATCTGATGAAATAACATGAAATAAATAATTATGTAATTAAACCAGTCATACATAATGTAACAATATCTGAATAAGTCTCAAACATTTTAGCATTATTATGTGAGTAAACAGCTTGATGTTATTGCTACCTGCTTAGTCAGCACATCTTCCTAATTTATTCATTGTGTTTTGCAAGTAACCAAATACCTCACAAAGGATACTATTCTAGAAAACTCATAGAAACTGCTTATACAGTGCCCAAGCATGATGTGCAGGCAAGGTAGAAACTTAGCAACTCGCAGCCTGTAATGTATTCATTACTGAATCATTAACCCCATTTTAAAGCCATAGAGAATATGAAGAAAACCCTTACAGCAACTCTTTTCAAGGCATCCCTTCTCCTTCTAGGAACGAAATATGTTCTTGAACACTGGACCAGGAAACAAAGGAACAATACAGGCATGGAGCCATAGAGCTTTTGCATAGCTGAAGAAATCACAGGGGACAAATACAAAACTTTCTCCTCTGGAAGAAAGTTCAAATCTTCCTCAGATTTAGCCTGGCACGTTATGCCAAAGAAAAGATTTTATGCAGTCATGTTCTTGCTCTTCAATTTGCCTCTTCATAACTACTTGAATGTGGCCAATTTCTGCCAAATTTGACAGCATAGCAGTGGTTTCAAAGGCATTGACTTCCTACAGGTACCATGTAGATGAGCAACAGAGATGCAGCATATTTTCCCTTCTCGCTGAGGGAGGAGGAGCAGCTTGAGCTCTCTCCTGTGGGATACCCAGAGAGAGAGAGGGTACCAGAGACTCTGTTGTGAGAAAAGTCACGAAGGAGCTTGCTCAAGCTTGGGGAAGCGAGCTGCCAGCACTGAGCCTTCTGAAACTGTTTCATAACAAGCCTTTTGTGCTCAGCTCTCACCCAGGTTGCAGAGCTGGGATCTCCAGGCAGAGTCAGGGAGCTGCTGGAAGGCAGAACAAGGCCCTGAAAGTCTCAAAGAAGAGAGGGGTTTGACATACTGCTCTTCGGGAAAGGTGTTTTGTTATCTTTGCTTTAGGGCCAGGTGGCAAGACAGTAAAGGCAGAAGGGAAAAATGGAACCAGATAAGAAAATTAGCTCCAGAATAATAGTGATGTAACCCTCACTGGACAGACAATCATAATATGTCATTAAAAACCACTGGGAGGTTTAAGGGAATCAATTAGTTTAGAGTTTCTATAAATATATTCTTGAGTGGCAGGTGTTCTGGCATCCATATGCAAAGCTGACTGTCCAAATACAATTGCAAAACCACCCGCCAGGAAAAGATCATATTTATCTGCTGAGAAAATAGATACGTTCCACCAATCTGTTCTCCTCAGAGTAGCATGCATGGCAAACCTCTTAACTCTGTCATGCCATGTAATTACAGAGTGAATTGTGGAAATAGGAAGAGCTAGTACCCCTGCACAGAGCCTGAAAATGCACTTTTTTTCCCCTTGACAT
Source organism: Vireo altiloquus (assembly GCA_013396875.1). Taxonomy (NCBI): domain Eukaryota; kingdom Metazoa; phylum Chordata; class Aves; order Passeriformes; family Vireonidae; genus Vireo; species Vireo altiloquus. The sequence goes on along the minus strand of VZRF01003390.1, from coordinate 122,215 downwards.
TCTTGGTATTGATTTTTTCTATCTATAAAGGGCAATAAATAATTTACTTGCTTATCATAAGACACTGAAGAACAGATTCCACCCTCTACAGTTACTTCAGTTTTTCACTGATGTGAGTGTGAAGTGATTCAGCTCCCTTCTCAAATATTTTCAAGTCCTTCTCCCGAGTGAAGTCTACAGTTCTTTATCCTGGTATATTCTTTCGACTTGGACTCAGTATCTCAAATTTAAACTAAGCTAGGGTTAAAAATTCTAGCCTTTAGCATTTAGGCCTGCAAATACCGATAATTAATGCGAGATTCAAAAGCCTGCATTCCCTTGGGCTAAGAGATGCTATGTTTACTCGATTACAGAACCACAGAACAGCTGAGGTTGGACAAGGTCTTTGGCGATCATACAGTCCAGATACCCCTGCTCATACAGTATCAGTAAGAGCTGCTTGCTCAGAGGTTTTGAACATCTCCAAGGCAGGAGGCTCCACAACTTTTCTGGGCAGCAGTTCCATTGTTCAGTGGAAGTATTTTGATTTTTATTTTTCCAAATATTTATCTACTTGGAGTAAATAAGAAGTGTTCTTTTGCTATAAGAATATTAATTATCAGCAACAAGAACTATAGATTGGTTGCTATGAACTGTATCTAAAGTCTGCTCAGTTGGATATGTCACTGAAATGACAGTGTCTGCACTGCTTTCCACCTTGCAAATAATTTGTTCATAATCCAGTAACAAATTTTGGGAAGTACTAGGATGATACCATATTACACAAGATGTAACAAAATCTTTCCAACCATCTGACCAAGAGGTGAACTGCAGAAAGTACCAAATGTTTCCAGAGCGATGATCTTCCCCAAGTTTGTTCCCCAAGCTTCCAGTTTTCATCACTTCTCTTAATCACTCTTGCAACATTCTGTGCTGCCACCTCGACCTCTTGTATGTAGTTGAATATGAGTGGGCAGTGAAAGGAAGATGGACTGGTACTGAACAGCAGTGATGCTGGTAATAAACAACTCTATTTAAAGAGAAAGTAATCTTGCACACAAAGTAAGAAGACATGACTGCACTGGGAGGTCATCCTCCCTGGCTTCACCTGGTTTTCTTTTCTTAGCTTCCCTCAGGGCAGGGCTGCAAGGCGAGATGAACCACCACTGAGTCACAGGAACCCAGCCCTGGGCCCACATCTTTTGACAAACATAAATCCAGCCAGCTCTGCAAAAAAGATCTCTTTGTGGCACTCCTATGAGAACCTCGATTTATTTGCAGAGCAAAGGAACCCAGCTCCAACAATTACCCATGTAATAGACTTTCTCAACATGCTTTTCTCTCTGCATCATGCTACTTTCTTTCCATCCATGCTGAGCTCCCTGTTCTCAACACAGTGCTTGGAGCCCACCTCCCAGAGAAAACAACCTCCTAGGAAACACTGTGCATTACAGGGCTTCCTTCACAACATATGAAACACATTCCTCTGGTGACTGCTGATGTGACCTTTTCTGGGGGTTGAAGGAAATCATAGATAATTAAGATTAAGCTAGGCTGAGGTAATATCAATTTATCACCCTAGAGAAATCAAAATGCATATTTAGTGAAAGAGTATTTTCCTTGATGCTGAGATCTTAGAAAAACAGACCTTGAAAATCTGTGGAAATGTGTCTCTAACTCTTGTTGGCCTGTACCTGTCATTTTGTAGCTAAGAGGCAGCCTTGTCTGGTTTCATCACTTCCCTTGCCATTAACACAGGTCCTGCAGTGCCTACAGAGTTTATTTATAATTAAAATAGCAAAAATACATATCTATGTCTCCAGGCTTCTATAGCACCTTCAATGACTTTTCTGTTTTGGGCTCCTCTTTACAAGAAAGAAATGGAAGTGCTGGAGTGTGTCTAGAGAAGAGCAATGGAGCTGGTGAAAGATCTGGGTCACAAGTCTTATGAGGAGTAGTTGAGGCAGCTGGGGGTGTTTAGCCTGGAGGAGAAAAAAAGGCTCAGGGAGACCTTATCTGTCTCTACAACTTCCTGAAAGGAGGTGGTAGCCTGGTGAAGGTTGGTCTCTTCTCCCAGGTAACAAGTGACAGGATAAGAAAAAGCCTCAGGTTGTGCCAGGGTTTGTTTAGATTTGATATCAGTAAGGATTTCTTCACCAAAAGAGCTGTCAGGCACTGGAACAGGCTGCTGGGGAAGCATTTGTGTCAGCATTTCTGGAGGTCTCTAGAAGCTGCGTAGGTGTGGCACAAGGGGACAGGGTGGGCTTGGCAGTGGCATGTTTACAGTTGGACTTAATGATCTTAGAGGCCTTTTCCAGCCCAAAGAATTCTACAATTCTATGAATCTATACAATAAAAAAAAATCCAGCACCATTCACCTAATCATTTCTGTGGGAATGCAATAATGACAGGTATCACATCCTGTCCCATGAGTCCTGTGAGAAGTTGTTCTCAGCTTCCTCCAAATATTCTTCAAATAGCTGGCTTCTAAATCAGCCCAAAAATTCACCACAGAAAGGCAACTTCTTATCCCAGGACAGGCAGCAATTTCAGTTTGCTCTTGCACAATGAGAAAGCTCCAGTTTAAGGATTGCAGGTTCTTGGCATGGCCCAGAGGAGAAATTTACTTATGGAGCAAGTCTCATTTCAGAGCCAGCAACTTCAATTTCAGCTGAAAATGGCCACAGTTACCAGTGCACTGGGACCACATTTGTCCATGCAAAATAATTCCCATAATAAATAATTGCATTCCTCATTAGCTGTGATTTCCAAATGATCTAAAACTTTATTTAGATCAAAAGATCTAAAGTTCACAAGGTCCTTTTGTGAGGGACAGTGCAAATATTTAGTATTAAAATGACAGAAGCAGAGGTTAGTGTACTAAGGGCCAAATCCAAAAGGAAATGTTGCAGTCTTTTAGGCAGCTGATGATAGGATGGTAGGAACAACAGGAGAATAGAAATGGCAGTATGTACTGCTTGCACTGCAGAAACATTACTGCAAACTATTTCCACTGAATACAAGCAATTGGTGGAAAATCACTACTCTTTTAAATATTAGGTGAAAGGGTTGGAGGACAACCTTCTTTTCCTTTTTGTTGGAGGAAGATTAACCTTTGCAAGGCCACTTTAACCAAATATTATGCAAAGTCCTAAGCAGAATAAGCACTCTCATTTCCATCAGAATCTAGGCAATTTTTCATTCTCGTGAATTCCCCTACTGCCCTTGAGGAATGGCATTCAGAAGTCCCAAGGTAGCTTTTAAAATCCATTGCCCAGGAATTTAAACTTGCAAAATATATGTTTTTGCAGCACTCAAAAAGCCCAGACTCTCCTGAATATTTAAATGTAAAGATCCCACACAAGTATGCTCAGATGGGACAAAAATGGCATTTGAAGTTCCTTTATCTTGCCAGAACACAAGCTAGACTGACAGTTGGTTTCTACGGTGTTATTAATTTATATTTATTAGCACAGAGTTAAAAAACATTAATATTTTATAGCACAGAAGAAGAAATATCTCTTCTCATTATACCCTGACCACACTGTCACGGTTATTATTGCAAACTTAAGAAAAACAACAACAAAAAGCTTCAGCACTGTAACCATGTTTTTCTGAGGTTGTAGATTATTCTCTCTGTTGCCAATAACATGACAGGGCCTTAGAGGATAGACTCAGGAAACTTGCTCATAGGCAATTTTTACACATCTTTTCACTTCCCTCTCACATCCCCTTCTAGGTAGAAAACAGAGACAAGGGTAAAAGGGGACTTAATGTCTTTCTGTCCTCAAGGTGTATTCTTTCTTTACCATTCCCCTCTTTCTCACTTTACATCTCTTTCCAGATCTTACTGTGCACCAGTAAGTGTCTGTGGCAGGTAACTTGCCAAACAGAAGTCCTTCCATCCAGAGACAGAGCCTTTCCCAGAGTCACAGGCACACCAAATACCTTCTTTGATTAGCTTCTCTGAAGAGGAAACCTTCTTTGATTAACTGCAAGTCTCATGGCAAACAATAGATGAGAGCTGCTGAAGGACAAAGCAACCTGAATCTGTAGGAATGATAAAAACCAGTATGTCCCTTCTGATAATTTTTTTTTCCTACTTATTCTTCTAGTATTTTTCACTTGAGGTCAGCCAACACATCTGCAATAAAGCAATGAAGGCTTATTCCTTTTCTGTATAGTGATCTTAGGCTGTCTTAGACAAATAAATGTGGGGAAAAAGACATATAATTTTTGCATTTATAGGAGGACTAAATTTATTCTCTGCATGTAGTAATTAGCGGTGCAAATGGTCAGTAAGCAATACTTCCATACCTTAATAAAATGAAATCTTTGGTTAATTAGGAGATTAAAACACATAATGAATATGTGAACTCTGCCAACTGTTCTAATAGAGGCCGTCAGCTCATTTATATTGTTAATTGAACAATTAGTATTGCTGAATTGTAAACCCACAGGAGACAGGAGTGGAGAACATGTTCCTGAAAAACTAAATATCTGTGACTACAGGAGACTCAGTTGCCCTCCAGAGTCTTTCAACAACACGGGTGGATTCCAACCATTAGGGAGAGAAGTTTAAGTGAATAAATGTTTACAGTTTGGTGAGGCTGATTACAGTGCACTTCTCCAGCAATCTCCCAGGACATGAAGACTGACAGGTAAGCAAACATAGGAAAAAAAGATGGAATGTGTATTAGGAATAATGTACCATTACATTATGGATGGATCTGCTTGCCATCAAACCTAACCCTATCCATGCCATTTTTTTCAGTTGGCAGAAAATAACACTGTTCCTGAGGCTTCTCCAGTTCTTGTGCATTTATATATACATAATATATATACACACATATATATTATATATGCTTATGACTATTTAGTGTACAGATTTTAAGCAACTTGCTGAAACACAATACTTCTGAACTTGCTGCTTACTGCTGTAAGAAAAATAATAAAAATGCATAAAGAAGAAGCAGCAGATTTAGAACAGCTGCTGACTGATGGCACACAAGAGGGACTCTGCAGGGGAGAAGTTTCTACTGGGTTTCTATCAGCCTGGAATAATGCATGTGTTGGACTGAAGAGATTCATCTATAAATAGGATCAGTCTTTCTTCTGCATTGATCAGCAGACATAGGCATAACCAAGGAATTTAAGGTGGATGATGCATCCAGCAACAACAGAAAGAGAATGGTTCTTTTGTCTGAATTAATAGAGTGGAGATGCTGGTCAGGAACAAGTAAGTAATGGAAAAAAGTTATTGCTGAAATGTTGCTAAGATCAGTACCTGCATTGAACTTTTAGTCATTCACTATTTATGTTGGGCACAAAGATTAAAGTCACCCAGGATCTAACTGAATGAGTTTTTCACTCCATTCTTGCTGTTATACACCAGGAATACCAGTATGATCTGAAACATAATTTATTGTTTTGATGCTCTGTCGATAAAGCATCACCACATTGATGGAGAACCTTGAATGGAGACACGTTTCCATCTTAACATGAAGGCAAAAAAAAGAAGGAAGGCAGAGAGGGAGCAATACAGTCCCTCTTGTCGTGTGACATGGACCTTGAGACTAGCTGTTCAATGCTTCAGTTTCAGTGACTGAATAAAGCCACCACTGAGAGCCTTCACCTGAGCCAAAAAGTGAGTTATTTATGTCCTCTTCAGAGGATGGTGTCTGGTAACATTAGACAAGTCTGCAATCCCTGTTTCACTGCACAGCTGCATCCACATTGAGAATCCAATGTTGTTTTAGCATCATTTTCCTGAAAAGCATAATAATAATTTATTTTCAGTTCTGTGAATTTCTCACATTACACCTATTACTGTGATGAAACATGGCAGCTGCTTAACAGAACACAGTTATATCAATGAGTTTAGGAAATTAAAATTATGCTGGGTCAAGCTGTGACTCTGTTACACCTATGAAACAACACAGTGATTATTCTGGACTGAGACAAATTTAAACAAGGGAGCCTTTAAACCACTGCATGAAAAGTTGCAAGACAAACTGTAAGCTAGTGGAACACTATTATCCATGTTAGAAAGTGCTCTGTCTGCCTCTTCCTTAAAGCATTGAAAATGTTTTCATATATCTGCCTCTGGGAGATCTCACATCAAACTTCTTAAGTACCTTACATAGGTAACTGAAGGCTCACTGGGACTTGCTCAGAAATAAATGTTAGGCTTTAACATAAAAAAATACTGAATGAATTTTCCGTGGCAGGGTGTGTGAAATCTGGAGTTTCTAACCGATTGGCACACCATGCTGAAGTTCAGGGAATCAAATCACAAACAGAATTATTTATCCATGGAGAATACACATCATTGTCACACGATATTGTGCATTCTAAAAAAAGCTTGCATGGTTTCAAAACAGCAGTTAGACAAATTCATGGAATAAAAATCCAACAAGTACTATTCAATAATGAAGTCAATACCTCTGCACAGTGGTGCCTGGCCTAGAGATTAACTGTGAATATATACCAGGGAGTTACTAGGAGAAGTTTGTGCCAGTTTTCAGTTTTTTCCTGGATGTCCAGGTAATCACTGACAGTGACAGGATCCTGGGCCGGACTGAGCTTTGATCTGACTCACACAGCCACTCTTCTGTACTTCCAGGAGAATTCTGCTCTTACTTTTGCTAAACATAGAACATTTACAGAGTACAACTGATACAAGCTATGCAAAGCCTTGTAAAACCAGGCACCATTACTGAAAATACCCTAATCACTTAGTCGATATTCACCTCTACAGTAGTTAAATTTGTCACTGTATTTTAAGGGAAAAAAATTTTACAAGTCTAGAGCAGTAAGTGCTGATTACTGTATTTTTAATGATGCACACCATATTACTACAGTTATTACTACCTTGCAGTCTAACTGAAGCTATACTTTAGAAAAAATTTAAAATATTTATTTCTCTTTATCGCTCCTACACTGTATTGAAAGTCTAAAACAATATAATTAAAATCAATGTATTAACAGAGAAATATTGAGTTTCATACTACACTGAAACTTCAAAATTTTTCCCTTCCAACCTGTGACAATAAGGGGTTCAAAACAATCATAGTTTGGTGTCAATGACATCTTTACTGTCAGTACACACTGAAAATTATACATTTCATCTGAATAGTTCCATTATTCTCTTGTGAAAGAAGACCTAAACCCTAATCTCGAAGTAAAGCAATCATGCATGTCTCCACTCATGCACACAGCTGTGATGCATTTGGGAGAATTATCTGCATTAATTCTAGTCAGTATGGATTTAAGTGTTGAGATGATCAGTAATTAAATCTACAATTACACAAAGGTAGCACTCAGTGTGTTACACTTTGCCATACTGTGCAAATACTAGGAAAAAAATTACATGCACTAAAAAGTTGAAGAGGTTTTGGAACACAGAAAAAAAAAGTAAAGCATAGAAATCTTTTAGCTAGTCCTTTAAAAAAAATCAATCTTTACAACTTCTGAAAATTGATATGTATTAGTTATGAGTCTTATGTGGTTTCTTCAATAGCTTTTTGTAAAATTTTTCAAGTTTTTTTTTTTAATAACTGAAGCTGTGTATTTTATATTAAAATTAGAAACTCTTCCTTTGTGGCCTTTTCAACTTAATTATACATCACAATTGTTTCTGATTTTAGAGCTATCACAGACTTAACCTACAATCTCTCTTTATTACTAGCTAACTCCTTACTATGTAGCATAATAATGAAAATGCTAGATAAAGAAACTGCAGAGGCATCTCCAAAGTTTCCTGCTCAAAAGCTTTAATGTATCTCTTTTCCTCTTAAAATTCATTGCTATATTTGGCAGTATTCATGGGCTTTTATTTGAAGATTGGGCTTTCAACATTACAATACTTTTTGAGTAAGAGTTGGACACAACCAGACACCTTTAGTTGCACCTAAACCTGGCATTACCTTCATTTATGTAAGCAATAAATCCAGTACAGTTAAAGTGGTTATATAAAGTGGTTGTATAGAATAAAGGCAGTGTAAGATAAGAGCGATTCCTCCTCTGCTCTCCCCACCTGTGTTATACCTTTTAAGACTGACTTGACCCTTTCCCCACTGTATGGCAGCCCACCATGTGCTTAACAACTGTGCTGGTGCTTCTTTCTGGAGTTTAGCTCACACATCTTCACCCTGAGAACCATGGCTAGACCTGGGAGACAAACAGCAAAGAAAGGAAGGGGCCATGGCATCTGAGGTCTACATTTCAATAACATAAATGAATGACAGATGGAAAGTTTACCAGCCAAATAAATTGCAGATAAATTATAGTTCAGCTACATCCATCATACCTTCAAGAGAAACAATCCAGTTGACAAAATCATTCTCAGGTGACTGGAGCTGCTGGGGAGACACTGGAGTGCTGCTGTCCACATGAGCCTTTATTTTGGCTAGCAAAGGAGAAGCAGCACCTTACAGGAAAGTACTGAGAATGGCTACAGAGGAGCGATCTTGCTTCCAACAGGCCAGAAATTCCCTTTGCAATGAACCAGTGACAAGCCTCCTCTTTCTGCCTGCTATGTTTATCACCTCAAATTAGGGTTGTCTCATGGCAAGCAGAACGCAAGAATTCAAATTGTAGCCTGGTACACCTGGTAAGTTTTCTGACTACTACTGAGTTACACAAAAGCCAGGTATACACCGTGGTTTGCTTTTATTTATTTGCTGCTTTTTGTTCTTAATTGCTTGTTCTAGGAGAGGATGCATTTCCCACACTTTGATTTCCATGAGTAATTTTGTGGCATGTCTCCCAAGCAGACAGGCATCACCAGGGTGCCTCTCTGCCTTCTCTCTCACCAGGAAGAACCCATCTGCTGAGTTTTTCCTGCTGTCACCAGGCATCTGACACCTCCAGCTGCAATGGACAGGGAGCTGAGGAACTTGATTTTGACCTTCTGATCTGCTTAGCTTCAGCATCTAAACCAGATATACCTGCTACAGTTGTATGGTGCCTTGAGACTCTGGTTTTGCCTGGGGGTGATACAGTAATAATATTAAAGTTTTTCCATCACCTGCCAGTGTTGCCTTTCCCTGGTTTTAAAATTAAAAGCCTAACACGGTTTATGGGAAGAAGGAGTTTTTACCTCGGTATTTATTTAAGGATCCTTGGGTACAGCACTTCATCCAGGTGGAATGCACCTAAAATGCACACACAGACATGATTCATCATGTATACAATTTACAGGCCTTGCAAATGAACATATCTATCAATGATTCCCCAATAAGAGACTTGAATGAATCCCCCATTCTGAGGAACCTCCCCCCTGGATGAGCCTCCCTTAGTTTACAGAATGTGTTCCAGAAAGGACCTTGGTGTCTGAGGCTTTCTGGCCCCTGACTGCGAGGCTTCCAGGATGTTTGGTCTCCTGGCCCAATGGAACAGTGAGTCTCAGCTAAGTTATCAAACTTGAAGAATTACATGTGGGCTAAAAGCACTAAGAATACATGAAAACTATGTAAAAGGGTGTATAAAAGGGGTATAAAAGAAAAGGCAAAAAATCATCCCGGCATCACCAGCAGTGTTCTCTGGAGCACTGCCTTGTCCCTTCTCAATCTTCTGAAGTAATTACAGCAGTTTTGCATTGTAAAATCTCACCATGATAACAACTCTTAAAGAAATACTTTGCTCCAGCAAGTCCCTGACAGGGACATGACAACTGAAGTCTCCTTTCTTTTTCCCGGTAGGAAGGGATGACTGACAGGAAGTTCCTTGCAAAAAACACTCTAACATGCTCTTTAAAATAGTCTGGACTTGATGAGTTTCTGAATGTGATCCAAATAGCTGATATAATTAGCAAAACAAAATAAGTTTGCAGGTACTCTAGCCTTTCCCCAAGTCTGAAACAGACATTATGGAAAATAATGAAACTTCCTTCTGTGTAAGCCACTTTTTTCCCCCCTTTTTCTTCCTAGTAGTATCTGTTGGTGCACTAGAAGCTCATACTTCTCCTTAAAAAGTTTGTCTCAGAACTAAGAGCAGTCTGAGGGGTTTCTGCTGAAGACAGAGTGTGTGCACCCTAGATAATAAAGGCCAGAAGAGGCCAGCTGGACAGCTGGAACAGATTTTAATACTACTGGAACAGAATTTCATTTTATTTATTGAATGATTAATCTTACTGGAATGCCTAAAACGAAAAAGAGACATCCTTATTTTTCTAATAAATAAATCAATCACATTATTACTGCAGTCTAAGCCAAGTGAGGTTTAAAATCAGGTTATTCAAGGTTTTCCAACAAGAATCTCCTTTCCATACTATCTGTTTTGCAAATGCTTATAACTAAGTAATGGTTGATGCTTGATTACCATTCTCTACAAAGCCATTCTTTCTAGCAGGGTTATTTTTCATCCATTTTTTACAGATGGAACTAATAAAATTGTGGAAAATCTGTTGGCTTAACATTTTGTAGCCTTTAGGTGGATTTACCTGTGATTCATTCAGTTCAGGAAGTTAGGGGGAGGACATCCTATTTTGAGAGAATGGTCTTGCTACTAATGTTCATCTGCATACTTCTCAGGAAAATTTGAGAAAGACATCTTTTCCTTACTGCCATTTACCTCTGTGCACAATCAACAAGCATTTTGTTCTGACCCCTGATGATGAATGCTCCCAAGGCACTCTTCAAAACATCAGGGGTTTCCTCTCCATGTCCTTGGGCAAATGGTAGATCAAGTGTCTTCTCGCTGAGGGTGGTGACATTCGGGGTTGTCTGGTTGCTGGCTGCTGCCTGAAAGCCAGCTGCCTTTCACTTGTGGCAGGCATACACAGAGATTCTGAGAAACATTGTCCTTCGGGATAGAAAAGCACTGAAGGAATATTGGACCAACTTTGTACAAAAAACCAGCTGAAGGAATGCTCAGACCATACTGTAGAGAGAAATAGTCCTCATCTTCATTTTCTCTTACTAGCCCAATGTCAAACAAGTCAAGTCTGGCTTGAAACAAGCACTGTGTGTCTGCTGAGATGCTCTGAAGAACTTCTCAGCAATAGGGATGCCTGTCCAGAGTTCACACAAATGAGCTCATCCTCCCCCAGCAACTTGCCATTAATCCTCCATCTTTGCTGCCACTCCAGGGCTTACTGCAGCAAAACCATGATCCAAACCTCTTCTGGGAGCGTGTCTGAGGCAGAGAGACAAACAAAACCCAGCAATATTCCAGGCTATCAGCACCAGGTAACTGAAATTCAAGGCCAACACCTCTCAGGACTTCCACAAATAGATTTCAGTCCTCTGTCCATCCCTCTGGTTTCTAAAAGCTCCTGTTTCTGATAATCGCTCACATAATTTTTTTTTTTTCAGGAGGAGCAGGAATCTTCTATTACCTGCCTTGAACAAATGGGAATTGATGACGTGAGCAACTTGCTCAAAATCGAGCATCAGCATTGAGACACAGGACACAATTGAATTCACAGCCCCAGAATCACAAATTTTCATCCCAAACCTTAGACAATCATTCCTTCCCTTACATTAGGAATTCAGTGTAGATGTAACAGATACTTACATCTTGAATAGGGTGGAACTATGTAGCAGCACACCCTGCTCTCCTCCTGACCTCCCACAAGCTTATTGGTAGTGACAGGGTTCAATATCAAGAGAGAAAATTTTGAAAATAGAGATTCCTGTCTGGATTTTGTGCCCTTCTCAGCATAACTCCATCTGTCCCAGCTATACTGTCATCCAGAGCACAGTACATCACACTTGCAGTCAGCAGTGTTTTATTTTCCTTGCTTCTGTGCTGAAGAGGGCTGCACGATGGGAAAATCAGTTCTTTCCCAAGACGCCAGTTAATTCTTACTTTCAGAAGTGTCCTTATTTTCTTTCTATGCTTATTTTGGTAATCACACTTCATCCCTGGGGCACAGATTTGGAGTGTGCAATTGGAGCTGTGTTATGTTGTATTATGATGCAATGTAATACAGGATAAATGCTTGCTTCCTCTGGGATACTGCATTTTGAGGCACACTACTGCCAGCACATAGGTTTCAGAAACACAGCTAATGACAAAATCATAAAATTGGGAAGTACTGATTCCAACTTAGTCAAGGATAAAAAAGAAAAAAAAAATTGAGTAAAGGACTGGGGAAAAGTTATAAATACTGCTGACAGTTTTAAATGCAAAGCTTTTTTGGCAGGTATTTCTTGAACTTCCCCTGGATTTTAATACAGCAAATTCTAAAGATAAAATACACTCTTTCCTCTGCCTAGCCTGCTATTTTGGCATAGTATCCAATTTCAGTATCTCTAACAAAGGCATAATTAGACTTATGATTACAGATGTGGGACATCTACTCCCACAACGTTTTAAGTTGAAGCTTTAAGACCCATTTTTCCCAGCCCACTGCAACTACTTTTATTCTGCATGAAGCTTTCTCCTTTGTTCCAAATCTTCAATTGTTTATAAATGTTTAACTATAAGGCAATACAAAAAAGGCTGGATATTAATCTATACAAAAAGGAAAGTCAGAGTTATAAAAAAGAGGTGCAAAAATTCTAACAAGAATTGATAACAAGAATAATTTAAAACCACCAAAATCTACACTCCCAGTTAGCTTTGGCAATTAAATGACTTTAAAACAGGTTTCATTACACAGGGATTCCTAGTGGGCCTTTTGTAAATTCCTTCCCCAGGTATTTATCAGTGGACAGAATCACTGTTGAGATGGATATCAGGTATTCACCAATACCCATGTACCCAAGCATACAGTGGATAATTGGCTTCTGTCACATTACTACATTTTAGCTCCAAAAACCCATGTTGTCCTAATGGGAACAAATGAATGGCTGCTACTGAGGATAAACACTGCTGCTTGCTAAGAAAATTGCTCAAAATTGGACCAGCTTGAATCAACCAGACACTGAGCTTTAGTTTCACTAATTTCTTTGTATGGTTTAATATCAGGCTGTCACCTCCAGTACACTGAAAACAACCTACTGTGGTTCTCACATAGGAAATTATCGATGGGTTCTATCACAGCCAGAGACCTGTCAGTCTCCCAGCTTCTCACTGAAGACTCAGAAACTGAGAATACAGAGGGAAGGTAGGCATTTACTAACAAAGGCAGGCAGAGGTAGGGTTAGTCCCACTATACTCACCAGGCCTTCTGCTCTGACTCCTGCCAAAATATCCCTGCTGATGTGCTGCTTTGCCCATAGTGCATCGATACACCACTTTCTGTAAATGAGCTCATCTCTAAGGCCACCACAGATCATTTACTCCACAAACCAAAATTCAACAGAAAAGTCAAAAGTAGTTTTGGACCACTCTGTTTCCTACTGTGTGCAGTCCTGAAGGAGAAATTTCCAGGTTGCTATTTTTGCCAGCCTTAGTGGTGTTTTCTGGATCGTCTAGTTTACATCACATGTAAGGATTACACAGGGAAATTATGTATCCAGAAATTCATCAAAGGCTGAGGGCACACAACTATCTGCTAAGTTCCTCTCCTGCTGTTGCTCAGGGACAGAGTAAAGAGATGTGTTGTGTTTCTGTCTGTGGCATCTGGCTTTCTTGGCAATCTGAATCAAATGCCTTGAATCTGCAAATCTTCATCTTTTGAAACAAGCAAACATTAGATTTTAATGAGACTGAAATAAACAGATTGAGGAAGTGCTAAACTGTAGTCTTGATCCTTGAAGGAACCAATGGGAATAGCAACAGGAGCACAGAAGTGAGGTAAAAAATTACGGCAAGCTAACATCAAGCAATGCAACATGAAATAAATGGATTCTTATCAAACAAAACCTGTGTGAGGTGCATCTCGCTGCTGGATGCAATGTCAAAATGTCTGTTTTTTCCATCTAAAGACTGACTGACATGTGAAGGCAAATGTGTTTCTCCAGCTGTCTGGGCTACTGAGAAACAGAGGCAGTAGGTACTTAGCCAAAGGACCACTTTTATTTATGAAGAACATAAACATTTCTAAACTTCATAACATCTATCCCAAATCCAACTGGACTGAAATTGCTAAAATATCTCCTTATAACTATACAAATTTAATTTATATTACAAAATATTTACTTCCAAAAGTGAAGCCTCTTTGTATAAAATGAGTAGATATGAAAATATCTATATTTAGGTAAAATAATTAGATATATGAATAGATATAGGTCTGGGTTGCTTCTTTTTCTCTTTCCATGTGGACAGCCAGGACCAGCCATTTAAGACAGACTAAACATTATGTTCTTTTTTTGGCAAATGACACAATCTCTCCAAAATACTCCAAGATTTTGACTGATTCACTTAATTGCTTTCTCTTACTTTTCTCCATCTGTTGAGTGAGAATATTGAAGTATGTACTGTAATTCACACTTAGTACTTTAAAAAACTAGCATTATATTCAATTTCTGACAAACCTATGCAACAACCTTGAAATCAAATGCTAGTTTCTCCTCTCCTTTTCACTACTTTTTCACTACATTTTTTTAGATGAAGATGCTCTTTTTAATTTGCTTGTTGTTTACCGTTCATAGATAAATGGCAAACACATAGATCAAATATGTTTAGTATATTTTCATTACCAGGGATTCATTACCTCAGAAATTCAAAAGTGATCACAAAGCTAAGATTAGAGAAACCCAATGATTCTAGTGGAGTACTTCAAAGTATTTTAAGTGTCTTGAATTACTTGTGCTTCACATATGTAGTCCTTTTGGGAAAGTTCAGAGAATAAGTCAGGTAACAAACCAGACAACCCAATAGGTCCTTGGCAGTCTGCAGATATCACATGCAACTGAAAGGAGAATTAGAAGAATTTGGTTCAGTGTTTCTACAGCATTTGGAACTGAAGAATGCTCCATGGACACTTAACAGTACCCATGGTAATAAGAAACCTTGACAGCCTCAGCCCAGCATATCTCTTAAGCATGTGCTTAAAGCTAGGCATGTTCTTTGGATGTGAGGGGTGATTATGGGTCCCAAGCAGTTGTGCAGTGCTGCATATGAATGGAGGGAAAATATCCTTCCTGACCCCCTGTGGGCAATCATCTCAGCTCCTGAAGCATGAAATTAGAGTGGCCTTATCTTTGCTTGCATACTGTAACTACAAATGTTATTAGTGATCATAAATTTAACAAGCCCTATTTTAAAATCCATCCACAGCATTATTGCATGACTTTTGAAGACAGTCCTTTTCGAGAACTTAAAACTTTTTCCTTACATCTTTTAATTTCATTTGAGTGAACTGGGGGAGGAAGGTCACTGTCAAACCTGCTGAAATGCAAATATTAACAGTAGTGCTTAGCTCCATTTCTGCCACCTTAGAACAAACAGAAACTTCCCAAAGTGTAGAAATAATAACATTAAAATAAATACCACTCTGTCCTTCCCTGGAGTCTATGAAAAGTCTTTACACCTTGGGCAAAAAGAATCCTCAGATCTCAAATTTCGAAGTGTTCTTGTCTAGTTGAAGTTGCCACTTGGCACTTTGTATTGTTTAAACCTATAACCACAGTTTGCTTCTCTATTTGTCTTTTCTTTTAATGAGGAAGCAGAAATGATTAATCACCAGAAGAGAGAAATCACCAATACAGGCAAAGATAATTGCCTGTGTTTGGATGATAGCAGGAAGAGCAGTACAGGTTAACTTTTCTGTCCAGAGAGATTCTTTGCAAGTATTCCTACTGTTTGGAAGGAGACAAAAGGTGAATGGCAGTGCTGCTTCCCACACATGGAAAACCCATCTCTTATGCACCATAAGCAACATCTGTTTTTCCGTCCAGATTACTTTGTACTTTTGCCTGAGGAAAAACAACACAGTCACAGTGAAAACAAACCCTTCAAAACCTGGGCTGGGGCAGAGTATATTTCTCACTTGACCTTTCTTGAAACCCTTCCCCCAGCAGATGAGCTCCCACTGAGACTTAAACCATGAACAGCAGACAAACAGATGTTAATAGCATCTTCCTGGAAACACTGTGCTAGTCCAGAACTCCTGCTGAAAATGCTACTGGGCTTTATCCTCCCTCCTGTAGACATCTGTGCTAAAGGAGACATTCTGAAAGGATTACAGTTTTGCTGCAGGCTCATGAAATAGAAAAAACGGAGCTGTGAGGGAGAACAACCTTTACAGGACATCTCTCCAAATAAGCTTTTTTAACAGTCAGACAGGAAAAGACTGGTCTATCTTTTCCTTCCTGCTTCCAAGCATTTTCCAGGGTGAATACCTTGTGATTTACATTGTATTTGCACCTTCAGCACTGCTCACCCTCTTCACAGGCACCTCCTTCCATTCTCCTCCCGATCTCCAAGTCTTTGATTATATTGATTAAAATAAAACCAGTATACCAGAAACCTACTGAAGCAGCTGACTTCAAGTATCAACAACAGCAAAAATAAACTTTGGTGCAAAGCACCTGCAATCAACAGAAATAAAACTAAAGAAAAAATAATAGAAATATAAAAGTATTGATGGGAGAAAGCATCAAGACAAATGAAGAAAAATCTGAAAATTTTGATAATTTCTATGGGATTTCTAATTCCTGTGGATTGGGTAAGGTGGTAAGAGTTGAAAAATATGAGGAGTCGCACCAAAATTACATTAATATTAAGTGTTATAGCAGAGGAAGCAGATGAAGTAGAAAAGCAAATACAGGACCTCTCTGTGGTACTGCTGGACCAACCTCCTGGTAAAGCAATATGGAACAGACACGAAAACATCTCATGATTTTCTACGCCTTGGACTGCAAGTAAAATATGTTTTAAAAATATAATGTGAAGGAAATGCCAGTGCAACAATGGCTCCTAAATGTGACAAAATGAGGTCTCCAGCTGGTAAATAAGTAACAGCTTCTCTTGTCTTATTTTACCTCTTTGCTGGAACTTCTGAACATTATTCAAAAATAAATGCATTTCAAGTGTATTGTTGCATTTATGTGGAAAATGCTATTTCATCCCCTTTTTTTTTTTCTTTTGCTCTTCCTTGCTCCTAATATTACCAAATGATTTTGAGCTTCAAGGCTTTTACGTTAATGGATGCCCCCATTCAGCTGAATTCAAAATCCTCCTTACGGTGAACCCCAAAGGACAACACATGCAGCATTAAAACCACCTGGATGGCTTATTTTATTCAAGCACCATTTACATTAATATGTGGAAGACATTAATGTGTTTAAACCCTTAAGAAAAGAAAGAAGGCTGGGGTCAAGGAAGAAGAGAGAGTTTCTGACTGGAAAGAAAAGCCAGGAGGATGCCCACTGATTTGTGTGAAGCACGATGTCAACAGAAGAGACATCAGACTGGCGAATCTAAAAATTATACAACCTCTGCAGGAGTTTCTAAGCTTCACAGAGCACCTCTCTGCAACCTTGTATGCCATATTAAGAGCTCTTTTGATGCTTTAGTAGTTTTGCATCACATCCTGAGATGACCTATATTGTTATGATATTGTATCATTACTACTTTTAATGTTAATAATGGGATTTGTCCCATCATTACACAGAGGCCACAAGAGGACACATCTCTCCCTCAAAGCCAAAAAACTGCACCTGGAGGTGTGAAGAAAATACAAAAGCATGCTGTGCCCTGTGCTGTTTGTCCCACTGGAGTTTATTTATTTGGATACTGGGACTGACAGCATTAGTGCACAGCCTGGCAGGTGGTGATGGTGTCCATCTGTGGCTGGCAAGTGGGACTGCTCAGATCAGGAACGCTGCTGGCCTGATGTCTGGTAGAAGTTCAAAACCTAAATTAGGCCTTGATATAATACGTCTGTCCTTGTATGATATAGCGTGGAAGTGAATATGACTCTAATTTGGAGATGAAGCATCCAGCCTCAGAAGTGACAAATACTTACATGCTGGTTTTTACACAGAGGTGGACAGAAAACCACTTTCAAAAAATTAATATACTGAGAGATTTTTTTTTTTCCTTTTAAAGCTGAAGTCAACTGTGTATCACTCAACTGTACAAAACTGAAAATATGACAAAATAAAAATGGAAAAAAAGATCAGATGAGGAATAGGAATATTTCCTCTTTTTTCTCCCATATCTACAGAAAGACCCCTGCAGAATGGAATGCACTGGATGTAGCTTGTGACTTGATCCGTAAATATATAACAAACATGGACTTAAACATGAAAGGAGGTATTCAGTACGTAACAAAGTGACCTTTCTCTCCCTTTGTCCTTTAAAATTTGAAGGAGACATGATTACCTGCGTAAGACTGTCTACTTGTGCTCCCACCAGTAACAGAAATTGGTCTGCTGGTGTTGCACACAGCTCTTCTGAGGTCACCTTGATCAGTTTTCAAGCCTGAGAATGAAATGGTTAAACTTCTTTGGCTTTCCAGGTGATTGTGCTTCTGTCTCTTGCTACAGACTAGCTGACCACTTTTAAAAGGTGAGCCCAAAGACAGAGCATGTGGAAGGGAGGGAGGAGGGGATTGGTCCCAAGCATTCCCATGAGCTGCTTCTTGTCAAAAGCTTTCTTGTTGATCGTGGAACACAACAAATTCCCCTGCATATGCTTACAGAGCCACCTTGTTTCAGCTTTTATTTCATTTGTTTGTTTCTTCAAAAAGACTGACAGTATTATGGGAAAGAACATTGAGAGAACAAGTGAAATTTAAACAACATCCTGCTCTGAAACATTCTGGTTATGGCAGAGAGCATCTGTGCCACTGTATTTTAAACAGGCATTCGGAAGAGAAGTAGCTTTGACGAGATGATAATTTAGTCCTTTTGACTCCCTCACTTCAAAGTGAATCTATCTGGAAAATCTCAGAGGAAACAAAGTTTTGCTGAAAAATGCCAAATTCTTGACCCTGACCTATTTTGTTTGCAACAACAGGGGTGATACACACTTCTGCCAGAGCAAAGCAGTGTTTCTAGGATGGCAAATAGATTTATCCCTGCTTCTGAGTTACTGGGAACCCTGCCTGGCAATTTCTGTCATCAGCTGAAGAATAAGGTCATTCTCAATTTGCCTTGTTTTTAATTGGCTTTCATCTGGCAAGAATTGTCCAAAAAACAAACAAAAAACCAAAATCCCACAAAATAAATAAACAAACCAACTTCAAACAACAAACTAACTAAAAATAAAACCCCTCACTTGCAAGCAAAATAACCAATCCCCTCACAAATATATAGGGAAAGCAAAATCTCCTTTTTGTGGTGTGACCTTGATTTCTTTCTCTCCCAGTAAAGAAAGTATGATAATGTCTGTACTGGATGTTACTGATCTGAGATCACTTGGGCTTTATCTACACAGGGGATTTACACACATTTTCCCACTGAGTAGGAAGCAGCAACAACAGAGGTTGCAGTGAATAAGTTCTGGAGCCACAACCTATATTTTGCCTTTCCAAATGACTTATCAGCTTTTCAGGCATAAGAATACATTTCTTGGGAAAGAGAATGGAGGACAAATCACTGATATTTCTACCTCCACTAAATCCAGGTCAGTGTTTCACTTGGGAAAAATTGATGGAAACACGCTGAAAGCAATGAATTAATGTTTATTCACAACCAACATGAGGATCTGTGTTTTCATACATGAACACAAACCCACAGAGGAAGTAGGACCAGGCAACAATTGACACTAGATGGATTTTTTCATTTCCTGAGTTTGGCAGTATGTTACACATCCCAGGAGTAGATTTGCCACTGGCCTAATACTTCCCTACATATACAATATTTCAGAGGATGCTGCTGAAGTCTTTGCCTTTACCTAATTTAAATATTTGCCCATTTCACAAATCTCAGCTCAGTTTCTCCTGCTTCATTGCCTCACTACTCTATGGCACACAGTGCCTTACTGCAAATGAGAAATATCAATCCTGCAAACTGGCAGATGCAGAAAAGATCTATGTTAAATTATTTTTCTTAAAATTTAGTTAATCCAGACACTAATATTCATTGACTCAAAATTTTATGGCCATTGCAGTGGCATCTATTCTCCCTGGTTAGTTTCCACTGTTTATCTGCAGAGTGTAAGTTTCTTCTCTGATAGTACTTGTGCTATTCTGATAATTTCTGAGCAATCCTGGTTCTCAGATGCTGCACCGTTACGACACAGTGAAATTAGCAGTCACATCCTATGAGATCTGAAACCTTCCTCACATGAGTTGCTCAAAAGGAAAGACTTTTCTTTTCTGCTTGTAATGACATGAATGCGAAAAGGAACAAAATTGGCCACAGCTACTCAGTGCCTGATTAACAAAGTACATGCTGCTCCACAATGCTCAAAGGCTAGTAATTCAATTTAAAGGTATACATTAGAAACACATGTTACAACTGATTCTGTGCACTTTTAATTGGTTTAACTACCAGGTTTACAGAGGGGAGGTGGAACTCTTGCTGAGATGTTCGCTCAGTACAGAACACATTATAACAGACTGTCAGTTATCCAGAATGAAACAGAGTTGTGTAGTACCCTTTTTTCTCAATGTTGTTTTTCAATCAAAAACATTCCCCTTGTTCTCATATCCATCCCATGAAGTACTAATGGAAGAAAATTTATACCAGAGTATTTCATAATGTGTCACAAAAGCTTAAACAAATAAAAAAAAATGGACAAAACATTGCTCATTTCTGACATTTACCAAAACTTCTGTTCCAAAACTGCACTAATACTACCCCTTTAAGCAAAAATTTTAACTTAAATGTCTATTATAATCCAGTCATCAATAACAATATCACAGTTTTGCTTGTTATCTCATTAACCTGGTGTTCCTCATGCTTCTTCTCATAAACAGTGCAGGAATGTTATTATAACCTTTCTGCTCATTTAATTGCTGTTAAAAACCGTGATGATCAGAGGAGTCTACATAATTTTTGGCAGCATATTCCAAGCTTTCTAACAGACTGCTTTCCACCAGGTTTCAGTTCAGGATTCATAATTTCTCTGTGGCTGGCAACCCCCACTGCTGCAGCTGCATTTCTGTCAGGGTCACATGCACAGCTGGGGTACAGACATCTTACACAAGCAACTGCAGTGACTTGGTCAGATTATTAAATCCAACTTTTCCCTCTCACATTTCTTGTCTACCTAAGAAATTCAAAATAGCAGAAGATGAGGGCTCTGCATTTTAAGTGACTTGCAAGATGTGTTTATTTTTTCTTAGAGTGAGAGATCTCTGGTTGTGGGAAGCTACAAAAGTTCCACCAGCCAAGACTTTCAGGATCAGCTGGAAGCAGAAGTGGAGAAATATACAATTTTTCATTATCTCCTCAGAACTGAAGAGTATGTGATTTAATTTTATCCATCTACATGAATCTGGAAACACCAGTAAATCTTGGTTTCAAGTTTTCTCTGAATCAAGCTTAATATACTTGATATATAAGAAAAAATTGCATGCAAAAAGGCCTAACCTATTTCTAAATTGAACTTAAGCTTGTAGCACATTTCATTTAGTCTTTAAATTTTACATCTCGAAGCAACACATATGGAATGTTTCAGATGAATAGAAGTTTGTTCAGCTCCACCACCATCCTGCACTCTAGAAAGTCTGAATATTTGCTCTGAATATCTGTAGTATCTTCATGGCACGACCTCTAAACTCTGTGGTATATAGAGATCTGAATTGTAATTAATAAGACAGTGTTGTACACAGCAGCATTAATTACTTTGAGATGTTCCAGATGCAAAAGTAAATCAGAGTTTGTGTTTTTCTCTGAATATCTAAATATAATGATTTATATGGGAACATGTAGCTGGCTATGGATTATAAATCAAAGAATCCTGAAATTTACAATTATGCTTCTGAAAACAAGGTTTGGTGGTGGATGTAGTAAAGAGATGTAGCTTTCTGAGATGTGGATGCAAGCCAGTTCCCCGGACCTAAATATCAAAGGTTAAGGGAATTCTGCAACCTCAGTATAAATATATATCTGAATATATGTAACAGACACTACAGTGGAACTCATCCAAATAACAGCAGAAACCCTCCTCTGAATGCTAAGGAATCCAAAACCAAATACAAACTTTCTAAGATGTTCTCTAAGGGAGCAGTTATTTCAAAGGAGATTGAAGGTGTTCAAGCACAGCCCAAATTGTACGGAGCACATAGCAATACAGGTACTGGTATTATTGCTCTCTTCCTCAAGAGTTTTGAGAGAGACAATCCTCAGCACAGACTGTTTCAGATTCCAGTCAATATTTCGGGCTCCAGCCCATACAATCATACTAGTTATGTAAGCCACTTTCCCAAAAATGGATTACTAGTTAATAATTTTGCACTTACATATGTCTATTTCTTTATAGGCTTTAAAGTTCCAGCAAGATTATCAGAGATCTTTAAACACATGAGTCTTTCATTCAGATTTTTTAATTTCTGGCTTATTTCCTGATGCAGGAAAAGGCTACAATAATTCAGGTACAAATGAAACTGCCAAGAGGCAGCTGCACTCTGTATACTCAGCCAAATACACACTCTGACTCCAGCTTTTTACTGTTATGATTTTGTTTCATAACATCAATAAGGCATTTCAGCTGTAATGGCCTTTAGGGATTATTACTGAACCCCTTGGGTGGTTATAGCTACTCAGCCTCTGGCACTGTGACTACACACCCACTAAGCAGGATTCTGCAGCATTCTTTGTAGGAATTCATTTACATGGATCACACCACATGTCGCTGGCTAAGGCAGACAGCCCACAAAAGCAAGTTTCCTCCTTGTCTCTTATCCCAAGAAGAGACTGGATGCGTGCATCTTGCCTTACACCCCCATGAAATCTCCTGCCATCCAGCATTCTCCCATCCCACTGGGCCATCACAAGAGGGAATCAATTCATAAACTGCTGAAATCAAACTCAAATGACCATATTTTTTTTGGTTGTGTTTAAAAATAGTCCTAGAGGGGAAGAAAGGAGGTGACTGATTACTCTTAGACTTTTCTGAATGTAGATGTTGTAAAAAAAGAAAGCAGATTATTGTGTAGTGATGGTTTAAGTGTCTAACACTTAAAACAGATGGAAATATTGTTAAAGAAATTTCTGTGCTTAGCTTTCCTTCAGACGGCGAGTACTGGATCATTCCAAATTGTACAATTTTAAATCATAATTGCAGAATGGAAAAGTCCTTCCCTAAAGGAAAGGCATTGCAATATTGGCTTGTTCCTATACATCTCTCTTCTACATGGCTTGAAGGTGAAAGCCATCTTAAAGGCAGTCTGACTCATGCTCACAAGGTTAAGCTATTGCTGTTTTCAGAATTTTGCATGTTTTAAAAGGTTCATTTACATGACTACTCTTGACTGAAATGTGTTTAAAGAACCTATTGGATTTAAGTATCAGTAATAGTTTACTAGAATGGTTCTTCAATTTGTTCCTCATTCTCAGTGCACTTCTGGAAACTTTCTCACATCTGTATGAATTAAATGTGTGTTGTCAAAATCTCAGCATTGATTATTTTATCCAGATCACCTGGAAGTTAAGGAGCAATAGAATAATACTAAAGGGTCATATGTGTATCACTGAGATGAGCCTATGGTTTAATAAAATGATTGCAAGCTCTGATTTATTCCAGCTGCAGAGAAGCCAGGGTAATTTTCTCCCTTTCTCAGCTTGGTTCTGCCCACAAGAGAGAATCTCTATCTTGCATTCTCTTATCTTCAGATAAATAAGATGAGATATTACTCAGGCAGAAAAAATAAGAATTAGATCTCTGCAAGATGACACTGCTGCAGCTAGGTTGAGCCTGAGCCCTTTCAAAAATTCCTCATGAAAATTCCGTTTACATTGGAGTCTCTGCCCTATCCTTGTGCTTTGTTTTGTTTTCTTTACGGTCTTCTGAGATTTTTTTTTTTGTTGTTGCTATTGTTATGGAAGTGTGATAACTTAAGTGAGCACATCTCCCTTTTCCTTAATCAAAATTGTTGCTGTAAATTTCCAAGGCTCCAAATATAACAGAAATTAACCTGCTTGTGGCAAGACATAGTTTGTATTTTCCATCTTCCCACAGTTTCACAGTGGGTTTTCACATACACTTGTCACAGGCCAATATAGATACCACAGATAACATAAATTAGGTAAACTCTAGCATTAGCTTTGCTTACCACACACAAAATAAAATGGAGAAGAAGCATTCTTTTGAAAGATCAGTTCAGCACTAGTACTATCTCTCTGTGGTTTACAAGGAGCTCCGTCAGAAAAACTGACTGATTCAAATACTTCATTTTCATTTTCAAAATTCAAATACTTCATTTTCAGAAAAAAAGCTGAAAATCAAATGAGGCAAATCTTTCTGGGAAAATAGTTGCAAGCTCGTGACTGAAAGTACAGTCAATTAATAATAAGAACAATATAAAATTAACCCAGGTTTTGGGGTTTTTTTAAAGTGGCTTGGAAAGATACTCTGTTGCACAAAACCAAATGGAAACAGTCTGATAGAACTCACAGAATTGTAACTAGCAGAACAAAAAGTGGGAAAATGCTGAAGCAAATTTTATTGAGTTTTCCCCTAAACAGAAGGAATTTCAGATCTGAGATTTCCCATTCTACTCCAGTTCCATCCTATGTAACTTCTCTGGAAGAAAGGCCCTGCAGTCAGATGTGAGACAAATCAAATGACACCATGCCAAAATGTCACTGTACTCTGACTTTCAGAGCAGATACAACACAAGATATATCAGCCCACATGATAACCCAAAGGTCTAAGAGGGAAAATTGATACACACACTATAGGTCTTTCCAGTCTCAAGAGGAATGTTGCAATTCTGAAATAGCTCAGAGAAGAGCTTGTTCAACTCACTCTCTGCCATTGATATCATCCCCACCAACACATGACTCCGGGACAGGACAGGAGCAGTCTGTGCTCAGCACCAAGGCACAGAATTGTGACTCTACAATCACTCAGATCTAACTTTACATGATAAAGCCAGTGTGCTGAGAAAAGAGGGCAAAGTAACTTAGACCATGGTCCTGCACCTGGGCTGTTATAAATTTTTACTATTTCCCCCTTCCTTTTTCTTGCACCAGCCAGGTATCTCCAGATTTTACTACTCCAGATTCACACCTCATAGCAATCAGCAGTAGAAAAGCTGATTATCACATTTTAAACAAACTTATTTTTACGAAAAGTAGATTTTTTTAAAGTTAAATCAAACAGTTTTGATTAAACTGTTCTTATCTCAGCATACAAATAGTCTTTTAGAACTATTGGTTCAGATTCTTTTGTTAAAGAATACAGATCCAGTAAAAAAAGAAAAAAACTCATGTATCTCAGCAACAAGGTTGGAGGGGGTTGCAATTAGAAGGACTACAGAAATTCAATTTATTTTACTTCTATGATAGAAAAATGCATATAGTGGGAAAAATCAGAGTTTGGTATGGCAGGATTCCCTCCAAAAACATGTTAAAGACAGAAACACACAAAATCAGTGCATTTTCTAGTGGCCTATTCTTGTGTTAGATAAGCACAAGGGGCAGTATAAGCCTCACATTCTAATTTGACATGAGTATGCCAGCCTGGGCAGACTATACAGAGGGAATGAATGAATAACAGACATCATCACCATCCTAAATATGTACTTCTGCTATAGCTAGACTTGCAGTGAGCTTAAGTCAAATCTACAGAAATTCAGGACACATAAAAGAATGAATTAAAATGGAACCCAGTAAACAACAGCATTGCAAGTAATTCTACTTGCTATCTTCATTTTCTCTAGCTTTAGCTTCTATCAGAACCTCCTTAGGTGCTCTGCTGTGCTCATTTTTGTTAAGAACTTTGTTTCAGAGTTGGGATTCTAGAAAATGAGAGAGATTATTCTTACACAGCTCTCACAGCACTGCTGGGTGAAAGCTCTGACAGGAATGACTCTGTCCCTGAAGGACCCAATTCCAATCAGGCAGAGCTCCAAGGCAGCAGGAGACCTAACAGAATGAGGGCACACCAAAGCAAGAGGGCTTTGTTCCTGGAAAGGTAAAGCTGTGATGATGCCCAAATTGCTCTAGGAGAGCAGCCAGAGACTGCACCAGCAGGAACACCTGCAGGGTCATATAGGCATATTGAAATGGGAGGGGAAATAATAGGTGTGGGTATGGCTGGGGCTCTCTCTCCTACCTGGCATCTCTCTCTGCCTCAGGAGACCCTTTTCAATGTAGGTGCTTGGAGGCAATTAGCAGTCATCAGTAAGGTAGAAATGAAGAGGTGAGGGGCCTGGGAAGAGGCAGGCGGATCCCAGTGCTGGCAGATGCACCTGCTGGAGCTGCAGTGACATTCTAAGAGTCTTTTGACATTTTGTCCCTAATCACCTGCCACCATGATCACCTGTTTGCTGCAATCTCAGCAAATCTGCTGCAATCAGGCCACCTCTTTCACCCCAGCTAGAGCCTTGTTCACCTTGTTCAGCTACTTCTCTTCCTTTTTCTTACAAATGATCCTCTTTTGGTGTGCAACTACTTCAGCTGCTCCCTGGATCCTTCCTCTCCTTCCTTTATTTTCCCCATCCCTTCCTATGAAGCCTTTGCATGTCCCACTGCAAGTCCAGCACCATCCTATTCCCTGAGTTGCCTGTCTTTAACATTTAGCTGCTCCGAGGCATAGCACTTTTTCCAGGTTCCTACAGCACCAACAATCCAAGGTGGACTATGACCCCATGAAATCCCACCAACCTCCTGGGTTTACAGCACATCCCTCCTTGGTGAAGTTACAAGACATCTTTTCTAGTATTTTTAGAACTGTAAAATATTAAACTGCTGCTGCCCACCACCACTGCCCTGCCTGCTGTTAATGTGCATTAGGAGAACACACATAAATAACACTAACAAGACATTGTGAGTGCATGTGGGGAAAAAAAAAGCTACTTATTTTGTGGAAAACATACCTCTGGCTATTTTATTAAACAAGCAAAACCCTACTTTCTTCTTCACATGCTAAGCTGCCCATGCACTACAGAACACTTATACAGCAATTTCACACACTATTTTTAAATATTATAAATAACTCTCTTAAAATACCAATTGATGCAACCAAATGACATGGCCTAATAACAATATGTAGAAAGATCAAGAGTAAAATGCTACATACAGAGGTACATAATCACACTCCTGTGTCATCTGAAATCAATCTAAATACAACTTTAAGATGATGTTAAGAGAGGTGGATGATGACAAGAGATGGAGGAAAGGGGATGTGTAGATCTAAGAAGGAAGCTCACAGCTTCTCTGCCAGAAACGCTGAAACAGAGAAGTCGGAGGTAGCATACACCCACACACAACTAGGCAGGAGAAAAACTGCAACACCACTGGGGTGTACAGTGAACTGTGTTCAAGGTTTTGAAAGCATCAGCACAAATTCACTGTCAAACTGCCTCCCTGCAGCCTCTCAGGGTACAGAACCAGGGGCAGATACAAGATGGACAGTAGTCCCTAAGCTTTGGAGCAAACATAACACATTCAGGCACCTTTTCATCCAGATGCCCACCAGCCAGAAACCCTCTGGCATCCACTGGTACCTGTTGGAAAGGCTTTTCCTTATCTAGAAGTGGCCAATCCCCCATCCACTAACAAAAGCAGTACCTCATAGCTACATAGCCCATGTTCTCCCCAAGTGCCTTTTCATGATGAAAACAAGTGTTTCCTTTCTTCCTCTTCCTCACACATTCTGCCATAGTCAGTCTCAAGTTCACTCTTAGGAACATGGAGACTTCAAATCTGACTTGAGCAGGTTTCAAACCAGACTAAAGTGCCAGGGTTCTCAGTCTCTTACTAGCTAATTTTTAGTTTATATAGAAAGCCTCTAGCTCTTCAGGCTAGCCAAACCACTCTGTAGATGAACACAAGTACTGTGAGCATTTCTTAGTGCTTTTAGCTAGGCCAGACCACAGCTCATTCATTTTCTGTAGCTTGTAACAGTTGTGAATCAGTACATTTCAATTTCTGAAGTTGTACCAGATACTTGCACCCGGGTGATTTTAATCTCTTTGGGGAATATTTGGCTTTTATGTAAATGTTCAGATTATAAACAAAGGCTTAGGAAGCATCATTTGTGCGTGTAAGTGATGGTATTGCTTCCCAGTTACACTATGCACTGACTTTGTAATGAATGTTTAATTCTCCAGAGCACGGGAAAATGTTTTTCATTGTTTTTCTGCAGCTATTTCAGCTGGGTTTTGATAGTTTTCTTTATCTGTCCTATTTACTGGTACTTCTGGTTTGCCCAGAGGCATCTATTGGAAACATTAAAAAGTTAGGACAAAGGATCCAACCACATATTAGTCTATGAATGAAATGTTTTCCTTGAGCTGGAACTGTTTTGAATTCAGTACAATTTCTAATCATCATCTGGCACAAGAATCAGCAGTCAACACAATCTAATTGTGTGCTGAGAATTGTTTGCAAGAAAGTTACAAATACTAATAAAGATTAGGCTTAACCATAAAAATTATATGACATAAAAATAAATAATGGCCTGCTGCCTTTAAGGGCTAAGGCAGTAATTTTGTTAAAAATAAACATAAATGCCATCAAGAACATTCTGAAAATACTAGTAACAAACACATAAACCAATCATGAAAAAAACCCAGACTAAACTAAGAATTCTCACTGAAGAGGAGCTAGATGCTCTGAGGGCATTTTCAGTGGATTTCAAACTCTTATAGTACCAGTTATTAATTTAAATCCTTTCCAAACCATGAATGACTGAACCGAGAGAATTATCTACAGCAATCAATTAATACCAGTAAATTTCTCTGCTTGTGAACTTTCCATAAATCATTATTTAGAGTATATGAATCATCATTTAATCATTTAGAAATACATGTTTTATGCATTGTATCAGCCTATGGAATGCTTGCAAATTATTTGCTGTTCGTAAATTGTTGTCTGTGTTGTGAATTTCATCATAGTCACATATTACAAAGTACAGCAATATTTTCACAAGTTTTGCCATCCATCCTGTGTGATTTAAAATAAATGTCTATGTACCATTTCGAAAAAAAAAAAGAAAAAAATTTCATGCTGAAAGTTGATTGCAGCTGCTGTCTGAATGCTATTCAATCCTATTCAATGCTATTCAAGGATGAGCACGTGCTTTGATAAAGATAATTCATGTAATAAGTGCGAGTCTTTCAAAGCATGGAAAGAAATCCTATGCCTGCAGATATTAAGGTAACTATTTTTCAATGCTACATACCATATAAGTGAAACCCAGTAAAAATCTAGATAGAGTTACATGGATTTTCCTGGAGAAGTGGGTGCTAAAGATTTGAATTTTCACACTGTAGGCTTAAAAACAGACTAGTCATGAGGAGCCCATCGCGAGAAACAAGACACAAAAGTGTTGAAGAGGGATGATTACAGATCTCCAGATGGAAAAACTGTCTGGACTGCTGCCAATGAGTTCAGGGGAACCCGTGTATTTGCAAATAATTGGACTACCCCCTGCACACCACTTTTGCCAAAACACTACTCAGAACACCCACTTTACATCTTCATAATATCTGTCCTTCATTGAATCTAATATTTCCATAACTAACCAGCTGGTCACCCAGGTCATGGAAGGAAACCCCTACTAGCAAAGAGGGAAGCTGCAAAGCCTGTGAACCTCCTCAAAGACCATCCTGAACACTGAAACACTTTAGTCTATAAGTAAGTTTTATAGCTCTGTTTCTAGACTATTTTAATTTTGAATTTTTTTCTTGATAACTTTAAAGTGTAAATATATATATGTTAACTAAAATATAGACAGAAGTAGCAGGAACAGGTCTCAACAAATTTTCATAGGAAAATACCTTCATACAAATGTGTCTAACCCATCCTCTTATCTATGAACGTGGTGGCAAATCAGTTACGTGAAGGTGTGATTAGCAGAGTCCAAAGAGATAGCAAAGACCTTCTAAGACAATTTCAGGTTTCTATCTGAAGGGATTGCTGGCTGGACAGATTTTTCCATGAGTTGCCTGCTCACCATTGTCATGTTTTAATCCCATTTAGCAAATAATACCACCAGCTGCTCACTTGCTCCTCTGGTGGGATGGGGAAAAACATTGGAAGAGTGAAAGAAAACTTGTGGGTTGAGATAAAGACAGTTTAACAGGTAAAGCAAAAGTTGTGCACAAGCAAAGCAAAACAGAATCCATTCATTACATGCCATGGCCAGGCAGGTGTTCAGTCATTCCCAGGAGAGCAGGGTTCCATCTAGTGACAGAAACTTGGGAAAATTAATACCATCACTCCAAATGCCTCCCCTTCTTTTTCCCTACACTTCATATGCTGAGCATGCTGCTAGACAGTGTGAGATATCCCACTAGTCATTTGTGGTCAGCTGTCCCACCTGTGTCCCCTCAGAACTCCTTGTGCACCCTCAGCCTACTCACTGGTGGGGTTAGGAGCAGAAAAGGTCTTGACTTGTGCAAGCAAGCCCTGCTCAGCAGTAAAACGCCCCTGTTTTAATAACACTGTTTCCAGCACAAATCCAAAACACAGTCCCATACTAGCTGCTGTAAGGAAAATTAACCCTACCCCAGTCAAATCCAGCCCAGTCACAGAAGTTGTCTCACTGAAATTAATAAAATGTGTTCATATCAGCTAAGTCAGAATTTCACTCCAATGACTTAACTGCATATGCAAATATTCTTGTCTTGGTGCAGCTCCTAGAGTGTGGGTGATAGAAGTGTTGTAAGAAACCAAAACCAGCTTGAAATTTAAGATTCTTTGGGTTTTGTTACAAATTAACAAATTGGTTTATTTTCCCAGAGAACAGGACAAGTCCAAAGCAAAAATTGAGCCCTTTGCTGAGAAAGCATGGTTTAACTCTTGAAAATGTAGTGAAGTAACAGCAAAAAAAACCCCAACCCAACCCTAATCTTAGAGTCCACATACCAAATATGTAAATTTTACAAAGCATTGTGTTGGGTGGAATCACAACTAAAATGTGACCCATTCTAGCAATTTCCAACAATTATTGAAAGACTTCCAGTTGATATAACTGGATTCTACATTAGGGTCTCAGTAACTGTTGGCTA
Source organism: Vireo altiloquus (assembly GCA_013396875.1). Lineage (NCBI taxonomy): Eukaryota > Metazoa > Chordata > Aves > Passeriformes > Vireonidae > Vireo > Vireo altiloquus. Next base: position 91,320 of record VZRF01003390.1, on the reverse strand, counting down.
ATAATTTTGACAAAGAGGCAGTTCCCCGTGTCACAACTGAGATGCATTACTTGGGAAGTTTGTGAAAGCTGAACACTTGTTATTCGAACCCCATTAGTTCTATAGAAAAGGCAGATATTTTCTTCAAAGTCCAAATGGCACCCCTGATGAGCATTCAATTCTTTAAAAAAACCCCTAGAACTGAGCTTAAAAGGAAAAATGCAGACCTACACACAGCTCCTTCAAATACACTTCAACACACTACTCTTCCTCATGCTATCACAAAATCCTTTTGATAGGCGATTATAAGGGATAGGTAATCTTAGTGACACGCTTAGCAGGGAAAATGTGGCTTGGCTGCCTGGAACACAAAGGAATGTTCATTTCACAAACTAGATCTAGTCAAGTAGTACAAAAAGTCATTCATTAACATAGGCACAAAAAGAAAGTACCAAGTTAGCGCTATCATTATTCAAGGAGGTCAAAATTAGTCCTTCATGTACATTCAGTTCATCAGCAATTTTTTTGCGAGAACTTCCACACATCCTAAAAAACCTCAGAATTTTAGCACCAGTAATTATCTTGAAAAACTTTATGAAATGTGCATTTTTGTTCAACACTCAGCCTTTCCTATTTTAATTCTTCCAGCGAAGAAGTATTCTGGGCTTGCAACTGAACAATCCTACAGTACCAGTGATGACCAAAGGCTAGGAAGGAATATAAAATAAAGAACTGAATGCCCACTGCTATCTATCTTTGCCTCAGTGGTCACTACACATCATCCGTAATACACACAACTAACTTTAACATAACAAATGAGAGGAAGTTTGTTTTACAAAATTTCTTAGACAGTATTTGTGTGACTAGGAGATGATAATTATCACACTAGATTAAACTACTGATTCATCTAATTGATAACCCCGTTCCCCAAAGCATCAAAATGATTCTCAGTAACAGAGAAAAGCTTACTGCAGCTGAAGTTCTGCAGCTCGCTGGACAGCTTGTGTGCTGGCGGGCATTTTCTCACCTTGAAAGTTTTTTGTTCTGCCTAAAACAAACTCGGAAGCTGTCATGATCCATAGTTAGTCTTTTGTACTTAAAGACATCTACTAAATAAAGGCAAATGGATTTTGAAAATAGCGAATCAATTGATAAAGCCCTATCAATTTTTTTTTAACAGGCAAACACCAACAGATTCAAATGTAAATTGATGAGATAAAAGTGGCTACAATGAGAATACATCATTTGTGGTATATGAGTCTGCTGAAATGACTATGGCCTACTCGTCAGCAAGGAGTAACTCAGGAACAGAGAGATTCCAGACAACAAGAACTGAGAAACATACACTGACAGACAAAGGACTGTTGAAATCAAACTGAATTTCAATTAAAAAAGAGGGAAGTATTAGAGTAAGAAACAAAAGGGGAAGTTATGCATTCATTATACGTGGTGTGAGTCAATACTGTTAATTTGCTTACTAACCGGCTAAGAGGAAAGGTAGAATTGTCAGATTATAATCTCCTCTTATAAAACATGATAAATTCATTTCACAAGGAGGGAGGGGAGACTATTAAAAGAAAATGAGTGGTAGGAGTCAGTCCTACAAAATTCCAGCCTACAGTAAGCCTCCAGACCCAGGACAGGGAATATACTGAGCTGGACCATTGTACTTCAGAGCTTAGATTCCAACAAAGCCACCAAAGCCTTCCACACATGTATCATCTTCCCTGCACTGAGTGGGGCTGGGGGTGAATTACATGGATCAAATAAATATTTGTGATCTATAGGCAGGTAAGTAGAACAGAGGTGTTCTGGTTTTTCTGTGTTATCTTCACCTTTGTGAAAATGGGACTCCTCTATGCCTTCAGACATCTTTACCCAGATATCAGATATCTAGGGTAATAAGATCAGGAAGCTCATGAAACTAAAGAATCACGTCAGCCAAGACTGATGCCAAAGACGACCTTGCAGTCAGCAAAGAGAAGGACAAGATGTGCTAGCTTGAAAGTGTACTCATTAACACTGTTCCTCAAATTTCTACTTGAGCAGGTTATTTACTGGCAAAGACAAGCCCTCATGGGTGTAGGACACGACTCAGATCAGAGCAGTCCCAGAACTGCGACTCCACCCAGCAGCATGGCCTTCCATAATGAGACATAAACACCAAGGAGGTGAATCTGGGTCATCCCTGTGAGGAAACTGGGGAGCCCCTGAAGTCACTGTGAACTGTGCAAGTGGCATGGGCTTGTGGGAGAATAAGACATTCCTTCATCTTCTGAACATGAAAAAATATTTGAAAAACCTGTGTAAGAGAACTACTGAAGGAAGGGGAGGAAAAACCCGAAAAAGCAACAAATCACATCTAAAGTTTAGCAGTAGGTTTTCCAGTAGGAGGAAATTATTGGATTGGCTATTAGCACAGGGCCCATTTCTTCCAGAATTTATTTTCTAGGATGCATATTGAGGCTTCATTATTCTAGCTCGGTATTTTTTTTGAGCTGTGGGTGTTCTGCATGATTAACAAAGACAAATATCATATTTTACCAAGGTTTATTCCATTGTAGGCGATTGGATTTAGTCCATAACAGAAAAAATTAAATACAGGATTAGGAAATGCCATTTTTTCTCAAATGTAAGCTTTTCAACCTATGGATTTTGTGTAAAAATATATTTAAATGGATATTTGTAGGATGTTTCAACACAGAATTGTATTTTCCCTTTTTTTTTTTTTATTAAATGTATTACTTCTCAGAGCAAGTAGTTAATAGAGTTGGCAGAAGACATGGAGTGCACAAGCAGTCACTGAACTGTGTAATAAAGACACCTTAGTCACTACCACACCTTTATGAGTGTTACTTTATTTTGGGCCTTTTAAGGGCACTCAGACTTGCACCTGTCAATAGCTAGATACTGACTCAGGACGTTCTTGAGAAGCAATGACAGGGACAAAGCCTCTCAGGATGAAGACATGATTTTCATACAACAGCCATTGCCTGTGGTTGAAGTCAGATTTTCACTAAAACTGGAAATATATGCAGATTTAGAAAATAACATCATAAACATGTGCAGGACTTTGGTGTACATAGTCTGCATGTGGACAGATCATGAAATTTGTCTTACCAAGACATCACTGAACCCAAAAAGCATTTAAAATTTGTAAACATCCAATTTATGTTAAATCACATTGGTTGCTTAAGACTGTTTCTGGGCATACCCAGATCTGCTATAGCCTTTTGGCCTGCATCACACACAGTCCTGACAAAACACAAAAATTAAGATGTTCTTTTCTGCTAATATCTCCCGAGCTTCACAGAGAATTTCTTGGACTGGCATCTGACGAAAGGCAGATGTGACAGAGCCATTTTTATATCCTACTCTGTGCCATGACCTAGCATTACAGAAAAATGTGCAATACATCCATTCCTCCACCTCTGCACAAACACATTACAAAATATTAGTTGATATGAAAATCCTGACAGTACCTGCTATTGGGTAGAAATGGTTTGTTTTGCATCTTGCTGAAATACAAATCCTATGCAAAAAAAATTTTACAATTTATGGGGCTGAATATGGTTACTTGCCTTTAAAGAGGGAATCCTTTGTTATAGTCAACTAGTGAAAGAAAATCAGTCTAACCAGAATTTAGTCTAACCAGTTCTGCACATTGCTCCTGCATTCACCATTTTGTTCTACACGGTGGCACAGTTTATATATCAGTCAAGGGTGGGTTCTACCCTTTATCCAGAGTTTGATAACACCTTGTGGGGGGCAAACTATGCAAAGAGAAGATGAGTGGTAAATTTAAATTTTATCAAGATCAAGAGGAAGAGAAGCAAGTTTAACCCTCCAGATCCTCTTCAAGTTTGCTCACAAAAAGGTTACAGAATAAAAGGGATTGGAAAGAGGTGTGGGCAGCACAATCTGTTCCTGTTTTTTAAAATTAAAAAGAGAGGTTCCCTGCTGTAGGCGCCAAGAAAAGAATGTGAGGGTCTACAGAGGAAATTTCGTCACTCTTAATGGAGAAGGGATCCCGTTTGGCTCTGCACAATTCAAACCCCAGCCAAGCCTTTTCCCATCAGTCCACCCCAAGCGGCTCCCTGGCTGAGGGTGCTGAATTCAGGTTGGCAGCTCCTGTGTCCCACCATGAGACATGTACCTGTCCGGGCACAAAGGAAGAGCCCTGTGCTATGGGAAGACCTGCAGCTGTTCAGCACCAGGTGCTGTGGCACGCAGCACGGCCATGCCCTCTGCTCCCTATGGGGTGCCACCCAAAACCTGTGCTTTTGGGGAGCCACTGACTGCGGCCACTGCCACCGAGGAGCTGCTGCAGAGCACACAGCAGCCAGTGAGAGCGGTGGGTACACTCAGGCCCTGCTGGAGCTCGGTGGGAGCCTGGCTCTCCCACACCCAGGCACGGCAGGAGGGAGCACTTGCCTTTTCTCGTTGAAGTGATGCTCTCAGACATCTCCATCCACTCCACTGACCACAGGACCGAGCCTCGACCGGGTGGCTGGGACCTGGTTAGTTGTGGTTTGCTTTTCAGACGTTCCCCTGTTGATATAAACATCTGCTGCCCTCTGTTCTGACAGCAGAAAAGCGGCTGTTTACCACTCAGCCACATAAATTGTCAACACTTTGGCTGCCTGTGCCTCTACCAGTCGCAAAATAACGGCAAGAGCTGCAGCAATTTTTTTACGATCGTATGCCAACTACTGCTCTGCTGTACTGTTCCCCTGTTTCCCTCTGCCCACTTCAAGAGACTGAAGGGGTAAAGAGAACAGTCTGCCCCCAATGACAGCAGTGTTAACAATCATTATTACACCCACAAGGACGAAAAATGAAGGTTTTCATAGAGAGCTGCTGCCTGCAACATAAACTAGTTACTCACTATTCACCAGTCTTGTTAGTTAACAAATGCTCAGTGTTTCATTAGTTCCCTTGACAGCTGCTCCAGGGAAAAAACTTCCTTTGAGGCTAACACAATGAAACTGGCATTTTTGCTCATTCTGCATATGCTACCAAAGGGCTTAAAACCCCCCAAATTCCTGCCAGAATAAGTCTGTAATTCCTGGTTTTTGTTGGAAGAGAGTGAAATACTCCAAAAAGAAGGTCTGGGATGGTAAACCTCTATTGTTAGCACTCCTTAAATATCAGCAGTCAGCAGTTCTCCAGAAGTCAGAGCACATTTTACTGTATATCAAAGTATCATTGTAAATTTTATTTAAATTTTTGCTAATAAAAGAAACAAGCACAGCTTCCAAGAGGGAGGAGAGAGAGCTTGACTTTCACACATGACACTACAGTACATTTTTAAAAACAAGACAATCTGCTCCATCTCCTGATATCTAACAAGAAGCACAAAATCACAGGCTAGTTCAAACTACTTGTATAATCTGATATTAACTCTTAGAGTTCCATGATTGAGGTGTAATATTCTCTCTTACAAATGCATTATTTTTCCCTACACTTTTAATTTTTTACCTCTAGGACTCAAAGAAAAGGATTAATTATTATTCATCTATTATTTTCTTTTCACTACATTTTCCCCTTCCATAACATTCTTTTTTTTTTGTTACGATTTCTTTATAAGCAAAAAAGCATTTAACCCTATTAAAACATTAAACACTTGGCATTTTTTGCAATAATACTTCCTTTTATTCACCTGAAACAATATTTTGTCATCAGTCAAATGTCATTCGCAGAAATATAGCTAAGAAGCACATCCTTTTGAGCTGAACTAATGATGACAAACTTCCTGCATATATATCTTTAACCTGCTGGTATTCAGATCAGCAGCCCTGCAATATATTGGTCTGAGAAGTAAGCAAAATTATGAAGGTAGGCTTAGAAAATACATTTTTATATTAAAAAATGTCCTCCCAGTATTCTAGATTACCTCTTTCCTGTTACAATCCCTTGTTTTAAAGAACCATTTTCTATATTTGACCTCTTTCAAGAACATAGCATGAGAGAGAGAAGTTGTGTGTTTACTGAGAGTAAAGGAATTAGACATATGTTGTATACTCTTACCTGAAGGTCTGATATAAGTCCTTCTGAAGGCAGTATGCAACTTCCAGGTGATTTGATGGCAACTGTATTATTGGTAACCCAAAAATTTCAGCCTTTAGTAAACACTGATGTCCTTACCAGGGCTGAAGTTTCCTGTATTTCTTTTTTACTATATGAGACAAATGCTTCAACCAGTAGATTTTCTCTATATTAACCTATGACTAAGTGACCCAGCTTAAAAACTGATCTTCTCTCAGCAGAATGAAGGTAGATACCTATGCTCATTTACATGGCAGTCATGACATCACTTTGACTTAGCTAAATTTTTCTAAAGCCTGAATTGAAAAAAAACTGTTAGACAAGTTATTAGATAAAATCACAGTCACATGTTAGATTACATGAAAGAAAGATCATCAATTTTATATTGTTTTTACTCCATTCTTTTGCAAGAACATGATCAAAGACAAAACAGAAGGGTGCAGAAAGGACAAGTATACCAGTCACAGAACATGACCTGGACGTGTGCTAAAGACCAGATATTTGAAGGTTTGCAGAGAAAAAGTTGAATTCATGCAGGCTGTACATAGAGCTAAATTTTAAAATTTTAGAGTTCTCTTTCTGGAGATCCAGATGACATACCCCCTTTGTCAAATTTATGTCTAATAAAAATAAGTGGAAAAGTTAACAACACTGTAGAGAGAAATTTTCCTCTTCTAATGCTGTAGACTATGACTGTACACCAAAATGGAGCTGTGATTGCAACACAGTGCAGCACTCTCATGTTAAATTTATTCTTACTATTAAAACAAAAAGAAAGTAGGCAGTTAAGGAAAGATTCCTTGAATTTTTGCACCAAAAGCTTAGATTTTTACCTTCAGTGTTAATGCTACCTGCATTAGTTAAAGTAAAGCAATTCTGTGCAGACAAAACCTGAGTCTCTGCAAAAGGGAAACTGAACACCAAGTTTGCATAGTTTTTTGATGATGGCAGCAGACACAGCGGAAAGGTAGAAGGAAAATGCTCAGAGTTAGTTCTGAGGAGATTTCCTGCTTATGTTCATGCCTAAGGGCCAGTACACAGCCTAGATAAAAGCACTTAAAAATCTTACTGTCGAGCTGGTGGCATTCTCATCAGTTATGTGCTTCTTGCTTGTTTTCAGGTTATGATCAGACATATTCTGATGAGTAAAGCTGAATTAAGAGAAAACAAAGAGGATAAGATAATCATAAAAATAAGTAAATTCAGGAAAACTAACACAGAAGAGGAAAAAAAAGGGATGATCAAAATAGGTGAACAATACAGATATGGAGATTGAGGGACAGAGGCATCAGGAGGGTATTAAAAAAATCCACAAGCACAACTNAATTCAGGAAAACTAACACAGAAGTATACATAAGTTTCACTAAAAACACAAAACCAGGAGAAGTACAACTAATAATAATCCAAAAGGGGAAAAAAAGGGATAATCAAAATAGGTGAACAATACAGATATGGAGATTGAGGGACAGAGGCATCAGGAGGGTATTAAAAAAATCCACAAGCACAACTTAGTGCTTAAGTGGGTGTCAATGGAATTCAGAAACAAATGCTCAGCAAGTGAAACTTGCTGTCTTGCTTCACGGTGCTCTAGGGTTCATATGTTGGCTGATAGATATGTCACAAAGTATGTGAGGAAGCTGTTACAAAGTTGGGGGTCTTGCTGTGGACACCGATGAAGAGGGAGGCCACCTGCATGAATTGGAAATGAGAGAAATTCCAAAGGAAAGCAATAGAAAAGAGTGGGGATCTGGAAGTCTACTGCAAAGGAACAGTCAAAGGACTGGCATTACTTTGTAAGAAGGCTGGTAGGGTGGCCTTGTAAGTGTGTGCAAATATGAAAATGAGAACAAAAGGCACAAAGGAAGGGTAACACACTATTTTCCATGTGTATTGGGTTAGGACAAGCAACACTGGACCTACATTTCTAGCAATTTAGTTTTAGATAAATGAAGACAATGGGAATATGGAGGGTTTCCCTCAGAAGGCTTCTAAAGAAGAGATGATACAAAAAAAAAATTAAAGGAATACTTCCTTCTGGGAAGTATTGATACAGAGTCAAGGGGTGCCTGTAGAACAGGAATCCCAAGGTTGCACTCTGTGCTGGTCACACAATTCACATACTCAAGCTGGATGAAATCTGAAAATGGGGAGCCTGCTGCTCTTACTTTGACCTCGAACAACTGCAAAGCTTCCATACAAACTTCCAAAGAATACATTACATATAGAAAAATCCTCTCTCAGCCGCATTGCTAAGGACTGGGTTAATAGGCAGAGGAAGCATTTTTGGCTCTACAACACAACTTCTATTTGCTCATGAGTAAGTCAGTTCGTCTGTCCATATTTGTGAAATGAGGAATGTGCCATTTACCTCATTCACAGGATAGATGGGAGAAGGGTGTCAAACTTATACACATTCTTAACTAGTGCGAGATCAACAGAAATGGCAAAGCACACACACAAGGTGTCATTGTGCTGCACATAAAAGCACATGGCTGTTGTTGGAAGACTGATCTCAGACTAATACAAACACGGCTATGAGAACGGTTTGCACATAAAAACCCTGAACTGTAGAACTTACAATATTAATGCAACTCTGCATGTTGGTTTCCTGTGCTTAAGACTTTATTTTCATGAATATGTAAATTTCATTAAGAACTATTCAGACCCCAGTGTTTGGGGGGTGGGGAGGGGAGGAGAGAAGAGCATCACATGTAAGGCTTCCAGCTGCCCTGCAGTGCGCACGGAGATGAGATGAGGTCACTGAGTATTTACTCAAGGAGAAAAAAATGGAGGAAATACTGGATCAGCAGGTGATTAAAGGACACAAGGAAATCAGGATAACAGCACTAGAACAATTGTACACGTGTCAATAGTAAATTGCACCTGCAGAGAAAAAGCCAAAACATTTATCCTGAATTAAACCCAGCTGGAGTAAGGGTTACATTAAACTGTGAAATCTGTTCTTTTCAAAGGAGATTTTAAAATAATAACTTCGTGTGCAAATTGCAAAAGGGTCTCCTCCCTCGTGTGGTCAAGCTATTACTACAAAGCTGCTCTCCTCAATCCAGGATTAAAATTCCCTTTATCTTTGCCTAGATCTCATCTGCAGTATATTTAACAGAATCAGACATTGAAAGTGACTCACTAACAATTAGGCTTCTGCTTTTGAACAGAGAACTCTTTGAATGTGCATGCAGTAGGAATGTTTTAGGGATGGTCTTTCTTCAAGATGAAATTTTTTAAAAGATATGTTTCTCTAAAAGAAAAGACAAGAAAATAATTCAGTGGTAGAAAAAGATGTTTAAATTTGAACCGTACAGAGGGACGATAATGTTCTCTACAGAATGTCAAAAGCAGCATCACTAAAAATTTAGTTTGGAACAGCGAATTGTATGCAACCTAATTATATTAACAATGTTACAAAAATCCAGAAGCTTAACAGCTGTTGCATATCTGAGCTGTGGTAATCAGAGCCTCAGCAATCTCTGCCTGAGCCATTCAAACACCAGACAAAATTCAAAGCTGCTTCAGAGTTTTATAGGCTAAAAACACTAAAAAAGCTCAAAATCCAGAGCCATTCGGCCATTCTTCCCAGCATGGTTAAATATACAGTAAAAAAGGAATGCTTATGCCCTTTCTCTGATTCTCCACTTCTCATGAACAAAACCATCTGCCCTTGCACCCAGAGCACTGTGCTGATGCCTGCCACAGACACTTCGGATAAAGCAGGACTATGAGCAGCTGGCCTGGGACTGAAAGCAGCAGGAAGGAAGGGAAGAGCCAGCCTGACCCCTCCTGACCAGGAGAGCCTTTCTTCCCCAAGACAGTGTTGCTATAAGGGTTATCTGTGTGGCTACCTGGCCATACCGGGAGAAACCACGGCATAGCTGTGCTCCTGAATACTTACCAAAAGTGCTCAAAAGTTTATTATGCGGAGAGTAAAGACTTGCTCACAAAAGGTTTCCAAATCTTCCATGGAAAGCGCATCTTCCTCTAGCCTTGCGGTAAACTCAGCTAAGTAGAAAATTACAAGGAGATTATGTTTTGCAGTAATTCAGCTTCCTAAGGAAAATTCCAGTACCTGCCAATATGTGTGAGTGAGAGCTTGAAACGTGGGAGCAGCTGAGAGCAGAACTTCCTGTCCTGGGTTCAGGTGTGACTGAGCTTGCAAGGCAGTACTGTGCTAGACTCAGAGCTTGGAGAGAAGATTCTTCAGTTCTCTCAAGGGAGACTGGCTCCCTAATTAACCCAGCTTATGCCCCACTGGAATCTAGATGATGACAGAAACCCAGAAATGATTACACAGGGCTCCTGTACTGAATTATTACTACTGCTCTAGGAAGAATTATTTTTTGTTACTGAGATGACGGATTAGATCCTACACCCTTTTTTAACATCAGGGGAAAATATAAAGTTCATACCTAATAAAATAGGATTCAGACTCATTATATTCTCTTTCCTTTGGAACTTTATTTATACCCATAATCCGACTGAACATCTACCCACCTTTTCAACAATATTTTGAAAAAGCTTCTTTTTCTTTACCGATTTATACACAAAAAATTCTCTGTTCTGCTTCTTTGCTCCTCTGGTTTTCCCACTTCATATCAGTCTAACCTATACCTTGTTCTTTGAGCTGAAAGCTCTTGGGAAAGAAAAGAGCTTGTCTTTCATAAATATATTTTGATGTCTAATAAACAGTTTTATTCATTTTCTGTAACTGTTGGTAAATGCAGTGCCCAACAAAAAATTACATTCTTCTTAATTTTACCACTGACAGATTTTTACAACTTGCAAAAGCAAGTTTAATTTTGATTAAATGGAGTGTGTTCAAGTATAGATAAGATGCAATCAACTACAATTGGCTGACTGATTAGGTGAGAAAAAATAGGGAGGCAAGAGGCTGGCACACTTTGAATCTTTTTCTTTTCATTAAGGATACTTTCAATACTGTATAAATACCTAACTTTTCAGAGAAATTAGAAATCAAAAAATAGAAAGCAACTCCCTACTCAACATAAATCCAGCCCAGACTTCTAGTAAACGTAACGGGTAGTTAAAAAATGTTTAAGTCTCAAGTTTATGTACAGAATAAGTGCTGTTTAGAACTGTTTTCAACACCCTAACCACAAAAACTGTCAATTCTAGCATCCCTTTGTGATGACAACCTTCAGCTTACTTATAATTTATATAAATCAGAAACATTCATAATGCTTTTTTCCAGGCATCATTCATTCCTTATCATACTGATGCCTAAAATGACAACCTAGAAACAGAGACTAGACAGGAACAAGGCAATAAAGGAGGGATTTATCTGAAAGGCCTTCAAAGGTACACTCTGGGAGTCTGGAGGCTCCTGCCTCAGTGGATCCCAAGATGGATGAAAGGTCACGAGTTCTTCACACTTTTATAGGTTTGGTCCATTTGCCTATCAGCATAAATTTGCCAATTAAAACTTTAACTAATGATGTAATTTCTCCAAGTTTGTCTCCCTCCCTCCCCAAGATGAAGGTTTACACTTTTTGGCCTAGGATGGTCTGGGTGTCCTTGGAGAGCAAGCTGGAGAGGCTTTGTTATGTCTGTCTTAGCACAGGAGGGCAGCAGCTAACGAGCTACAAGGAACTTCAGAGTAACACCAGGCAGTACAGGATTTGAAAAAATATAAAAGTTAAAAACTAAAGCGTCAATACACTAGTTCCCCCCACCCTGGGAACAGGATGACAAAGACAATAGTTTGGACAGCTAATGAAATAACTGTTGCTGTCGCTCTTACCTCCCTCCTATTGCTTTGGAAAAGCTACTCTCTCTTGAGCGTGGACCATGGCAACCACCACCTCCCAAGCAGAAACCAGAGGCTGCCAGTGCCCACTGCAGCACCTGGACAAGTCCTAAATAAATTGCTAAACCATAGCCCAACAGTGTTCCTCCGTGCCATCCAGCACAGCACTGAACCCCAGCCTGAAGCTCCTTCCCACAGCAACCCCTGCATGCTACAGGTGATGGAATGAGATTTCACACCCCCTGTGACAGCACAACTGAGATTAGAATACACAGTTCCCAGCTGACTCTTGCATGTGAGAAGAAATTATCACCCTGGACTGATGACTGGTTTCAGGACAGCCAACCCCACTCAAGTCTCTGAGGGATATTATGGGATAGTTTCTATGCCACACTCATAAGACTGTTGCAACTCTACGAGTAGAAAGTGTACAAACTTAGAAGAGACTCATTCTATGCACAAAAAGCACAGAGCTTACAATGCACTTCAGCAATAAGCACACATACTCAAGCAGGAAAGAGGCTCCCCTGCGTAAGGAAAAAATATGCCCACCACAACATTTTCCTATTAATAAATATGTATTTTAAAAAATCAAAAGTCTGCTCCAGCTTATACAAATATTTGTGGTGTTTCCAGACACAATGACAGTCTTATGTACTCACATTGTTCCAGAGACATTTTAGTGCCATTGTTTGGAAACATTTCTGAGCAAATTTGCAAAGTGGTGAACAGGATAAGTACATTATTCAAAGCATCTTCATGGCCAAAAGGAAAATGCCAGTCTTTCCCCAATACTGTTTCAAGTGATCTCAAGATTTGCCTAGTCACTGCAGGAAAGTAATGTCTTTTGACTTCTGCATGCCCCTCAGGAAATCTGCTGCGCTACAGACAAGAGGTGTTTTTTCTAGTGAGCATTTTCAGTGTCAAATCACAGATACAGCCAGACAGTTGATAGTGCAGCACTTTGAAAGCACATTTTTCCAATCTCTTAAATATGCATTAATTAGTGATTATTAGTATAATTAATTAGATAATTAGAGTACGTTAGACTGTTATCATTTCAGACGATAGTAGCAACACTACATTGTTTTGTTCTTCTTAATTACTCTCATTACTGTTTCTCACCGGATGGTGCCCTTAGACATCGCATTGAGTGAAGGGGAAAGCATAAACTGTATTACTCCAGAAGCAGCCCTCAGAGGGACCACCACTCAGAAAACCCTCATGCTCCCTCTGCAAAAGACTGCAAGAAGCAAAGAAGATGCCTGGGACATCAGAAAGTAAAGCCAATTGGTTTGGAGTGGGGTAGACAACGGAAAAGGATGTGTTTACTCCTCCTTTTAGTCTCTCTGGATATTTGCTTGTAAGCACCTCAGTGATTCCCTTCCACTCAGCAGGATTTGTTTATATGTTGCCTGGCTGTGCAGATTCAGGGAAGAAACTTGACTCCTCCATCCCTCCTGCAAAGCCGAGCTAGGCACAAGACACAGCAGCCCCAAATTAACCAGCTATTTTTACTGTTAAGAAGAGCTTCCTTTTTCCAGAGGGAATACTGGCAGGGCGAGCTATATTGTGAGTCATATTTGTAGAGAGCCTGGTATAACAGTGCAGTAGTGAGTCACACCTGCTGGGATCTCTCCAGGTAAGGAACAGAACAGCAGCATCAGACACAGGAGTGCAGCTACAGGCACAGACTGCATCCTGCTACAGCGCCTGAAATTCGGGCTATGTAACTTTAATATAAGTTTTCTTCGCAAAGTTTACAGATAACATCTGAAATAAAATTCCCATTTCACAACTGAAACAAATTTCTAGGTGGCTTCCTCAATCTCTTAAAAGCAATTACATACATAACTCTGAAATATCCACAGGTCCAGAACAGAAAAGCAAAAGCACCCCAAAGTTAGACTTGCTTCTATCCCACAGCATCAGTTAAAGTGAATACCACACAAACCAATTTGCAGCATTATTGTTCTAGGATTCCATACATTTCTCTACACAGTAAAAAACTTATCACAAATCTGACTCTTTTTTTAAAAAATTTTTGGCTGTATGTGAATTTAATAGGTAATGTAAAATGGGTGTACAGGTGACCTTGAGTCAAGTTCCTCTGAGAGAAGCTGTAATAGTGGGGTATAGGACGAAAAATTGTTCTCAGTCTATGAGAAGGTACAAATAATTTACAAGAAAATGAGGCATTTGGAGCCACTGTGAATGGAACCAGCTGTGATTGATCCAGGAGGACTCAGCCAACCCAGTATTTTACTAGCAATGACAAGAATTCACAGAAATGTAAAAAAACCCTTGTCACTAAAAGCAAATGACCTGTGGAAGCAGAAAGATTAATCAATAAGACTGATTCCCAAATAAAAGTCAGTGGTCTTTATGTGGGCTCTTTCTCATTTTTTCTGCCCATTTGAGTTCCTGATAAATTAAAATTGTGACCACAAAAAATATGTCTCATACTTGCAGTGTCCAGAAGTGTCCCAGAGCTCTCCTGAATTTAGATTCTCTTTCAAAGTCCCTGAAGAAAAAAAAAAAAAGGTGAAAAAAAATCTAAAACTGAACTGGAGCATGATTCTGAGAAAAGTTTGATATTAGGGCTCAAGGTACCCCACACAATCTGATATTAGGGCTCAAGGTACCCCACACAATCTCTGCAATCTCTGATGGGAGGAGGTTGAAGAGGTGTCTTTCTATATGATTTCTTGAGCAGTCCTTGTTTCAGCAGGCAACAACAGTCTGCAACTCTGTCTGCAACAATCATTAAAAAGTGGTGAGACAGCAGAGCAACATCCCAAGCCATGTCAAGTATTTTCCATACCATCACACAAAATAAGCAAAAGACCAACTTCCAAAACTCACAGTGTTGTAGCCATGCCACTGGCCATTTGGACAGCATTTTCAGAACAGCAAGATTTCCTGCTTGATCTGCTCCATCAGTGATGTGGGGTCAGATAAGGGTCCAAGATCCAGACCAAATACAACCACTGGGCTAACAGCAGCCAAGGACTCTGTTTCAGAGCACTACGTGAGATCTCCTGGCTTTTAACCAAGAGCATCTTAGTCAGTGGAGTTAGAGAAACTCAGTATTGTCTGTCTGGTTCCCACTTCTCCCTGACAGATTTTAGTTGGGTTTTCAGTACTTATTATCACACACTCGTACCATCCCAATGGTGGTCACTTAAATCACTGTTTGATCCCACAGAGAATTATTTCTCTCTGAGTGGGGCACTGACATTTCCTTCTTAAAGACTCTCACCCTTAGGGGAGTTTCTAGCACCAGAGCTATTAACAGTGATCTGGATCTAAATACTGTGCTGTATTTCCTGCATCCAGATGGCATAAAAATGGAAATTTCTGTAAGATTCAGACTTGACCTTTGGATGAAAACCATTCTTTCTCTGGTTACTGCCTGAGGTACTCTGAGGTGTTTCTCTTCAAGCATAAAAGCAAAATGGTGACTTATGATTAACATGAGAGAAAAATAGCTTTCCCACCACTTTATGACAGGGGAAGTCAATTTCTATGCCATTATTCCAAAAAATCACGATGTTACTACCTACTCATCCTTTAACAGGTAGCACATAGCTGGGTGTTACTCCTGCACTCCTTTTTCATCCTTCTCTCCCTAACTTTTTATTTTACATATAAATATATATATATATGTGTGTGATCAATGGATATTTCATATGGCACATTCTATACATCCTACAGTTCTAAAATGCATCTGCTGTAGTAAAAATAATCTTTTTCAGTAAAATATTTTATCTTTGATTTAGAGGTAAATCTTCTGTTACATATTTAGAACAATTTGCTAGGGAGAAAAGACTCATCCTTTGAAATGACAGCACAAAGCATGCATATGACTTCATTATTACTTCAGTACTCTTTTTTGAGTGTTCACCAGCAGCAGAGGTATTACAGCAGTTTTCTGCACAGGCTAGAACTGGCAAGGACCTCTTATGAATGCAGGTATGCCTTTCTCGTAACCCCCAGTCTTGCTGTCTCAGGCTGTGCTTTAATTTCCCTGGTGACCTGAGTTGCAAGTGAATTTGGCTTGAAGGAATGACTAAGAGAATGTAAATATGAATAAGGTCGTATTCTTTTGGTAAGTGGAGCCATCTGTTGCCACATGTAGAAAAATACTGCCTGTATGGAAGCTACTGTTGATGATGTTACAAAACAGTCTCATTCTCTTCTTTGGTGGCATGCAATATTATAAGTTTAATACATCCTGGATTGAATTTGGAGTTAGGGACAGGATTGTTTTGAGGGAAAAGAGGTATCCTCACATGTTGCTGCACATCAGGAGCTTCTTCCCACAGAAATTTCTACAAGTCCTTTCATAGGCTCCAGCAGCCGTACTTCAGTCCAAACCAGGGTACAAAATTTTATTCTGTTTCATGGAAAACTTCTATCATGTATATTCAACAAGAGTTTGCCTTGCAAGAAGCCAACAAGGCCAGTCTTATGCGGATGTTACCACTGCTGCATCTCTGTCAAAATTATGCACATGCCATTAGCCACATCTTCAGGCACCATCTGAGACTCGGTATTGCACCAATGTACAAGAGGAGTCAAAAAACATCTGAAGCTGTTGCTCAAGATAAATCTTCTAACAATTTCAGTGCTTTTTTGGGGAGATAAGATGAACATTTGCTTTTTGCAATTTATCCATATCAAAATAATAAAGAATCTGCCAAAAATCTGAAAGCCTATTCTTATAGTAAAATATTAAATTTTGGCTAGTTGGATAAAATGTGCATGCTTTAATATTTTATTGGTCATAGACCTGGAGTCAAAGGTTATCTCACTAAGGAAAAGTAACAAATTTTTATTACTGCAAAATACCTTGCACAAGTAACAGTATATGAAATCCTAATAACAAGGACTGTATGATTAAATAACATGTTTTTTTCTTTTGCAGTCATTACAAGTCTCCATTTACTAAAGGAAATTCAAATGTCTAAAAATATGGCCTGATTTATCTGAACTAATTACACAGTTCATGCTTGATGTTTTCTATCCATTTTATTCATTTAGGTTCAAGCCAATTAGAACTCAGTTAATTTTCCTGAACATCATCTTCTATTTGATATCACCAGGACCATCTAGCTGTGATTATCTAGTGGTAAAAACAAATTTTTGATTAATCATTGCAGATAAGAGAAACAAATTCAAATGTAAGTTGTTTTCTGACAACCCTTCATTTTATTGAAGAGAAGCATGTGAAGTCAATTAAATGTATTTAGGCCATTTATCTAGTTAATGTGATTTTCAAAGATCGTTTGGTGTATGTGATAATATATAATCAATATAGCCTGCAAGAGCCAGTTGAAGCTCTGTACAACACAAGTGAGGAGGTCACAGGGATATGCAAGTGTTCGTTTGATTTGGTTAACTTTTAATGATGTACATCAGTACCTCAGTACAGTTATCTTGAAGCCAGCTTCACCAGAAAATGTTGTTTTCTGAGCACTGAAAATAATATCAATGCCTTCTGTAAAATTAAGCAGTAACTGTGTTTAAGTAAAACTCAGTTTAATTAGAACATTGTGTAAGAATTTGAAATCATGCACATCCTTACTAAGAAGAATGCATAATATTTAGTATACAACTTGTCAAAAACCTAGATGCAACAGATTATGAAAAAAATGAAAATAATTTCTTGTCTCCTCTTTTAGAAATGGGGGATGATTGTGTTAAGAGAGCTTATGCGAACTCTTGGAATCTTGTATGAAGAGTTAATAAAAATCTGAAATGTACTATCAAGCCTAAGATTATGTTATCTACTAAGTGAGATAGTAGCTCTTGCAAGAGCTAGTCAATTCTTGCCATTAGGGCTACAATTTTACAAGAGGTTACTTATCTGATCTATTTAAGCACATCAGTCTTGTTCCTTTCCTCTTCTTTATTTTCATAGCATCATTTTAGAGCTTCACACTACCTCGCTGCTCAAAAATCAAGTGCCTTTTGTGAAGCTAAATTTTTGGTGGAACAGAAATTTGTCAGAAATTAAGGACCTGCCAGGTAACAAATCTGGACGACACATTCTGCTGGACCATATTAAATAAAGACATTTGCCAAAAAGGTGGAGGAGACTAATGTAGTGTCAGGCTCATTAATGCTGGACTATCACTGAAGATGGATATCATCATGTTCAACCTTGTATTAGCAGCATCCATTATTCAATAAATTATTAAATTAATAGACAGATGGTAACAATGGGCATATGTCCTCATTTAATTAATTGATGAGAAGGAACTGAACTTATAGTCATCTTATGTCTATAGATTTAATAATTTATAGAATAATAATTTATCGATTCCTCACTATTTCTACAGGAGATAGAATTCTATTTCAATAACCATCCATTCTTGTCGGAAGCTGTTATTACCAGTCTCTCTGGTGGCTGTACATGAACTAATTGCAAGATGGACTAATCCTTCTGCAGCTTTATTTTAAATTCTGGGACTGGAAGGCATTTAAAAAAAAAACCAAAAAACCAAAAAACCAAAAAACCTTTAGTACCCAAATAGCCTTACGGCAGCACAGTCACAAAATTGGCCTCTAAAGAAATGAATGGATAAAGGGAGTAAATGGTGTTATGTTTCATTAGTTTGAACAGAACTCATTTGGCTCTTGTTGATTAATTGAGCTTTTCTAATTGAATAAAGTGCAGATTTTTAAAAAAAATATATTTTTGATAGGCATTATCACAAGTAGAGTAAAAGCTCTTTTCTAATTAAAAATATTCTTTTTATATTTGATCCTGTGGCTTACATTGCAATATATTTTGATATGGAATCAAATACGCAAAATGGGAAATACTCACTGCAATTATTCATACATAAAAGCCATTTTCCAATTTTGAATTTTATTATTCAAGTTATGATAGGTTCTCTGAAGACAAATGACACCTCTCCTGTCTTTCACTTTACAGAACAATCTGAAAAGCTAGGTAAAATTTACAATGTTTTTGATTTAATTATACATTTTGCCTGAATTATTTTGGGCAGTGTAAAGTGATAAGATTTTTCTAGTTGCCAGTTTCAGACTACTTGTATCACTCTGTAGGGACAAATCAGGCTGGAGGACTGAATGAAAAAGCTGGTTTTCTGTCCACATATACAGTCCCTCAAGAAATAATATTGCATCACTCTGAAGTTTCCTCAGAAAAAGGATCCAAACTAATTTTGAAGCTTTCAAAAAAGAAAAAAAAATGTTCCTCCAAAGAAAGGAGGAAGGATGGATTAGTGCCCTATGATATTTGGGGGTTGTTTACGCCTAACAAAAGAAGAGAAGCATGGCATGGCTGAGAGATATTTTATGGGATATTGTAGTTTAGACTGGGCCTTGTTACTATTCACCTTGAGATGGTCAATTAAAACTTCGGTGGATTATATAAAAAATTTAGGTCCTGGCTTAAGTAACTTGAAGAACGTTCTTTTAATAGGAAGATTTAGGTGTTAAGCAATGTTAAGGCCAGTCAGAAAGCAGACAAGGATAGCAGAAGAAGCCTTATTTTATTTCTCTTCACTGCAACTAATTTCTGAACAACAAATGCTGCTCAGCTGCAGTAACTACAGGAAACTCCACAAAAAAAGCAGTTGAGAGCTTAACAGTAGAACTGAAACCCTCCAGAAGCATGGAAGACAAGTGAAAAATACCTAAATACGGCTTCTCTCTTCATCTTCAAGAAGTGGTTAAAACCAGAAAAGAAAAAGGAGTAGTGTTATTTCTGACAATAGTTGACTCTGAAGCTCTTGATGATGTTCATAGTTTTCAGTTAACTTGCAGAAGAAGCTGTATTGAAACTGTATTACAGAAATTCGAACTGCATTCCATATAAAAGGAGAGGTGAGAGACAGTTTCTAAATGAAAAATACTGAAAGTACAGAAGCTTGCCTTGCAATTTTACAACTTTTAACAGAGTTCTTTGTAAGAAACTCAACTGCTATTGGGATGGATATAAGATAAAACCCCTGTGCTGGAAGACCAAGAGTCATGTTTTGACACACCAAGTTAAATCAGGTTTGTAATAGCAGTTATTTAAACGGAACTGAAATTTCTGTAACTAGAAATTTCTATAACCAGAAATTTCTATAAGTCTGTGAATGGTGATCAGTGTCAAAAAGCACGAGCCGAAGCAATACTACACATTTAGGATAGAAAAATAAATAAAAAACCTCCCACCATAAAACTGCAATAACAATAAAGCTTCAAAGAAACAAAGAAAATTGTGAATAGAAGATGAATAATGAGGCCTCTGTTAACTTGAAGTCATGAAATGCTTCCAATGCAATTCGTGAAACAGAAATGTTTGTAAAAGCTACAGGTAGGAAGGAATGACCACATAGAAGAGGGAGATGGCCTTATCTCCATGAGTCAGTAGGTGAACAAAGCAGAAGGACATAAAAACGCCTTCTCACTCCCCTAGACAAAACCAGAAGTTAATATAACCAATATTCGGCCAAATAGGATCATGTCTGCAGTCTCAGCAGGGAAGAATTGCCAGGAAGGCTATCCAAAACACATGAGAATTTTAAGGCCCTATTTCCCTTAAGTGGGAAGCCCTCTGCAGAACAGAGGACAGAGATTGAAATGTCCAGATTTCCAGGTTTCTAGGAGAATTCATTTATATTCAAAGTCACAAATAAGGGGAAAAGTAATTAAAATTTCAATCATTCCACAGTTTCCACCTCAGACTTTATCAACAATATTAGTGCTTTTTACTTAGGAGGTTTGATTATTTTGAGAGGCAGTTAACTTTTGTTGAAGAAAACATGCTAAATTTAGAAAGATATAAAATTAATTTACAAGTATTTTTTCTTAAGCAAAAGGTTATCAACACAGGTAGCACCAGGAAAAAAAAATAAACTCAACTAAAAACCCCAAAAAAACCAAACAAAAAAGTGTGTAGCTGCTGTTACTGTTGTTTGACAAAAAACACCCAACACGTGCCCACCTCCATTTCTCCCAACTCCTCCATCCTCACAGGAAAAAACCCAGTAAAACTAAGCAAGAGACAAAAAGAATAAAAATGGTCAACCAGATACCCCAATAAGAAGCTCAAGAGTTTCCCTGGAGTAATATTGTTCCTCTCTACAAAGAGGTAGATGCTACAGTTAAAGAAATAACTGTTCACCTGAAATTCCCTTACACTGTTATTGCTACAACTTATCTCCACATCTGACCACAACACAGTTTAATGAGCATTCATTTACACCGAAGAAAGATTAAGACATATTACCACAGCTAGCTGCTATTGCCCATCTGAACTATTGACAGAAAACAGTTTCAATCTGTACTAGAGTTTTGCAAAAAGGCAGAAGGCAAACTCTACCATATATTTGGGTCACACAATTGCAGAGCAATAATAAAGTGCAGTTTGGCCTCTGCTGATACTCTCTTCCCCAAAATGGCTTGTGTTAGATGTTCACATCACAGTTCCTAAAGACAGGAAATAGAAAATACCTCGGAAAAAAATCCCAGCTGGATTTGGGGTCCCAGAAATGGCCACAGAATTCTCAGCGCCTCTATAAAAAGCAATGGTCAGGAACACAAGTGGAAGTAAAAGAGAAAGCCTGTGGGAGTTGTGAGAGTTTCATCACAGCCTACAGTTAAAAAAAAGACATTTTTTCCAAATTCCAATGACAGACAAAAAAGGACAGAGAGCTGACTTGTCCTAGGAAAACAGACAGCAACCACATTAGGCTGGGCCAGCTGGGCCAGGACACAGTAAACCCAAAAATAATAGTCTTAATGCTTTCTGACAGTACAGTAGATAATATTTTAAGAAAGACTCACAAGCCTGCTAAAGCATGTAGAAACCCACAAAAAAATCAAATTTTCATAATGAGTTTGATGAATACAGAGGTTACAAACACTAGAAATTCTGTATCATATGTTTGGCTGGGAAAGGAAATCACATTTTTAGGCATGTCCTAAAATTAGAAAGGCTAATGTACAGACCCGGGTGACATCACAGTATACAGTGAGAAAGCTGATCTGGATTGAACTGGATTGAATCCAGAAATTGAACTGGATTCTGAGGGAGGGGACCAACAGGGCTTTGGGCTCCATTTCAGGAAATTAAAGTACTTCAATTTACCTTTGGTGAAGAAACACTTAAAGATATGCTTAATAATAAGTGATTAGTCCTAATGATTTCATATTATCTTAAAACAAATATTAAATAATTTCTGACTTATGAATAGGAAAAAACCTCTATCAAAAATATTTGAGCACAGAACCATAGATGTTCAAGTAGCAGGGTAACAGCACCGTGAATGTTGTTTTCTTTTGGTATAACAGCTGCAAATGTACACAATAATTGCTAGAGGTGATTATTTTGACTTCTCTTTTTCTTCTTTTTTGGTGGTGGCTGTTGTTTTGAATGTCCATATAACTATTAAACATAAACCCTTGGGAAGAGTCCCAAGAAAAATGAAACACACTCAGAACTGTTTAAAGGACATCTAAATTAAATGTGTCATACTCTAATCTTTCCCAAGTTGAAACCTGATTTAAAGCTGTTAGCAATAACATGAAATAAACTCAAGCAAAGCTTTTTTAAAAGGAAAAAACTAATACAAAACCCAAATAATTAACTTTCATTGTAAGTAGTATTGTACATCCTGTACTATTAAGTATGCAATTACTGTGTAATGAGGCACAGCTGTAAAATATTTAAACTGTTTTTCAATAATTTTACTTCGGTAAAACTGCAACTTTTCTGACAATTCTAGCATTGTTAACGTGATGGGGTAATTCTCCAACAGACGTTTGGAAACGACCATCACACAATTATCAGAAGGTTTTTTTCTCTTTATGAAGAGAAGGGTAAAATTTCTGAGAGTGCCTGAACTAGTTAGAAGTATAAATCTTGCTTTGAAAGACAGGGCATGCACAGTGAGTACAATAAAAGGTGATTTTGAATACAGATGTTTGTACTAAACAGAAAGACAGAATTTCTCTACCAAGTACACTGAATACATTTGAGCTACTCCTCAGACAAAGTCTAGCAGAAAACATGAACAACTTTTCCTGAATCAGAAATGTTTTTAACTGAAATTTTTCAAGCAGAGGTGACATACAACTGAAAGGTCACTAGCTTTTTTTTTTTTTTAATGTCTCAGCATGATAATTCTGTTCCTAGTTTGAAAAAGTAAGCTGTCAGACAAAGTCAATGCACGATTCTTATGCTCTGACTACACATGAACATGTAACACCAATAAATTTCAGCCAGTACTGATCTTTTCCATGGTTAATTATTTCTTCTACTTCTTCTGTTACAATGACAATACTTAGAGTATAGGTCTAAATTCTGTCTGAGACTTCTTTCTCTAAAGAAAATTGTGTGGGAGAAGGAAACAGGTCTAATTACCAGAACTCCAGCTGTATTGTGTTCCAATCAGAATTTAGCTAAAGAGTTTAGGCAAGAAAGATTATAAAGGGGAAAAGTGTGAGTATGAACCTCAGAGATGTACAGAGAAGCCCACTCAGAACTAGAAGCACAAAACTCCCCAGATAAGGAACTACCTGCATGCACAATCATGCTGCCTTTGGCCTTCTTGGCCACTCTGGCTTGTGTTCACCCACTGTTGACCAGTGCCCCAAGGTCCTTTTCTGCCGGGCTGCTCTGGATTGCAGTGACCCAAGTGCAGACCAGGCTCTCGGCCTTGTTGAACCTCACACCACTGGCCTTGACCCATTGATCCAGCCTGTCCAGATCCTCCTGCAGAGCCTTCCTGCCCTCCAGCAGATCAGTGCTCCCACCCAGCTCGGCACTGTCTGTGAACTGACTGAGGCCCTTATCCAGAGCATCGATAACCACACCAAACAGGAGTGATGCCAATACTACCTCAGCTTCACTCTGCAGAGTGGACATGCTACATGTGAGGGCTACGAAAGGGAGGCTAGAAGGAGAAAAATCACATATTGCTCATTGGTGGCCCCTTCAGAATACTGGGGAAGATTTATACTCTTTGAAAGTATTCATATATTGTCACTTAAAAAAATGTACATTAGCTGCTCTGGAATAACATGAAGATAAAGGAGGAAGACATTTGACAGGGGGCACCTGAACACATCAGGAACAAAACAAAGGCGATGAGAACTGTGAAAAGGATCTAACAGACATTTTGTAAAGTACAGAACCTCTTGGATATAAAAGTCTCTGAGTAAAAAAAAAAAAACTTTTTTCAGTTTCCTTGAATTCATAATTCAAAAAGAAAGAGCAGATTTTGGGCAAACACACATTCTCCCCCCTACAAACCAAAAGCATTCTGCATTTCCTACCTACAACACAAACAATATATAGGTAATGTGAATCCTGGATGACCAAGTCACACAACCAGAGGTAATGTACCATGACTTGCTGTTGCCACAACATGGAAAAAGCCTTTATAAAGAAGATCAGGATTAAGGAAAATGAGTCACCTGAGGGAAGCCACCCACAGAACAGTTTAAGATATTTGAGGCATTTGATGACCGCTGAAATCTTTCCACAAATAATTATGAGGGATTAAAAGGTAAACCTTTTAGTTGTTGGAGACACCAAGACTTGCACAATGTGTTATTTCCCAGCACTGTAACTATTACATTCAAATTACATATTGCTGCTCCTGGGACTTGGAGCATGTTCAGGCTGACAACAAGTAAGCTTTTGAGCTTTTGTTAGGAAACAGGGGCACAAAAACTGTGAATAAAACTCTGAGATTTCATTTGGATGGGTATGGATATCAATTCCTTAATGGACATGTGCACAATTGTCTATATTGTCATATATTACATGTATCAGCATATACTTACAGACATGGGGTAGCATCAAGATAATGGAATGATTGAGAAAAACCTCTGAAGAAATAACTCTGAAATCCTTGAAGAAAGCCAGTCCTTACTCAGAGATCCCATTCAGTCTCATACCCTCACTTTCCCTTCCCCAGGCAACCGAGTTACTCCAGTTAGTCTCACATAAGGTAAGGAGCAGATGGTAAAATTTTTAAGTCATGATTTATCCACCCATTATATCTCATTTTTCATTCCTCAGTATCTTGCCCATCCTCCATTCTCTGTGACTTTGAAGAGACATTGAAGATACAAAACTAAGTTTTAAGAATTATCTGTTCTCTACTTTACTCGTGGTGCTTGAAGTTAACTCATACCAGTTAGTGCAAAACTTTTACCGTTCATGAATATCAATTATGCTAGTGACTGCTTCTGGGACCATGCCCTGCACTACATCCTTAAAATGGTTTTACCTCATTTATGATGATGGAAACAGTTCAACATCATCAATGCAAGATGCTGTAATAAGCCACAAAGAGGAAGTGAGGTGGTTGGGTATTTCTAGATCTGAGATTCTCTTGGACTGCTATTTCCAAAAAAAAGGGGAGAGGTATGAAGTTGAGACATGATTTTTCTGTCCCTCTTTTTAATGGGACTACTGTTCAAATAGCTTGAAAATTGCTGCTGGTGGCTTGCAGTGAGCATTCAAGAACAACAACTCTGGGATTTTTCACCAGGAATATACTTGCAGTGAAGAGAGACATCAAAACATAGAGTCTCAGACAGAGATTACTAGGGACGTAGTATCTTCCCTGCTCATCTGTGGTTGGAAAATGATGGAGACAGGCTCCTGAGGTATTCAGAGTGCTGGCCTTTGGCAGCATTTCAAGCAAAATGACAGCTGAAAGGAGTTTGCAAATTTTATCTTTTGCTTTTTATAACTCATACCAGAACACACAAAGAGCCAAACCCAAATAAATGACCATCAGGAAAATCTTTTGATACATTGTTTCTGAGCAGATCACTACAATTTTTATGGTATGACAGGGTCAATTTTGCACTCATAGACAAATGGTTGGATACTCTGGATATTCAGAGAAAGCTAGTCATAAAGGGAGACAAATCATTGCTAAGAAGAAATATTTAAGCACATCCTAGCCCTCATATAAAATACTCACAACAAAATCAACTCTTAAGTGTTCCAGTGTCAGTTCAATAAAGTTATCTTTTCCTTTCAAATCAATTCTTTTCATACCCACATATAGCTTCCCAGCTCAGTCTTACTCACCATGCACCACCTGATTCTTTATAAACTTCTATACCTATAATTGGCATGCCTTCAAATTGCTAGTCTTTTCTTGAAGTAGAGGTTAATCTTCCTTAGAAGCTTGGCTTTTATTCTTGGAAGCTTGCCTTTTATTCCTGTTTAATTTTGCCCAAGGAAGTTTTTGCATTTCACAAAAGTGCTGCATGAAACTGCTTTGGAAATCAAGTGGTGATACTCACAGTGTATTACATGTGAACTACAGAAAAACCTCCAGGAATATTTTTTACAATTTTTTTTCTTTTTTTTTTTTTTTTTAAGAAAAAACGTTCATTTGGTTTTGCTTTTTAGGCCAGCAGTTTTCAAAATGTCAAAAATTGTTTCTGTCCTATCCTGATTTCATCTGGGATACTGCTAATTTTCTTCCTAGTAGCTGCTGTAATGGTGTGTTTTGGATTTAGAATGAGAATAATGTTGATAACACACTGATGTATTTAGCTGATGTTAAGTAGTGCTTACACTAAATCAAAGACTCTTCTGCTTCTCCCACAGCCCCACCAGCCAGTGGGTTGAGTAGAACAAGAAGCTGGGAAAGGACAAAGAGGGGATAGCTGGCCAAAACTGGCGAAACAGATTTCCCACACCATGGGAGGTGTATGCTCAGCATAAAAACCATGAGGAAAGCTGGCTGAGGGGGACACTGCTTGGGAACTGGCTGGGCATCCTTTGGCAGGGAGTGAGTGATTGCATTGTGCATCACTTGTTTTCTATATTCTAATTCTGTTATTATTATTATTACTATTACTATTATTATTATTATTATTATTATTATTACCACCATCATCATCATTATTATAATGTCTTCTTTTTCAACCTTATTAAATTCTCTTAATCTCAATCCATGAATTTTGCTTTTTTCCTCAGGTTCTCTCCCCCATCCCACCAAGGCCGCATGTGATTAGCTCTCTACTGGGTTAAATTATGACAATTGCTTGTTGCTACAGAAGAACAGCAGAGATGATGCATACATGTCTAGGTAAAGCTTTACTGACTTTTATAAACACAAACAGATGCAGCAATACAAGCAGCTTTTGTAGCTCTTTTCCCTACTTCTAGAAAATCCCACCTTATGAATGTGATGTTCATATATGTCAGGGATTCATTTAGTGAGCAAGGAACTGTTGCTCTGGTCTGTCCATCCTGGGCAAATGCACATTACCCATTCTGAAATTAAATAACACAGGAAAATATATTAGTTTAAATTCAAGCCAGAGCTAAATTCACATGACTTGTTCTGAAATTATCCAGTGTTATCTGGATGAAAAAGAAATTCTCACAATATTTTTTTCATGCTGGAGATCCTGGTTATCAGATTTAGTGAGTGATTAGCAGTACAGAGTATAAAAAGAACACAGGAATAGTTAGCAAGGTGAAGGCATGAAGCCAGGATGTCACCAAACAGCCAGACTGGATGACCAGACTGACTGAGAGAAAAATACCATGTAATGTAAGAAGGGAAAAAAAAGGCTTTCTTATCTGCTTCAGACTAGGTCTGCTTCTGGACTGGTATTGATGGAATAGTAGAGAAGCAGACCTGAGCAATTTGGGTGCTATTTGTGCAGCTGAATGGGAGACATCAAGCCTCTATGAATCAGCTCCCTGGGCAGCTTGCAGACAGGAGAACTTTCACTTCACCCTCTACTTCCACAAGGAGGGAGGCTGAGCTATTCTTTTAGTACATAATAAAAGCAGAGACACTGACATGCCAAACACGTCCAAAGGCCTTAGTTGAGGTGATTACTGTAGCTAGCCTTTCACCCTTGCCTAGGCTTAAAGAGCCTCAATGTGTGTAAGCTTAGTTATTAAACTGATAACTTGTAAAATGTTAGCTTATAAAAAACCATGGAAGATACTTTTATATATAGTCATTTTCAATGGGATCTGTTATAAACACAGGTCCTAGAAATCTTTTAAATCTATTTAAAATCACATAAAACCTCTTACAAACGCATCACCTTTACCCCTCTAATACATAGATAAGAGTGCAAAGAATATAACACCCAGATAAACTGATGTAGAAACAGCTGACTGGTAAACTCACACCTGATTTCTTGACTTCTTTGTGTTGAGACAGAAGGACAAAAAACAAAAAAAATTCCGACTATCTGATAGAGGATGGAGAGAGATGAGGTTGGAGTTCATAAGGCACAAGTTCACAGATTTCTATTCTCTTTCACTACAGGTAAAAACATTAACATGATATTGGGTGTCTGAAAGATTTTTATCCAAGAGTGTACAATCTGCACATACAATCAATATAAACTCAGGCTCACTACATATTTGAACCTGAGATGTGCTTTGGCGCTGGAAGATATCCTGACAATTTAGGAGCATATGTTATGGGAATTGTGCAAAAGAATTTTTAATAAGAAAGAGTTTATTTGTGGAGCAAATGCAATGTAGACAAGCAAAATAGAGGTATCTTATTTTCCTCTTTCTATACTTTCAGGTGCTATACAGTACACAGGGAACACAGAGAGGCAAAATGCTGAGGCGAGGTAAGAAATAAATACAACCAAAATTGTTTGTGCTTCTGATGAACAGCAGTCCTCCCACCCCTGGAAGGTAGAACTGGTCTCAAACTGCACTTCAACAAAATCACATGAGATTCATTATTCCATCTGAAACACAAAGACATGTGTTAGCACTAAATAATCTCTATGAAATCTGAACTATATAATTCATGCTATATGGCCTCCTCCCTCAGGGATTTTTATTTCATTAACGAAAAACAAAACTCTTGTTTAAAAGAAAAAGTACACTGTTCAGCATTTCCACTTGAAAAATGCCTTGATCTTAAAGCAGCCTCATCAGTTTAATGACTGTTTGTTGATTACTTTCCATTAAAATGGACAAAAAAATATGGCTTTGTAAGAGGCAATTTAACCTTTGAATTAAAATACACCTTCTTTCTGCTCCCTCATCTTGGTCTCTCTATTCCATTCCCTGTTAGACATTTATTATTCACCTCCTTTCTAGGGAGATCTGAAAGCTTTCACCAAGGCACAGCCTGATGGAAAACAAAGCCTGGTTTCATCCCAGGTGCATGAGGGGACTGTGACACACAGCCCCATTGCCTCAGCTCTCTGTCTCAGGGTACGCACAGTTATCCGAAGGGAAGACTGTCACAGCAGCTTATAAACCCAAGAGGAGATATTAGCATTGCATTTTTGTGCCTCTGTTTCTCCTGTAGACCAGTTACCCTTATGGGAAAGATTTCCATCAGAGACAAGTAGCTCAGTATTGCTCTCTGCTGCTTGTTCCAGCTTTTGCAGCGGCAGCTTAAAACTGTCATTGAGAAGAGAAATCTGTGAGGTGTAGGGAAAAAACCAGAAGATGATCACTTTAAGTGCTTCATTCTATGGTTAAATTAAATTCAAGCCCTCTTCTCATTCACTCCTTCTCCCACCCTTACATGAGACTTGATTTCTACACTGTCTCTCCTTTGAATTCTAGAGAGGAAAAAAATATCTATTTTTCAAAATTTGGTGCTTGATCTCATACAATATTCAATCTACCTTGCATTCACCTTTTCAAATGAGAATGCACACTATAAAGAACACACCAGGCATTATTTGTCACTTCCACACATTAGTGCACTGTGGCTGACTGTAAATAAGTCCAACTGGTTTGTTCTTAAAGCAAACAGAAATATGTGAAGGTGGTGGGAAGGGGTTGGGGAGGGAGGGGAAGGGGCAAGGGCATTTAACAGCTCTTGAAAAGAGCAGAGAACGTTTGCAAACAGTTGGAAAACACAGCTGGCTCAATCCTTCTTCTTAGCATGTTTTAGCTACATGACCTGGGGCTGTGAGCCACCGTGGTCTAAGATACCAGAGAAGATGCATTCAGTCTTGCAGCAGGTCTGCAAATGCAACTGGACAACTGCCAGTACAGAGCAGGGATGCAAGAGGAGATAACAGCAACAGCACAGAATTCTGTCTCATCTACTGCTCAGGGAACAGCCACAGCAGAACTGGAAAAGTTGCTCAGCTCCACTTCAAAAGTCTCAAAACAACTTATCTTGTCCAGAGCAGTGGTTAAGACAGCACATCATATATATGGCTGTAAAGAGCAAAAGAATGGAAGCCAGTGCCTTGCTTACTAATAGAGCTCTGTGGCTTTAGCTAGTGCCAGTAGAAAATTTTGATCAAATACCCTGGCTACCACCAAAGCAGACAGTTCTGCTGTTAAAAGATTTACAGCTATTAACAGCACACAAGAGTACAATATGCTGGAAACAGTTATTGAGTGAACTTTTGAGAAGGGGTTTCAAAAATGAGACATATGAACATTTAGCCTAATATGCTTTAATAGCAAGTGTCAGAAAATGTCAAGAAGGTTACTGAATAGTGCAGATCATCCTCTTCCTATAGACATAACCACGCTGAAGTGTTCATGTCAATGGTTTCAGAATTGCCTCAGCTGGAACGGGAAGGCAGACCCTGATCATGCAGTGATTTGAACATCCTCTGCCTGATGTGCTTCCAAAGGAGCCTGACCTTGTTAGGCAGGGAACTGCAGGCAACTAAGACATCAGAGAAATTGCTGGCAGTAACAGGAGGCTAAAAACTTGGGTAGGGAGGATCATCTTGAAGCAACCAGACTTAAGAGCTCTAGTTTCAGAGGCAGCTCTTTGACCTGTGTGAAATCCATGCCTGTGAAACAGGGATACCATCTTTTTATCTTTCTGCTTAGAACACACAACCTCATTAAATTGGGAATCACACAGGAGCACACCAGTTAACTACAACTGGAATCACATAACTGTGCAACCCTTGTCACTACATATGGCTTGTTTTCTGGCTTTGCTGAGACTTCCAGATCCCAGTAAAATGTAAAGCTCAGGAAAGAGTAAATTGAGAAATGTTCCTTCCTCAAATGACTGCACTGTCTTAAGGAAGGGAAAACCCAAAACCAGTATTACATTTTTAGGCTGAGAGCCTCTGATGTCAAGGATTTAAAACTCAATTAATAACTCATAAGAAGTACTGAATTTATATCTTCATCATGCAAGGGTCGTGCAACAATTATGGACTAAGATGCATTGGATTTTCAGGTAATTTTGTGTTTTACTCTGATAGGGGCTTCAGTTCAAGTGCCTGAAACCTTCCAGTTTGCTCTGGGGATGAGGATTAGTCTCACATAGTGATTTTGAATTCCATTTCCAGCTTTCTGGTTGTTGCTACGTGTGGCTATGAGACAGGCTTTCTGGAGGTTAATGCCTACAGCCTAGACCATTCAATTCCTCTTAATGCAACTTTCATTGCTTCAGTGCTTAGGGGATGAAGAGAATCTTGTTATTGTTTTAATTTTGCACCTAGTATCAACTTATTTCCACACTTATAATGAGAATAAAATAACAGCAAGAAAATTAAGACATACTGCAAAGGGACAGCTGTTTGGTCTTTATTTATAAATGCCAGTTTTATCATCACTCTAACTGGAAATCTAAATAATATGAGGTTTCAATGTCAAACATGGTCCCTATTATGCAGCAATAGGTAACTTTCCCAAAGCAGAGACACTGTTCAGTATCTTATTGACGGTGTTCAGATGCTGGTGTCCTACCCCCCATGCCTGAGAATGAAAAATTACTTCTCCCTTGGAATTCACAGCACTTAAATCCAGAGGAAGTTTAGCATGACTCTACCAGGGTCAGGTGCTTAAATAAGTCAGGTTTCCTACTGGGGAGGAAAATGTAGAAAATTTTAAGCTATTGATTTTATGAGCATCGTAACTACATGGACCTCTGGACAAAGCAGTTTTTTGTAATCCAGATTGGTAACACTTGTTTGAAGGGAAGATCAGTCTGAAATAGCTTGGAGGTCACCAGTTACCCCATGGGAACATTAATCTAGATGAAGCAGATATGCAGTGGCTGCACTAACAATGAAAATTATTAGAGAGAGTGATTCATTTCCTCTTTTTCCTTTTTAGTACCATCTGGCAGTGTGAATACGAGACCTGAAGCAAAAAATGCAGTTTTGTTCAGCCTGACAAAAGCTGGCTTACATGAAGTGTTTAGAGAAAAGTTCTTCATTGCTTTACAACCATTACTCACCTAGGCTGTCTTCCAAAGGCATAGGTATAAAAGGAAATGTTAGTTTATAAGGAAGTGATCCCTTTCCTATTCTAAATAAAAAGGAAGGGAAAAGGGATTATTGATTGAGCTGAGCCACTCCACACCCAGCTGTCAGGGCTTGCTGTACCAGTTCTCTGGAAGTTCATAGGCAGCCAGTGACTTTCCCATTTTAAGCAGCTACAAGCTTTCATTGATTCATTTATTGCTGTTTGAAGGCTGTTACAAAGAAAGGACTAGCCCTAGAGCCTTTCCTTACGAGGAAGAAAGCAGAGAATATGATTTTCCCCTCATTCAGTGTTCAGAAGAGTCTAATTTGGACTAGCTGCCTCTCTCCACCACTAAGAGGTTACATCTTAAGCAAGCAAACCTTTAAACTTCTTCCTTCTTAAGAAAGTCTCTATTTCCCACAGTACACACCCTAAAATAATACCCAGTATAACACACACTACCAGCCCAGGGGGGAAGAATTGCTTTGCCCTTTCCTAGCTTTCAAAAGAGAGGACGCTGCTTGCAGCAGCCCTGAAGCACTAAACCAGTAGGAAGAACCCCAGAAAACACACTAACAGTTCTTCACACCTCTGTGTAGGTGTTAGATACACAAAGGAATTCATTAATACTAGTGGAATACATGTTAACTTTCAATTATTTCAACTGTCAGCATTTTTAGGGAGGTTTTAATAAAGGTTTTAAAGCATCTCAAACAAATCACTAAATTTAATTTTCCCCCATATCCAAACTGCAAGGGTCCTTAAAACAGTTCTAAACTTTGCAAACAACTACAGCTTGGTTCTAACACAAAATACTCAGGATGCTAAATGACACAGATGTACTTACCTATTTCATCATTTACAAAGCAAAGCACTTAAAACCCAAGCAGCGAATATTAAAAGCCATAATAAATTTTACATTGCCTACATAAAAAACATACATTATTCATATATTATTCACATTTACATAAAAGGGATGCATTTTTCATCATTACATGGTAACCTTTACTGTGACCTGTGGATTTTCTCAATGTATTTGTTGTACTTGTTTTAGTTTCTAAATATTTTATATTAAATGTTACATGGGAAATACTATGATTCATTTACTTTCTGAACTGACAATTTTAATTAGTTTTTCCAGAGGATAGCATTGAACATACAGTTTCATAAAGTGTATAACAGTGTTGATTTATGGAAAAATTAGGCATCTTGATTTGCATTTGGGAATGATTAAAGTATTATTAATGTGTAGATACATCTTTTAAGTTTGTGTTGGGATTAGAGTTGAAGGTTTGTTATGAAAATAAGTTTTTAATCCTTCAAAAATCCTGACTCTGCATTAGAGCTATAAGTCAAATGCAAAGGGATCTTAATATTCCTTCCAGCCTGCCACTGGATCACACACCTGTATGGTCAAACACAAAGGCTCCTTTCTCCAGGCAGTCATGCATGTGCTTAGAGGTGTTTCTTTGAGCAGACCCACAGCACACAATATGGGGATCAGGATTAACACTGATGCTACTAGATTCAATTTGTTTCTTAATAAGCATAGGAAAGTAGGATCAAAAAGGATCTCTCCTTGGTCATTCTTCTTCCTACTTACAGCAGTGTGAACTATTTGCATATTGATTACATCATGCAGATGCTATAAAGTTGATGATGTTGTTAAATAGTCATCTATTTAATTCTCATTGCTTCTGTTGCCTAAGTGCTTCAACACACTAATATAATTTGGCTATTCCACTGCTTCTAATACAGATTGGACAACGTGGAAAACTTGTCCACAAATCAACATTCTTCTTATAATTACTTGCAATGCTTAATTGTGCTAATGAGATAAAAAGAACCCACTAAGTTAAATATGTAACATGCTTAGAGGATTTCAACCACAGTACCCATCCTAAATTTTGGAAAAGAAAGCAATCCAAATTTACAAATCCAAAATTTAAATTCTTCTGTAGTTTTGGCTAGTCAGACTCTAGATCCAGACTCTGATGAGACAACACATGATTCCCTAACATTTACAAGCTTTATTTCAACACAGTGCTTACAGCAGTAGTTCCTTAGTGCAGTACTTCTAATAATGTGTGGTTTCTGGCAGTTGAGTTTTTCATCGGCATTTTTTCATGTAAGTCTGTCCATACTGAAGCCACAGCTCCCTTCTTTATTCTCATTTGTCTTTGCTTGCTGATGAGAATTCTGAATGTAAGGCAGGAAGTTGAAGGGGAAATTAGGGAAAAAATCAATTAAGGGACAGCAAAAATGCTCTGAATGAAAGGTGTAAAAAGATACAAGTCAATACAAGAGAAACCTATCAATTTCCTTATTGTGACTGTATTAGAAAACTGTGGCTTCTGCTTGCCAAAAGCATGAAATCAGTCATTCTTTCTTTTATCATTATAGATTATGATGACATGACTTAGGTACGGTAAGAGGAGAGATCTAATTACCAACTGATGAGTCATGCTATACAATTTTAGTTGTAATCAGTCATGTTCCAAACAGAATCCAACTTACACGCTGGTAATTATCCGCTGTGGATGGAAAGATGTGATGATTTATTTTTCAAACTGGCAGTGCCATCTGATACATTACAAAAAGGCCACAAAAAGAACTAACTGTCTAACAAAATATTTACACAGCATGAAAAACACCTACATTTCTACAGGTATCACAGCCCCAGATTTCTGTCCTGAATGTTAATGGTCATCTCAGAGTCCACCATTTCCTGTGTGAACCCACAATGTCTTTTACCATATATCCCTTCAGATTTAATACCTAATTTAATGTGCAATTTTATTGCCCAGGCTTTCAGTCTTGCAAAATCCTTCAGCTGTTCTTCATTTACCTTTGTCCTGACAAAACTTTGTATCCTCACCACCGCTCATCCATTTTTTTCTGAAAATATGATGAGTGCCACAACGTGCAACAGACAGCCTTGCAAAACTCTGTTTCTTTTTCTGTTGGCTTTTATTCCCATCTTTAACCGATTATTTATCCATGATAACTTATCTTATCCATTGCCAGCCTGGCTTTCTTATAAGCCTTTTCCAAAAGTCCCTTAAATTTTAAGTAGGCTTTATTAGTAAATTCATTCTTATGCATGTTTGTAGCCCCTTCAAAGGAGGCCAAGAGGCTTATAAAGCCAAAATTTAAAGCAGTTGTGGTGACTCTTCTCAAGTAGGTCATGTTTTTCCATGTTTACATGCATCATTTATCGTTTTCACTAATTAGCCTGTGAAAATGCTCAAGCTTAGAGGCCCCCTACACTTCTGTAAAGACTGGTAATATTTTTCAGTCTTCTGGTACCAAAGGAATTTAAGCCTTCCCAGTAGTGTTACTAAACCCACTAATTAATCTGCAGTCACCTTGCATTGCAAATATCAGCTGATTCTAGTTTTCTGTTTGTTACTGATCACTTGGTCTATTTTTCCCTTACCTTTCCCTATTGCTGCTTCAAACTTTGTTTAATCCTCTGATGATTGTTCCCCTGAAACCCCCCTACAGGGTTCTGGCCCTTGATTTGAACTTGGGCTCTATGACATCATCAAAGGTAAAATGTTCCAAAAAAAACAGACCACTGTTGAAAATATGAAGTTTAAATAGTGTAGGTAGATCATGCAGCTGATATAGCCACTTCATTTGTTGCTGTAAGACTTGTGCTACCTCAGATAAATACTGAGTGGCATTTGTCACACAAACCTCTACCCATCAGCAGAGAGAGGTTGAACGGCCCCAAACACCTTGGGTCCTCCACATAATGCAATGTTTGTTTAAAGACTTTACTTGTGACCTTAGGGTCTCTGGATTTCAGCCTTGGCAATGTGTGTTGGGTCATGCACTGGAGCCCTTACGGAGCAAAGCAACCAGACTTGCCAAGGAAACTCAGCCACACGTGGAGAGAAATTTATCTGCAAGGCAGCCTGGAGGAACAGACTGGAGACAAGAAGCTTTGTCAACCCAACCACAGCTCTGAACAGAAGCATAAACATATGCTTCAGATGTTTAGGATTGCAGGATTCAGCTCTGTTATGCTGAATCCTGCAAATGGGGATGTTGGTCCTCTTCAGAGCCTACAGAGTCTGTTTGGCTCAGTGCCTAACTTCTACATGATTATTATTAAGAGAGATAGATTATAACTTCTGTGATTCAGATTCTTCCTTCATAAAACATGGGGATCAGAGTCCTGCCCTGTACCTCAGGGGGAAAAACACATTAAATATTTCAAAATGCTCTGATATAGCTCCTGGAATGGAGCTTTTAAAATTTATGCCTTACAGGGAACTCAGAGAATTCAGAGCAATTAGTTTTGTTAATTGCTATATTTTGTAATTTTGTGCACATTTCAGGAAGGTTTTTGTTCAGCTCTGTTGAAGACTGTTTTAAGTTATCTAAGCCATCTTAGACAAGGACCCTGCTCTCAAAACTAGACTGAAAATGTTATGAAAATTATAGTGTTTGGGTATTTTGGCATTTTATACAAATTTTACACTAGATGCTCATAAAAAGAATGTGTATGACAAAATGAAATGTAATGACAGTTTTTTCAATATTGGAGAAGTTTAAGTTTTAGTTGGAGACTCAGGCTGATTTTTATTCTATTATATAAATTTGATCTTCTATAATAAATATAAAGTTAATAAAGGATTTATAAAATAGGTATTATTATTTACTTAATGGCCCATAACAACTTCCAGAGAGAATTTATATTTCACAGATCATTAACTTGATAGACTGTGACAGCTCTTCTGAAGATGTTCTGGTCTACTGGGTCATTACAGATAGCATGCACAGACAGTAAATCTGTGTCCTAAATACACCATTGCTCAAAACATTTGAGTGAATGGGATCAAGTCTGTTCAAAACATTTATTTTATTTTTAAAAGAAAAACCAGCATGAGGCACATTACAGACTATTTGCTAGCAAGTGCTTGAGTAAGTCATGTTGCAAATTATACAAATGTGGTTTTTATGCATGCACTGTTGAAACAAGCAGGCATGTCACAGAAGATAGAGGGAGAAATAGGCCCATCTCAATAGGGCGTTTACACTGTAAACCTTTATATCCCAAAGATATCCCCTGTTGGTTTCATACACAGTTATGAATTATCTGTCTGGATTTTGATTATTACAAGTTATCTAGTCCCAGCCCTGAAGATTTCATGTAACCTTCCTCCCACGAATTGCCCATTGCTTTCACAGAAATTGTTTGCACAGGCACCTACTTCTTCTTGCATGATTTCGGACTAGTTTTGGGAGGCAGAGAAATCCTTCAGCAAATGAGAAGGAAAATATTGAGCAGAAAGGCTGTAGTAATCTGTAATCATGAAGCATCACTTCTAGACAAGGTGTACAATTTAATGATCGCTTAGACTCTTGTTAAAATAAAGATGAACACTACTGATACCCTCTTAGGATCTAGAAACTGGGTGAAAAAGCCTTTTCTTTTCATTTTCAACATCACTATAAAATAAATAACCCCTCCAGCTGCTATCCCATCTTGTCAAAAGTAGACAATCTAAACTAGAAGCTGTTTGCTAAAGTAAGACATAAAGAAAACAGTGAGATCTTGAATTCTAGTGTTGAGAATGGCACCCCTCAGCTACTGATTTAAATTTCAAAACCTCAGTTGCTACTTACAGATCATATATACAGCAACAAGCCATCAGAAGCATGCAAACAAAGGACCAGATCAAAAGACATGGGAGGAGGGAAAATATTAAAAAAATGGTCAGTAAATAATAGCAGGTAAAAAAGAGGGCAACATTTTGACTTGAGTAGGCTTTGATTCAGGAGAGCAGAGATTTAGCACTTGGCCTAGGGCTGCTACTGATTTCCTCAGAACAGCTCTCCAGCAGACACTCGTGAAGAGCAAATCAGTTTAGAGGCATCCAACCAACCTCATCCTACTAAAGTTTAAAAAGAAGGTGATTCTAAACCAGCTGCTGCTTGGGAGTAGAGAAAGGCTAGGGCAACAGAGAGGTGTGGAAATTGTAGGCTGATATATACTAAACAGCACAGAAACACAAAGGTCAACTCTTTAGCAGTAGAGGAAAGCATCTCTTCTGTCAAAAAAGTAATTGCTGTCTATTGCTGTCTCTCATAATGAAGCCCTATCAAGAATAACAACAACAAAAAAGAAGTTTCAGTATGGTTTCAGTATTTTTATGTTTATGTTGGCAAGTTACCAGCGTACTTAAATTTAGTTCAGATTAAATTAACCAGCAAACATCTGATGGAACAGGCTGATGCACCCATGATTCACATCTGGACCTTTGGCAGCAACATCCACCTGGCAAGCAAACGTACTCTTACACACAATATGGAGCTATGACCAGCACTCTCCCTTCCCTACCTGCACTTCAGAAAGCAGAGCTGACCAGCAGCATTTCCATTTCCATGCAGGCACTACATGCTGGCAGCACAGCAGCTCGCATGTAGATCTAAGCAGACAGAGGTTCTTCCTAGAACCCTAAGGGAGGCAGTGACCTCTTGACAAATATAAGACTTCCTTGCTACATTTTTTTCCCCACAATTACTCACCGTTAAACCCTCAGAGAGCTGCGTGCTGTGTGGGCTGACATTAGCTACCTTTGCCCTCGGCCGTCTGGCTGGCACAAGGTCCATCTACAACTGCTGGCTTTCTGCAGAACTCCCACTCTGGTATAAAACATTTCACACTGAGGCACCACAGCACTCAGTTTTCAGAAGAGGAAAATGGTGTACCAATTACAAACTCTGCATTTGAATTTACTGCTGAGCGACTGGTGAAGTTCCTCTCCCTGTGTAGAATACTTCTATTTTGTTCCTAACAAAGCAAACATCATCCTTCTATTAATCAGTAATATGGCTCACTAAGCCCTAGCACATGCATCTTCTCTTAGGAAATTATGAATGAAGAATGCACCCAGCTTTCATATTAGAAGTTGAGAAAGACAGAGTAGAAAGTACTTCCTCTGCATTGTTTTAGACAGGATAACTGATATCAGCCTAAGGTGTTAGATGGTTGATTGGCTAATTTTCTTAGTGCTTCACCAAAATCTCACTTGCATTGTCTTTCACACTCTTGGCAGATATCCATGATTACTGCTTATTTTCCTGGGCAACCCAGCTGAATTTTACATTGCCTAGTAGAAAGTCCTGTGAGTGCTCACTTTGGGCAGCACATGGGATTTAGCAGAAATAAACTGAGTAGTCCTGTCACAGTGACTTGGCACAGTACAATAATGGGGAGGTGAATCGTTTGCAGACATTGATTTTTGCAACAGGTTTTATCCTTATTTTTTATCTAAGAAAGCTTCATGGCTGGATTTCATGTTTCTGAAATGTGCTTATTATTCAGAATGTATTGTGTATAAAAGGAGCTGCATTGTTTGTAGGTTGGTAGCTATTGACCATTGTGATTATCTTGAAAAAGTCCTCTTCAGTAAGAGTGGTTGCTCATATATGCTGTGGATTTGACACCTGAAATTTAATAAATAACAAAAGGTAAAAGGCTTCCAGTGGCTCTGCAAAGGTGAGAAGGACCCTGGGCAACAGGCAGATCTACAGAATTCCAGAAAAAATCCCAGTAAGGGCAATGCTGTCCTTTACTAAGTTCCAGTCTTCCTGCTGGAGGATTAACACAAAGATCCGATCCAAGACATGTTATGGGTTTTTTCTGTTCGTAACCAAAAAAATAAAATTCAATTTTACTATCACATCCACAAAGTTAATGTCTGCACGTGCCGATGTCTGCTGCTGTGAGGGGTGATCTACCCAGATCCTCATTTCATGTCATTGTGGTTAATCTGCAGCAGGGATTTCCCCACAATCTCAGCTGTGGAACACATTTCTATTAGACACTCTCTTGATCACTTTTCTAGGGCCAGTTTTCAAGCCTGACATTTTTGGAGCAACAAATTTCTGGGCACGTTATCAAGGTGTATCCCACGTGTGAGTCCTTCCCTCACCTGTCGGGATCAGTGACTGCAGCTCCTCCTCTGCCTGCTGCCATCCAGCTCTCCACAA
Organism: Vireo altiloquus; assembly: GCA_013396875.1. NCBI lineage: Eukaryota > Metazoa > Chordata > Aves > Passeriformes > Vireonidae > Vireo > Vireo altiloquus. Next base: position 51,316 of record VZRF01003390.1, on the reverse strand, counting down.
AAGGCCTCGTCCCTGGTGTAACAGTGTCACTAGCAGGCCAGAGATGAGGAGGGCAGCAGGATGACCGACATTTCCTCTGTTTTCTGTAGCTCTTTCTAATGTTATTGTTGGATTAACAGCTTTCCCCAGGCACCACACATATCTGCTGGAACAGTTCTTTTTAAGCGTCTCTGAAAACATCTCCCCTTTCTTCCTAAATTAACTATAGGAAAGGTAAAAAAATAGTTTTACATCCTCATAACAAATAAGAAGTCTAGACACTACTGAAAAATATTCTTTTTATTTAATAAAGCCTGTCCCTCTCAAGATTCCTGATATCAATTTTTAAGGTTTTCCCTCCTAGGCAAAAACCTGTTACAGTATTTATATGACAGGATGATAAATATTTGTTAGACATGTAGTTAAGTCACTTAAATTCATTACTTCAGCCTCCCCTAAATTTTTTTTTAACAACTATCCTCTTTTTTTCTGTAACTTGTCACTGGGATTGTTTTGAACAAACATCTGCTCCCTCCTCATAAGAAAGAGTGACTTAATATTTGATTAAGAAATACAATTTCACAGTTGTACATGTTTTTAAAATTAAATAATACTGTGAATTTCAATATTGATTTCAAGAAGCTTTGTGCTATATAATTCTTGAGTTTATACAGTGTATCTCACACTTCCAAGAATTCATTATCTCTAGGAGATATCTCTCTAGGGAGAGTAAAGCCTTGCATTCAGGAGAAAGAAATACAGAAGACAGGATTAAATGGACCTCACTTTTTACTTTCTGATAACATCAGCTTTATTTTGGAAACAGATCATGGCACGAACAGTGTGGTTTTAGCATCTTAATAGTATAGGTAAACTCTGTGCTGACTGCCTGAACCTGTGCAACTTCTAAGAGTTTGTCAGAATGAGAAGGAAATACATTTCATTTCTAAACAATACCCTTGCTTTGTCTTGCTCCATTTTAACGTTTTGCAGAAGGAAGCTTTCAGATGATCATCACATAGTCCATTTAACAATTACATATTACTTTTGTGAATGCCTGACCTCTTTTTTTAATTTGCCCTAAAAATTTCATCTTTGCCCAGATTTTACACTGTAAGACCATAGAATACAAGGAAAAAAGAATGGAATAGGAGAATGAAGGATTAAAAAGAAAAAAAAAAAGGAAAAAAATGTACTGGACTAGTTGGTGCAGGTTATAGCTATCAAAAGCTTTCCTTTTCGAAAACTGCTTCCAGAGAGTGTACATGCACATGGATTATTTTAATTGCTGTTGTGTTGCCAGAGTAGCACCAAAAGGAGGACAGCTCTGTGGCAGAGATGGAATGCCACACCAAAAGGTGCTGGAGGAGCACTGGCATGAAAGAGAGCACTGCATATGAAAACAAATGGTCATGTTATGCACGGTTAGAGGGATGATCTTCTGGCTCAGGTACACAGCTGGGACAAGAAGATCTTGGTTGGGTTTCCAGTTTTCTTGTCTGACCTTGAGCTAGGGAGTCTGTCAGTTCAGCCCAGCCTTTCCATCAGAGAGCAATAGTGCAACACTGCTGGAGTGCATCTCTTTTGACTTCAGGCTTTCTGAGGCAGGAACTGTCTCCTGCTGTGTGGTTGTACAATGGCTTTGGTGCACTTGGGCTTCTCATCTGGGGGTTTTAAGCTCTGGTAATGAGGATAGAGCTGATTTACGAGATAGGGTTTTTTTATTGCAGCTGTCAGTTGTGCTTGACTAGTTCAGATCAGTCTTCAGGCTTTTGCTTATCTTCTAATTGAATGCAATATGCTTAGGAATCTGGAAAATATCCACCTGAAATAAGCTACACAAAAGGATTCTGTAGGCAGGTGGGTGTTGTTCCCTGGGAAAAGAGACCAAGTGATAGAATTAAAGGAAACTGCCTCAAGTTGTGCCAGGGGAGGTTTATACTGTATACCAGAGGATATTTCATCATCAAACGGGTTGTCAAGAACTGGAACAGGCTGCCCAGGAAAGTGGTTGAGTCACTACCACTGGAGGTATTTAAAAGAGGTGTAGATGTGGCACTTATGCATGCAGTTTTGGGTGGACTTGGCAATATGAGGTCAATGGTTGGACTCAGTCTTGAAACTGCAAGTTTTTTCTTTTTTATCAGTCACAACGCTGTGGATGATAAAAAGAGTAAAATGAACTCTTTTCTGCTTGTTGGACTTAAAACTCTGTGATGGGCAGTATCCATTTCAGTTGATTACAGCTCACTTTCACTTCCTGTGAGCTATTGTTAAAAAAACTGACTTCCCTCACAGGGAAGGCTGTGGGACTGGGAGGAAGACTACAGCTAAGAGGAATGCTTCCTGCCCACACAGTGCAGCCTTCTGCAACAGAGGCAGAAGGTTCCTGCAAGCAGATAGTGCCTGCTTGGGTTGTGGGGACCCCTTTTCCAGTGGGATAGGTGAAGGCAAGCCAAGAATAAGAAAGCCTGAAGGGCATCTGAGGCAGACACAGAGGAGTCTGCTGAAATAACAGACAGCCAGGGGACTGGGGTGTCAGAGGAAGATCACCCTTGGGATACAGAGGGGGTTGTACAGCATTTTTGCAACCCTCAAGCTGACCACTACTGCAGTGGGAATCAGTCTGAAAGAAAGGCTTTTCCATCAGGACAAAAAAAAGAAAAAGGTAGGGGCAGTTTTGTTCACAAACCTCTTATTTAAATTTCAGTTTACTCTAAGATTTTCCAGAACCAAAAAGAGTTCAGAGTTATGATGTGGGGTGTCTACAATGTGCAACCCCGCTAAACCCTGAATTTTAACATTCAAAGCCTTTTTCGTTGTCTGAGTGCTTACTCCAAGGAAATGATCCAGAGAAGGACACTGATACACTGATCTTCCCCCTCTCCAAGCTCAGGAGCCTATAAAGAGCTGTCTTGTCAAATTGTGGTTAAAGTAAACAGTTTGGAAATGGAACTGAATTGCCAACCCTTAGGCACCCACAGACTCTGCAGTGTACAAGACCTATCTGCAGGGAACACAGCTAAGGGGACATTCAGGCTGACCTGTGATAAAGACTATTCAAGATATTTGGATGTTGTCTGAGTAGTTTTTTAAAGGTTTGTAGAGATAAATCACCATTTGGAAAAAAAGAATAAAATCACCAAAAGAGACAACTATATCAGACACAGAGGATTAAGTCATCTGCTCATAAATTCAGGCAAAATTATCACTATCAAAACCACAAATTGCTTTTGCATTCCTCTATTATTGGAAACATTTTAAGCTTTATTCTTTTAGCTTTTTAGTCAGTTACTTATCTGGGCTTTGGGAGCCATACAATTAATTGAAAGGATTTGAACCTATATCTTGCATCTCCCAGGAGTGTGCCCACAACCATTATCCTGCAGTGGTTTTCTCTTGTTTCCTGCTGTTACTTTTCCAATTTGTGTAAAATGTTTAAAAAGTCATTGAGAGAGAAAGAAATAACTAGGTGGTGAGAACAACTTTATGAGTCTAAAGGATGGGACGTGGATCAGTAAGGATACACGGATCTAGAACCCTATGGAAAGCTAAGGCATTCACCTGAAAGTTGAGAATTTGGATTCTGATTCCTTGTGGAATAAAGTAACTAAACC
>VZRF01003390.1:0-47705 GCA_013396875.1 Vireo altiloquus | reverse complement strand
TAACTAAACCACCAAAAAAAAAAAAAAAAAGGAAAGGAGACCATCAACCCTTCCTTTTCCCAAGGAAGGAAAGTTCTGAAATTCTAATATATATTAAAAAAAAAAATCTAGATATTGCTAGTAGAAGCAATAACATCATGAACAGTAAAATTTTTAAAGTGAAAAACTTATGAAAAACAGCTGAGGTCATTTGGCTTGTTCACCCTGAAGAAGAGAAATTCAGGGAATATCTGAATCATGCTCTTAGTCATATGGTTTAGTTTTAGGCAGTTCTTTGAGGAACAGGGAGTTGGACTTGATAATCCTAATGGGTCCCTTCCAACTCAAGATATTCTGTGATCCTGTGATGCTATGACCTACAGTTTCTTTAAAGTTTTATATAGTTCAATAGTTCACTACTTCATGCTACGCAATTATATCTATTAATTACTTTCAATTTATTAATAAGGAGAGTCAAATTATTTCCAGATCCGTGTAGTAACCAGCCATTTGTCTTAGCAAATGAACCATTAGATAAGATAGAAGGATTGATGTTTCAATCCTTCATAATATTGATACAAAAACAAGATTAAACCTCTTGGACAAAATTATTCGGGTTTCAGAAGTTTCTATTGAGCAAAAAGACTCTGTAGAGGTGGAAGGATAGAGAAATGACTGAGTATGATCTGGAATTAAACACCCATAGGATATTACAGACAACACTGTATTATCAAGCATTCTTTCCACATGAAGATTTCTACAGGGCAGAATACAAAACAAATGAGTAACTCCCTACAATACAACAAAAATTGTGATCTAAGTCAGTTTAAATGGTAGGTGTTTTTTTTGTAGTTCTCTGGCTGTTAATGGTAGGTGATGGGAAGCAGAAGGAAATGCAAGAAATGATGAAGGACAAATGGTTATTGCAGAGTAAAAGGAGCTTTATGTAATACAGACTCAGAAGAAAACAGGAAAATGTTTTGAGTTTTTTTCAGAGATCTTATGGATCATCTAATTGAGTTACTTTCATCTAATTTCTTAGGAAAAAAAAAAAGCATGTTGAGATGTTAGAAATAAACAGGAACTCTAATTTGAAAATATTATCATAGATTGCCCTTTGCAGTTCAGTTCTCAGGACACAATAATCCTCTTTCCATGAACAAGATGCTACGCAGAAACAATTACATAAAATATCCAGTTTTTAGTCAAAATTCTAAGAGGACAATGAAAATAGACATGAACAGCATTTTCTGCTTCAATCAAAATTACTGATAAGAGAACTCGCTTGAGGCTATCAGGCCATGAAAATGTGGAAAAAGTGTTCCCTTTCTAGTCAACTCTGGTGAGCAAAATATCTTCTGGAGAGACTAGGAACAACTAGTCAATTGCCAACAGGGAAACACTGGTCTGACAAATGAATCTGATGACATTACAGTGTGACCCATGAATGAAATTTATGCCTCATCTTTTAAGTTATATTCCTGTAGACTGAAGGGGCTATAACATACAGATTGCCAGGAGGACCAGATGATCCTTCTGTTAGTCCACACAAAAAAGTTAACTGAATCTATTTGAACTGTATGTATGCAGTTTCTTCCTGTCTTAGGATAACATTCTTCAGCTATCGAGAAGGATGAAAGAACTTTTAATATCAGAAGCTGTCAGCTGGATGAAGCTTAGAAGAAAACTCTTCATCAAAGAGACTTTTAAAGACAATTTCAAATATGGTTACAAATCTCAAGAGAGTTTCATAAAGGAACTGTCTTATCCCAAAATACTGTGACTACAGCTGTCTGCAGTTTTGAAATACAATCTAGTGGAACTTGAGTCTCTTCAATGAAAATGCCATAGCACAGCTCATACTTCTTGGGGTTCTACACTACTTTGGCATCGACATGCTCTGGATGAGAATTAGTAATATTTCAACTGATTAGAGTGTTCATGCTTTTACTTTTTCAGAAATATATAAGGAACATTTAGTAGTGTTTAGAAGAGCCTCTGCACAGATCTGTAGAAAAGACACCTGAATGTTTCACAATTTTAGCTCACCTTTTTTATTTTTAACCTGTCACTGCATTGTATAAAAATTCAATACTCACGTGATAAATTTTACTTTAAAGTATTGCTATTAACTTCAGGAAGACTGGTAACGATTTGTTTTGCCAGTACCAGATATCCATCAGGTACTGTGTTTAGATAGATGCATACATCAGATAACTGTTATATTAAAGAAATAAACAATCTGTTAGTGTTGACAACACAACAGAACCATAATCACATAATAAAAATACTGCAGAAATTACAGGTTTGAATCTGTAATGCAAACACAAGGTACAGACAAAACTGCTGCAGAACAAAACAGAGCAACAAGTTCACTAAAATCCCACACCTTGTTTGAGCAGAGTAACAGCAAAGCTCTGTCTCCAAATGTAGGTCTGTCCCTAAGCATCAGCTGGTGGAGGGTTGGGGTTCCCCAGACTGCCTCTGGAAAGGTCTATGAGACAAAGACGACCATTGCTCTGCCTTAGTGAATCCCAGATAACTTTCTGGTTTTGAAGGACATAATTTTCCGTTGGTTATAACTGGTCAGAAAAATATTTACAACATAATTTAATGAAATGATGTGTTTTGGATTCTAAATTTTTTTTTTCCACAAAATGCTGAAAAATCTCAAAACTATCAAATACTTTTCACAGAAAGTAAAAAGAGAACAACGTGACACCCTGAAAATTCAGTCTTAGGAATAACAATGACTGAAACTATGGCAAAGGAATATTTCTAAGTAGGCAGGATACCTCCTTCCCTTTCAGCAGTAATACCATGATGGACAATGCTTTTCAGGAGGAAACTGTAATTAACCAGCTTTACTTCTTAGTAAGGCAATATAGAAAGTCTCACAAGAATACCCGAGAAAGTTCAAATGAATTTACTAAAAGGCAGGGAATTCCTCACACATTAAAATGTGTGCATTAGCATTCATGAAGGGGATCCCATCTGAAGCTTTGAAGAAGAACCTTTCAACACCTAAAGTGCAGGGCATATATTTGTGCCTAACTGAACATATTTGAAATAAACTCTTCATGATCTCTTTATATTAAATTTTAATTTAAAAAAAAAAGGCAAACACAAACAGACCACCCCTTAAAAAAAGAAAATAAATAAAGGCAAAAACATACCACCAAACAAACCACCAACCCAATAACAGAGCAATTTCCACATGTTCTGCAGAAAATGCTGCACAATGCTCATTTCTGGACAGTTCTGCCCGAGGACAGCAAGGAATGCCACTCCCCAAGTCTGCCAACACACTTGTTTGGTGGTTCGCTGTGGCTGCACACTTGGGTGCATTAGGGTCCCATCTGGCCCTCAGCTGGCAAGCCTTCCCCTCGGTCTCACATTCCACCTGTGCCAAGATGCACAACAGAGACAAATTCACAAATACTAAGTGTGGAGCTGTCAGAGCCCCTCTAAAATGCCAACAGCACTGCTTTGAGACACCTGGCATTAACAGATATCATTGGAACCCAGACCTCCGTGCAGCTTGTCCAGTTTGTTCCACGTCTGAACACAGCTAATTTATAGAAGGCACTGTGTAGCACCAAGGTACCAGAACTCATGGAAAATTCCCTTCCATCTCCACAAGGCAAGTTACCAGGCATGGGCAAGTGCTGATTTCTGTAATGCTACTTGAGGCAAGGTTTTCCTGTCTAACCATGGAGTATCCAGCTGGCTGCAGCCTGAGATCCTAGCATAAGCAATGGCTGTGAAGTTTTACCAGGAAGACAGGGATCCAGGGGTGCTGCCTGAGGGAGGTCAGTGCTGGTGGAAGCCAGAGATGTCCTAGAGGGTAAGCTGCCTGATGCTTAAATAAAATCACCTCCTTTCCTAAAAACCAGCCAAGACTTTTATAAGTTCTGTGCTCCTCATAGCGCTCTTTTACCAACCCAGGCTCTACTGTTTAGGATTTCTGTTCCCATGGTTCAAAAAAAATGACTACGAACATAACATGTTTTGAGTTAGCGTTTGCAGAAAGCAAAAGAGAGATCTTCCCTCCACGTTGAACAATAACTGAAAGAAAAAGTAATAAAAGCTACAAAGGAAAGGTATGTAATTTAAAGATTCAAAAATGTTGTCTTTTTTAACATACTTCCCATATGAGCAAGTGGTACTGTCAAGCAACATGGAGCTGCTCAGTTCATATTCACCATTTACAGATTTAATAGAATGTTTAGTTACTGCCTATTTTCTCTAATTAAATACTACTCTGAAAAAAACGGCAGTTCTTGGCAAAATACTTTTTTTGGTGGAGATCTCTCTATTTTTTTAGCAATGGTCAGAAGGTTCTGCAGGTCCAAAACAAATTTTATAGTAAAATTAGACAAAAGAAAACACAAAAAATAGCCCCCAAGCCCCAACCCCAATGCCAAACAAGAGGAGAAGGCACTCAGGGCATTCACTGATTGAACCACTCTGCTAACTTGGAGCCCAGACTTGGCTGCTGAGCCCCTGGCTGCTCCTTGGCACTTTGCTCTCTCCCTCTTATGAGCAAACATGGAAGCTTCATTCTTTAATCCCTACAGAATTGTACTGCTTTCCAGCCAACCTCAAACTAACTACAGTGAACTGTGTATTTTCAGAATGTGCCAACACTCAAATCTATTGAATCTGGAAATGTATTCAAATTAAGATATTTGCATGAGTCAATCACTAAAATTGTAATTTAAAAAAAAAAAAAAAAAGAGGCAAAGAAAGCATTAGTTTGCTATAATTTAATGGCTATGTAACTGGTTAATCCTTTCAAGCTCAAGTACATTAACTTCACAATGCCCTCTAATGCACCTTTTCTCTTTTATGAAACCCTAACACATGAAATGGATAAGTTTCGTAGGACCTTTCTCAAAGCCCTGGAGTTTCCTACTAGTTAGGAAGAAGCACAACTGTCAGGATGTAGCCACACATTTCACTTTGCCTTTTAAAACTAAAGCAGACATAACAAGAATAATTAAAGTCACTTTCACAAGCGGAATATTGTTAAAATATTTGACTAGCATTTGCACTAAACTGCAAATTCAAATCTAGCATGCCAAGTAAAAGATAGCAAAAGCAGTGACAGAAAAATCTTTTACAACACTACCTCATCCCCAAGCCTGGAGAAGTATCTTCTGTGAGAATAAAAGAGAACTAGTTCAGGATGCTAAAAAAAGTAGCCCCCAAACTCTTTGCAGAAAACACCAGTGATGTTCAAATCAGAGCCATTTGGATCCTTTTTTTTCCTGGTCGTTTTGTATTTAGCATACTGGGGACTGAATGGAGAGCACGTCTCCCACATAGGTTACAAACAGCCATCACTAGTGACATTTTGTTCCCTCCCAACAGTTCTAGTTTCTAAACACGAGCCTCTGATGAAAGGCTGGCCTCCAGCAGCAATGCTCCAAGCCATGTTGTTCCTTCACAGCCTTCAATCTATATTCGAGTCACGAACATGACACTTCTTTTGTTAGCTTTTGATTGCCATCTTCTGTTTTAGGCATTAATCCCCGTAACAAAAGTTGTCATTGTGATAGGTGCTGTGGAAATCAGTAAGATTAATAAGTAGTTGGTATAATATCTAAATACTCTCCACTATCAAGATGAGTATGTTGCTGAATTCGTGCTATGTGGAACAGCTGACAGTAGAAATAGTTATAATAGATCACTTTGACAACTTTAGATTTACATAATGGATTCATCCACTTTGCAGATTGGGTTTGTGCACATTCTCTCAGCATGCAAAACATGCCTATTACCTTTAAAACATTTGCTTTGAATGGTATATGCTGCTACATAAAATATACTTTTTTGCAGTCTATAGACTTAAATATGTATTTTAAGAGACACGTATTAGTATGTTTATATGTTATGTGCACACAAAATAAATTTATGTACCTGCACTAGAGTTAAAGTTGATGCACCTCTTCAGTGATTTTATCACGTTTTCATTTAATTCACACGAGGTGACTTTTTCTTTTTTTTTTTTTAAGATCCTTTATCCCTTTTTCCGATTTAGAAAACATAAGTAGTGCAAATAAAGATACTGCAGAACTATGCCTGGAAAACTTATATCTTTCCCAGTCTGCTCACAACGCATCACAAAGGTATTTATTACCAAAAAATAATCAAGGAGTAGTGCAGTCTAGTTCCAGTCCAACTCCATGGATACAAAGAGCAAAAGCAGCATAAGAGGTCAAAAAGGGCCATTTATCCAATACAAGATAATCCCCTCCGGAAACACAGACGTTGTGGAGGAGGTCAGGCTGCCCCCTGAGGTCTCCTCATGTGGGAGGATGTGTGGAGCCTGGGCTGGGCATGTTCTGCTCAGTGATCAGACCAACAGAGACATTCAATACCACTAAAATTCTAGGTATGTGTGGTGTGTAACTTTGGAAAGAGGCCTGCACATCTTCCGGACACTTCTTCAGGACACACAGCTCTGAAGAATCACAATTTCAGTAGTATGGGGGTGTTAAAAGAATGTTTCTGCTGTAATATCACCCAAACTGAATCCCAACACAGGCACAGCCTGAAAAGTGACTACCCAAGGCGAGGTGTTCCTAGTCCCCAAACCAGTGACCTTCAACCTTGCAGGATGGGCAGCTCTGGATCAATCCCACTGGGCAAACTCTCCCAGGTCCAAGGCCCTGGGAATTTGGCATACAACTCCAAACCATCTCAGTGAGCCTTTGGACCATGTCTAACGTTCTCCTCTCTCAGTTGATGAGTTTTGTCAGATTTGCTGTAATCACAGGACATAGGGAATATAGCTTGCTATACACTCTGGAAACCTGAACATCACCCTCTGACAAAATAATCTGAATTTTTAGTCCATGGGAAGTTCCAAAAGTGAAATTTATTGTGAACTGGAAATCCTTTCTTTGGCTAGGAATAATATTGTATCATTTATTACACATGAATATCATGGAAGAATTAATTTCTTTACTTCTACTACTATCTTAGACACCTATTTCTGAAAGGACACATGCTATTTTTTACTTGGAAATTATGTAGGTATCTCACTGTATGTTTTTTCCCGTCAGTACTTCAAAAAGGAGGAAAAATACTAACATTTGTATTTCCCTGGTTAACAAGAAGTTACTCAAGGCAAAACAGGAAGGCTGTCACAAAGAAACCAACTGAAGACAGGCAGTTTTGAAGTCAAACTGTATAGATCGAGACATTTAAACTCTTGTCACATCACCTGAAACGTGAATTACGAGCATGACATCATGTATGGGCTGTTGTTGCTTTGCATGGTTTGAGGAATGTGAATAATTTACAAATTAACAGATATACTTTAAGATAATTAGGGCCTCAGATAACCCTTAGTTTAAATGTAATTCTTTTTTTTTGCATGGTGGAATATATTGCCATCCTTGGACTAAAACAAAAGTAATGTCTGCCAGCAATAAGAGTAGTCAATGGCTCTAAACAGTTGCTCTAATTTATTTGATTTTATAAAGTGAGTCTGTAAATAAAATAAAATCTGAAATTATTCATTATTTTGTTCACTAGTATATTTTTAAAAATAGCGTAAAACATAATAGGTGTTCACACAAGTTCTCAGAATTCAAGGTAAATGTAACAGTCCCACCAAAACAAATTGTTTCTCCTTATCGCCTAGTTACCTAGGCTTGTGCTGCACTCTCACACAAATATTTATATATGGAAATATATACATGCATCATTAGTCAAGGATTAATGGCAAGTTCACATTTTTCTTACCCAAATATTGGATGTAATAATACTTTTCAGTATCCAGGCAGCCTTACATTTGAAGTGCTCTTGATTTTGCTTGATTCTGCTTGGATGTTATTCATGAAATAAATGTTTCGTAATTACCCTTTCAGGGTGATTCTATGGGGTTGCATGGTTGTATAAGAGAAAATAACCATGTACATTAAAAAAAATTAAAAATGCAAATGCACAACAAATTTGGCAGCACATTCTCTGACCTCTCAAAATCCTAGGGGAATGGCTGTGCTGTTGAATATAAACCACCAGTGAGTCTCTTTGTTCATCCTTCAGTTTCTTATAACTGGGATATACATTTTTCAGGCCTAATGTTCCCAAGTAATTAAGCAGTCTCCAAGCACCTAACTCTTGGCATATTTCACCAACAGGAAGGAGGAATGTTTTGTCTGATGGGGCTTTGTCTTCCCAAGTCACCATTACGCATGATGGAGCCCAGCCTTCCTGGGGGTGGTTGAGCACCTTCCTGCCCATGGGAAGTGGTGAATGAACTCCAAGTTATGTTTTTGGTTTACCAAAGAAAGTGTCTTTATCTCAAGCCATGAGTTTTCTCACTTTTACCCTCTCAATTTTCTCCCCAGTCTTGCTGGCTGGGGAGTGAGCAAGCACCTGTGTGAGGCTTGGCTGCTGGCTGGGATTAAATCATAACACCTACAAAGTGTGATTCTTTTAATTGGTGGGAAGAGTAACTACAGCAACTAACAACACACAAGCCTTCAGAAGGCAAAAGAGGGCTGGCTGCTCCTCCACTGTGTTAAAATTTCAAATCACTTCAAAGAGTAAGAACAAAACAGAAGAAAAGATGATGTGGGGAGAATCAAGGCATGAGCTGCAAAGTAATCAAACCCCTTAAGTGAGAAGTAAGTGATGAGAATGTTTGAGGAAAGTGACATTTCTGAATCCCATCTTCCATTTAGACCTTACACTTTTATATCCAGATTACTGCTCACAGCAAGCTGTCTCAGCTCCTGGGCTTTCCCTTTGTCTCTGCTATGATTATTACGACAGATATTTCTTCTAGCTGTTCCTATTCTCTGCTGGGCTGTCTCTCTCATGCACTTGCTGTTTCTCTTTCTGCCTCTCATTATTTGCTCAGGCTTTCAAGCCCTCTGTGACAGCATTCACAGAACAAAAGGTTGCCATTACATTTATCCCTATTTATCCTCCTTTGATGTTGAATTGAATTTTGTTCTGCTAGCATGAAGAAAGCTACATTTGTCATCAACTTCATCATCTCTATTTTACTTAAATCACCTTGAACACAACTGTAATTTTTTTCCTAAATTTATCAAAATCCTTTTCAACTAAAAATTTTTCACAAACCCTTCCTCTATTAGTTCTCTAGTGAATAAAATTAGGTAAATGCAGGAATGTTTGTAACCAGAATGCATATAGGCATTTTTCTCTTGTATCTTGAGAGCCTTCTGGAAGGTACAGTAGCCAATTAGCCAGCTATGTATAGAAGTAAGGAAGAAAAGGAGCTCATGTAATAGAACTAAATTATCATCATGATTCGTTCCTTTTCTTACTTTTCATAGAAATTCTAAAAAAATTTCAGAGGTAGGAATCAGTCTCATTTAAAGTAAAATTGCCCTTAAAAAGCAGCAAAAGTCTGAAGAGGGATCAGGTTATACATCACTTTTGCCAATCTGCTGCCTACTAACTCCAGCTTCCAGGACATTTAACCATGTGCTAACCATGGGATAGACTTGACTTTCCTCACATTGGCTGCCATGGGGTTATGGTTTGGATTTTGGCTGAACACAGTGATGATGATGTTTTGTTATTGCTGAACAGAGCTTGAACAGAGCCAAGGCCTTTTCTGCTTTTCATATGACCATGCTGCAGAGGAGACTGGGAAGCTGTGAGGAGTCACAGCTGGGACAGGTGACCCCAACAGACCAAAGGGAGGTCCCATCCCATATAACAACAAGCTCAGAACACAAAGTGGATGGAAGAAAGAGGAAGTGGCGGGGGGGGGGGGTTTGGAATGATGGTGAGTGACTTTCCTAGTCCCTTTTACGTCCCTTGCTGTCCTAGAGATGCCTGCCATGGGAAGCAGTGAATGAATTCCTTGTTTTGTTATACTTGTGTGCACAGCTTTTGCTTTCCCTAATCAACTGTCTTTATCTCAAGCCACAAATTTTCTAGTTTTCACCCATGCAATTCTCTCCAATCTCTGGTAGGGGAGTGAGGGAGTGGTTGGGTGGAGCTGCCACTGACGGAACAACCATCTTATTTTATGTGGTTGGTTGCAAGGTCTCTGCAGATTGGCACTAAATGAGAAATGTGTGTTGCAAAGATACTGCAAATGCAACAGAACTATACTGTTCCTGACTTTCCATGACATTGGTTCAGTGACAAGAAACTGAAATCTAGTGCAGCATCACTTTCTCATGACATCAGAAAGCCACTGCATCTCAGAATGCTCCATTCTAATCGAAGCCATCTGTAATATACTCTCCCCATAGTATGCATTCAGATGTGACAAAATGGTGGTTAGTTAAGGCCTCTGGAACAATTTGTTTACCCCATTTTGTAGAAAAGCATATAGAGACCAAGTTAAATCTGTTTCCTAAGATTGTGACTGGTAAGAATCCCAGAGTCTACACGGCTTAATACATTGACAGCACACACACACACACACACACAAGGTGAGAGGGTAGGTGCTACCCAGCCACAGGGAAACTATGCAAAGGCAACACTAAAACTGCTGTTAATAAAGTGACAAGAGGGAAGACTCTTTACTCCCAGTGGCAGCCCTTATACTGGGACTGGAGCAACTTNAAAAGAGGGCTGGCTGCTCCTCCACTGTGTTAAAATTTCAAATCACTTCAAAGAGTAAGAACAAAACAGAAGAAAAGATGATGTGGGGAGAATCAAGGCATGAGCTGCAAAGTAATCAAACCCCTTAAGTGAGAAGTAAGTGATGAGAATGTTTGAGGAAAGTGACATTTCTGAATCCCATCTTCCATTTAGACCTTACACTTTTATATCCAGATTACTGCTCACAGCAAGCTGTCTCAGCTCCTGGGCTTTCCCTTTGTCTCTGCTATGATTATTACGACAGATATTTCTTCTAGCTGTTCCTATTCTCTGCTGGGCTGTCTCTCTCATGCACTTGCTGTTTCTCTTTCTGCCTCTCATTATTTGCTCAGGCTTTCAAGCCCTCTGTGACAGCATTCACAGAACAAAAGGTTGCCATTACATTTATCCCTATTTATCCTCCTTTGATGTTGAATTGAATTTTGTTCTGCTAGCATGAAGAAAGCTACATTTGTCATCAACTTCATCATCTCTATTTTACTTAAATCACCTTGAACACAACTGTAATTTTTTTCCTAAATTTATCAAAATCCTTTTCAACTAAAAATTTTTCACAAACCCTTCCTCTATTAGTTCTCTAGTGAATAAAATTAGGTAAATGCAGGAATGTTTGTAACCAGAATGCATATAGGCATTTTTCTCTTGTATCTTGAGAGCCTTCTGGAAGGTACAGTAGCCAATTAGCCAGCTATGTATAGAAGTAAGGAAGAAAAGGAGCTCATGTAATAGAACTAAATTATCATCATGATTCGTTCCTTTTCTTACTTTTCATAGAAATTCTAAAAAAATTTCAGAGGTAGGAATCAGTCTCATTTAAAGTAAAATTGCCCTTAAAAAGCAGCAAAAGTCTGAAGAGGGATCAGGTTATACATCACTTTTGCCAATCTGCTGCCTACTAACTCCAGCTTCCAGGACATTTAACCATGTGCTAACCATGGGATAGACTTGACTTTCCTCACATTGGCTGCCATGGGGTTATGGTTTGGATTTTGGCTGAACACAGTGATGATGATGTTTTGTTATTGCTGAACAGAGCTTGAACAGAGCCAAGGCCTTTTCTGCTTTTCATATGACCATGCTGCAGAGGAGACTGGGAAGCTGTGAGGAGTCACAGCTGGGACAGGTGACCCCAACAGACCAAAGGGAGGTCCCATCCCATATAACAACAAGCTCAGAACACAAAGTGGATGGAAGAAAGAGGAAGTGGCGGGGAGGAGGTGTTTGGAATGATGGTGAGTGACTTTCCTAGTCCCTTTTACGTCCCTTGCTGTCCTAGAGATGCCTGCCATGGGAAGCAGTGAATGAATTCCTTGTTTTGTTATACTTGTGTGCACAGCATTTGCTTTCCCTATTAAACTGTCTTTATCTCAAGTCACAAATTTTGTAGTTTTCACCCATGCAATTCTCTCTGATGCCCGGTAGAGGAGTGAGGGAGTGGCTGGGTGGAGCTGGGGTTAAACCACATNCACTTTCTCATGACATCAGAAAGCCACTGCATCTCAGAATGCTCCATTCTAATCGAAGCCATCTGTAATATACTCTCCCCATAGTATGCATTCAGATGTGACAAAATGGTGGTTAGTAAAGGCCTCTGGAACAATAAATAGTGTTTACCCCATTTTATAGAAAAGCATATTGAGACCAAGTTAAATCTTTTTCCTAAAATTGTGACTGGTAAGAATCCCAGAGTCTACACGGCTTAATACATTGACAGCACACACACACACACACACACACACACACACACACACACACACACACACACACACACACACAAGGTGAGAGGGTAGGTGCTACCCAGCCACAGGGAAACTATGCAAAGGCAACACTAAAACTGCTGTTAATAAAGTGACAAGAGGGAAGACTCTTTACTCCCAGTGGCAGCCCTTATACTGGGACTGGAGCAACTTTCCAAATGAAATACCAAATCCAACTGAAGCACCAGGGATTCAGAAGAAAACCATCAAAAGCTATTATGAGAAGCTCATAGAGAAGAGAAACTACATACACGCTGAACTTCAAGTGACAGAAGTGCCACAGCACAGTTAGGATGTACCTTTGTTCAGCCTCTCCATGAACACAGCAGAAGGTGCAGAAAATGCTATGTTAAGCTGGTCACCATTGCTTCCATTCTGAGAAAGCTAAATATATGACTGTAGAAAAAGGGTTTCTTTCTAATAGGAAGGACTACCTACCAGCTACTCAAAGTTTACATTCAGAGACAGTCTCACCAATTAATTCTCTGTGCTCTACTTCCCTTTTCTTGGCAGTGAAAAATGAGAGCCCAGCACACGCTGTTTGCCAGCATTAAGCAGCTTTTCAAAAACATGCTTCAGACTTGGATATATCAAAAAGATGATGCTAATAGCACAGGATCAATGACTTCCTTGTGACTCAGGGTAGAGGTCAAATCTATATGCTCTTCGACCTCGGTACAAATTCTGACACAGCCACTGATTGCTGATGATCTGCTAACAGACTCCACCAGCATAGCAATGTGTGACTCCTATCCCTTCAGGTAACGTTTCTCAAACAGGACCTTGAAGAGAGACAGTAGATGCTATCTTCCCTCACAGACAGATACATACCAAGGTCAAACATCAGTGCAGCCACTCTCCCTCAATTTCAGTTGCTACGAGTGGTCTTCAGAAAGAACAAGACCCCAGTCCTTACACTCCTCACTGCACCTCTCTTCTCTAAAGGGAAATATATCTAAATAACATTAAGCCTACAGAAAAGTTTAGCCTGAGACCTGCATTTCGATCTCATTAAGAATAAAGAAAAAGATTTCTCTATCACTGCAGAGGTGTGTTTTCAAATTAGGCCAGTTACAGCCAGCTGGGTGGACATTGGAGCAGGGATTCAGTATACTCAGAGTATGTTAGGAAGCATCATTGGTAGCAAACTAGGTCTCCAATATCTTAGAAAGTAGGGAGGTGCATTAAACAGTTCTCTTTGCCAAAGAACTGGCAAGAAGCTGGAGGAACCTGTTCAGTCCTTCAGTAGCACCAGATGCAGCATAGAAGATTTTTCTCATGCTTTAATCAGAAAATCTGTAGTGTGTTTAATTGGGTTTGGTTGTACTTTATCAGATTTCCTTTTTTGACATTATACAACGTACTTCCACAAATCCTTGGCATAAATTGAAAATCAAGTCTCAGAGCAAACCAACAACCCTATTCAAAACACAAAGAAACTATTCACAAAATGGAACATCTTCCTTTTCTCAGCTACTACTGTATCCTACAGAAAATCTTCAAGTTTTGTCTAAACTTCATCCTTCCCTAAAACTGGAAGCAAGCCTTGTTTCATACTATAAAGACTGAGGCGTTAAAATGAACACAATAAATTAGAAGAATTTGAAGTGGCCATCCTTGTTTTATGAAAGTACTTAAGTCAATGTCTCATCTCATACCAGTGAAGAAGTGCAATGACAACAAAAAATCTTTTCCTCACATTTAATTGTTGCTTTGGCACCAATCTGGCAGTATTCATGTGTTTTATTCTATAGATATATTAACTTCTGAGGGTATATGAGTTTTTTGCGGCGTCATGTCCTCAAAGTATTAGGCAACAGCCACAAAGTGTATGAAAGATAGATTCATAGGTTCAGATTCTATGGCTGAACATAGTTTTCATGTTTTATGCAAGCTTGAATTACAAACATTTAAAGGGAGCTGTTCAATTCAGAGACTCACAGAGCTCAAGTTTAAAATTATATCATAATTTTTGAATTAACAAAAAAGTGAAACCATAGCACCTGTAGCTTAATGCATAGCTAAGCCTGTTAAATATGTGTCTCGGTTTGAAACAAGTTTAGTGGGAAATGCTCTGGAAGGAACGTCTCCTCCCCAGAAGACTTCAGCACTCCCTCCCCCACTGATACGAAAGGAATTTCCTTGGATGAAAGTGAAAAAAACTATTTATTTAGCAAGCAGAGTGCCAGCAGGCACAGAGGAAAATGAGTAGTGTTAGATAATAAACCTCCTCGCTGCGGAGAAAGCTGGGGGATTTGGAGTTCTGTCTGTAGCTGGCTCAGCCCCTCCCAAGGTCCAAGGCCGGGATGTGACATCCCTGCAGCCTTCCTGCTGATCCACAAGGTCCAATGATCTGGTTCTCAGATCACAGCTAGGCCAAACAGTTCCAGAAGAAGAAGAAGTTCCAGAGGATTTTGGTACGCTGGTATGGGAAAATATCTTGCCTCAGCTACCAGGCTGGCTAAAAGCAGGAGGGAGCTCCCTTGGCTCTGAGAGCGCAGGGGAGTGTGAGTCCTTAACACAAACTGCCCTGGAGAATTTGCCAGGCTTCTCTCCCCCCTCTCCTGGACCCAGCTTAAAGCTGTGGGACCCATTTCTGGGCAATAAGCAGAGGATAGGGGAATACAGTATTGTCATAAAATCACCCCAAGGCAATATGCAGTATAGTTAAATTTGGAAAGAATATAAAAGCCTTTGAACAAGAAAGCTTATGAAAAACAAGTCTCAGTTTGGAGTGAACTTTGACACTAGCTATAAATTTGTAAAAATAGCATGCAAAAAGAGGAATTATATCACATAAGTATCTCTTTCATGGATCCTCACAGCCACTGCCATTCTATCTCACCCTTAAGGATTACTAGCATCTTACTCATTGCAGAGTAGCCACCTACACATAAGAACCTAATAGAGGAACAAGGCAATAAAAAAATTGCTATTAAATTACTAATTTCAAATACTTTTTCTTTCCAGTAGCATGCATGTTCTGTGGTTGTGCTCTGAAGCCTCACCTTTGGACTGCAATCCTATCGTAACATCAGAGACTAAGCAGCAGTGGAGTGGGGTTTTTGAACTTCAAGCACCACTAACAAGCAAGAATCCTTAAGAAAACATCCTCTCCTTACACAGCAAGTAGAAAATCACCTGCAGATGGGCAGTAATCCAATCAGACCTGTTAGTTGTATGATAAAATTTATTGAAGCGAATTATGGAAATGTGTGGCTAAAATGGTGATGCACTTAAACACATTGACAGGTAGGCATTGTCAAAGCTAAGAAACTACATTTATTTCTTTTTTTTACTTATCATAAAAAACACCCCTGGGGACTGGAAAAGAAAATAAAAGAAAGAAGAGAGGGGTAGAGACAATAGCTGACACTGACAAGATGGCCAAACAATAACTGCAACAGGGCATATAATACCTTACTACATCATTGAAAAGAAAAAAAACAACAAACCATAAAACCAAGCAAACAAAAACCCCCACAAACAAACTTCAGAGCGGTTACATGTTAAATCTACCTGTTGTGAAAGATGATATGCTAATATCAGAACACCGTGTTTTAAAGCCCTACAAAATGTTAAGTTCAGATTGGCACAACAAACAGAACAAGATCCTTGTTCTTTGGGTTGGCATTTACATTTCGCTTCTTCAAAGTATATGTATACTACAAAGTATACAAAAAGTTGGTTTTAAGCATCTCTCACTCCTCAGCCTCCCCACCCAGACTCAGAGTTGCACCATTCCTGTCTGTCAGCAGATAATTCAAAACATGCACCTCAGTCGAGAGCAGGTTCTTCCCATCTGCCTTTTATCAGAGGTGTTTGCCGTGCTTCTCATGCACTCTGTGATATTACAAGTGAATGAAACATAATACAAAATAAAGTTACATAAAATGAGAGACAGGCATTCCTGGGCATGGGACAGATGCTATCCATTTTGTTAGGGGACCCCTGAAGTGAAATGGAGGCAAAGGTAAACAGGAGATTGCAGTAGGGGAAAGACAAAGGACCTGGAGAGCTTACTGCTAGCTGTTCAACTGTTGAAAGTTGTTTTCTAACATCTTTCTGACCACAATCAGAATCAGGGGAATGTGGGAAAAAGTCACTTGATACCAAGAGAGTAAAAGCAGAGAACAAAAACCAGTCTGAAACTCCATGTTTCACAGTCCCCTAGACCATTTTAAGGGTAACCATAAACAATAGACATCACACACTCATTTACAGTAGGACACTTAAAACAAGGTCCCAAAAGCCAGTGAAGGTGTTTGACCATGAAAGAGCAGTACCAAGACACTGGATGGAGTACTTGTGTGGCGGACACTTTGCTATTCATCTGCCAGGAAGGGGAAATCTGAGCATAGCTGGCATTGCAGATGAGCCAGCTGGCAGAAGCATTGTTCCCAGAATACACTGGTGTCAAGCAGCTGTCTGGGAAAGGTGGTATTTTCCTGGGAGCTCTAAGGACATTTCTGTACTGTTGAGACATCACTATATGAATCACTACTTGCCTCTGGGGGAAGCCTATAAATGCCCAATATGTTCTTCATGAATATTTACTGATTCAGAATCAAGTTGTTATGCCCCTGCCATATTCTTGTAGAGCAAACTTTCCATACTTATTCCTTTCTCCTTTGTTATCACTGCTCAAAGCAAGATGAGGGGACAGGCTGTTTGCACACCTCTACATGCCAGGGACACCCCACACTCAAGGACAGTGTGGTAAAGAATTTGTCATATTTTCCTGTATTTTATGGCTTCAGCTTTTGCCAATCACAAGCCTCAGATGGCAGTGTCGAAAATGTGAGCGCAGGTGCATTTTCCAAATATGAATTAAGTTTTGAGCAGCAAAACTTGGCACAGATCTATGCCAAAAGTCTGGATTTTGGTAGAAAATGTAAAGAAACAAACTCGAAAGCCAAGAAAGTAAAAACTGTGAGTCAAAACTTACATGAATCAGAACACACCAAAACATTGGTAGAAAATCAAAAATTTCCAATACTGCTCTTACAGCAAGTTTCAGTATTTTCTAGCTAACCAATTTTAATCACCAAGAAGAATAAGCTAACCAAGCACATTTATAGCCTATGACTCAGCTGGCAATAACTTGAGGCTTCAAGAGCACACACAAGAATTTATTGCTGCAGCCCAGTGAAACTGCACAGGTTTGCACAACTGGCTAAATAAGGAAGGGGTCTACATTAATGTCTAATGAGAAGAGACCAGTTTCTTTCTTCATTCGAAAGACAACTAATAAAATTTAGCCCCTATACACTCTACAACTAAAATCTGCAATGGTTCCTCACCTCTGTGGGAAATTTCTGGGGATCCTGCAGAACCAGTATTGTTTAGAGGTTTGTGGTCTTTTAGGTTCTAAATTCAGAAAATTTTTCTACATGCTTGGTAATTGGATGCTTTACCATACTCTGCACACCATCTTACAGTCAAGCCTGTAAGCCAGATTTCTCTGTCCATATGTGAAGTTCCATGTACAGGCACACAAGAAACAAAAATAGGAAACCAAGAAAAGCATCCTCTGTGACATCAGCTACTTAAAGATACTGTTGGTGTGCATCTAAGAGTGAAACCTGCAATTCTGCAGCACCTTAGTAACACTCACAGCAACCACCAGGCAGACTATTTGGTGGTTCTGAAATGCCCTTTTTTAAAGTCTCTGAAAGCTGTTAGCTTTGAAGAACTAAATAACCAGAACTTTCTAAATGTCTGCTATGCATGAAGTGTAGATTCAGGTGAGCGACCAAAGAGGTCACCTACAAACTGGACTGAATTGAGGGTTTCTCTAGAAAGATAATGCTGCGTGGTAGTGAATGAGACCAAAGCTGGTCTCACAGCTGGTTGTACTCGAACTTCTCACTGTCTGCTTGAGACTGATACATACAAACACAGAAACTGCCAGATTTTTGATTTGGAGCACAAAGAATGCTTCTGATCTGTTAACTCTATAGCTTCAGGGGGGAGAAGCAAGGATTTTCCATTAATCCTAAGGGAGCCTTTATTTGAACATATCTAAAAAGGCTCGTACAGGTATCAACACAGGCTGGCATTTAGTGCCTGCAAACTCACAAGGAGCTACAGGGACATGGTTTCTAGGCCTGTCCTAGTGCTCGATCAGAGAAAAATTCATTTCAGAAGTGCTCCCCCTTCCACATTTTCCTTTCTTCTCATTTGCATTTCCTAATGAAAAATAAAAAAAAAAAAGACACCAACAACCAATAACAAAAAATTTTCAGTGTAATTTACTCCTGTGGTATCAAGCCTGGAACTGCATGAAAGTGCTCATTTTCTCTCAAGTGAAGTGACTGATTCACAGTACTGCAGATCTGGATCATACTTTTGAAAATATGAAAGGCATGTTTAAGTCCCATACTGTTGTCTTCCACTAAGTGATTAGTTATCACAATTTGTCTGCTGAGTGATGTGCATACTGTGAGGAAAGACACGCTCCTTGCTCTAGACACTGCTCAATAATATCTTAACAGGCTCCTTTAATACAGAAAGTAACTTCATTAGTAACTTGCTTCTCTTAATCTGTTCTCAGGTTGAATAATGCCTTCTTTGCAAATAACACTAATTGAGGTACATTTCCTTTGCAAGTAATGCTAATCACTCACACCAGCTCTCCCTGCAATATTAGTCTTTGATTTACTAGGGTTCCCGAAGTTGAAGAAGGAGGTTTGGAGAAGAAAAAAATGCAATTCCACTTGTTTATTACATATTCTCATCATGTAGCTTCGACCAATGCCATATCCAACATGAAAAATGAGAACTCTAAGCTCAGCTCATTTTAGTATTGTTGACTTTCCCTTTTAAAATACTCCACCTTTCTCATATGAAATCAAGTCACAATATTGGCTTCACAAAATTTAAATACTCACATTCAAAAGAAGATTTTTCACGTCTTTCTAGTACATGCCTCTGTTTCTCTTAACCTTCCTGTGCAGCTTTATATGCAGACAGAAGGTCATAAGGAGTGCCTG
The DNA here is from genome assembly GCA_013396875.1 of Vireo altiloquus. Taxonomy (NCBI): domain Eukaryota; kingdom Metazoa; phylum Chordata; class Aves; order Passeriformes; family Vireonidae; genus Vireo; species Vireo altiloquus. Next base: position 28,363 of record VZRF01003390.1, on the reverse strand, counting down.
GAATGACATTTTTATGTCAGCAAAGACGAGCTGTGGATAGGATTTTGTAACTCCTTAGACACATCTCCGAAGGAGACCCCCAGTAAGTGTGACCTGTTATGCACACAATGTATCTGCTGTCTGCTGTGCTTGGGATCCCTCAGCACTTCCTCCCCCTCCTTCTCCTTGGACAAAATAGAAAGTTTAAACATGTGCTCGGGTATGGTCCCACTCCAACTGCAGACAGGTTCTCATAACCATTAACATTTTCCTTACCAGCAGACAGTGTTACTCTGTGTTTTGTGCTTTCATCTAAATTTTGCCTATTAAAGACAAGGAGCAGGACAAACACAGCTCTCAGTACCTTTGGATATGTTGTACATGGCCAGTGTATCTCACTGAAATTCACAAGGGATTAAAGCAGACTTTAACACATCTCTAACAGAAGCAGATAAATGATTGACTGACTCACTAAGTGCTATCCAGTTGCAAACCTATTAAGTATGTCAGAGATTTTTTTTGTGCCATGAGATTCTTCCCAAAGGATGATATACTCAGTATGTTAAAAACATTATACACCATTCCATCAAGTTTACTCAGATCTTTCTTAGTGTTATTTTATGAACAAGAGTAAGAACCTCAAGCCCTGAAGTATCGAGGTAGGAGAATGCCCACCATCAGTAGCTGTATTGTTGCACATCCCAGCCCCAGGCTTACTACATACAGGTGAAAGAAGTCTGGATGAATCATAAATCACCACCTCCCCCTTTCTTATTTCTTGCCAACAACACAGGCCATATCCTGGTACTTTCCAAACAGGGGAAGGGAAAAAACTGACAACCAAAACCCAACCCCCCCAAAAAAAACTCCACCTAATATGAAAAACAACCCACCCTTGCACAAAATTCCTCTAAACATAAGAAAAGAGACAAAAAGGGTAGCACATAGCCAAAAGCCACATGGTACTATAAAGAGATCCCCATGTATTTATGCTTTGTTACACTGCAATTTAAGAGGATATGATGTGATGTGATATGATATGATATATGATATGATATGATATATTGAGATGCAGTATACTGCTACACTCAAGAATATTCCATGGCCACTAATGATCCTTCTTCCTATGATCTTTGAGTGGCCAATAGACTGCAAACATCCTTTACATCTGCATATTACTTGCAATAATGCCTGCATCAATTTAATTATGCTGAGGTTGGAGGGCTGCTTTAACAGAGGTTATCACTCAAATTTACCAATTACGAGTGGAAGGTAACAATTTTCTTTCCTTCCCTCATAAGCCAGTCTACTGCCACAATATCCACACCTTGTCCTTTTTATTTCTAAACATAAGGGATTGACAGTACCAGTAAAAGTTTATAAAACACCAGGGACTGTAGTGACTCTCAGGTTAAATTGGGAAATTATACAAAATCCCTCTATTTACACTGGTATCTATCTTAACAAATTCTCTCTCTGCCCCATGGTTTGAGACAAGAATATGTAATACCATGGTACAGAACAAGAGAGGAGTTACAGTTGCAACATAATATTTTCTAGTTTCATCTTTGATGTCATTATAATTTTAAAAGTTTCAAAGGCTGCAGTGGTCTGTGATTGATGACTTTGCCTTTAGATGAGATATGCACATGGGAGCCCCGGTGGTGTAGTGGTTAAGGATACGGCACAGTAATTGCCGGGGCCTGGGTTCGAATCCCGGTCGGATGCTCCCCGGGCAGGCAGAGCTCGTTAGCCCTGCAAGGGGGCAATCTGCCTACGTCCTGAGGAGGACCTCAGCTGCCACTGTCCAGAATCGCTTTGGCCTGGCAGAAGAACCTCAGGATTAAAGGGTGGGCTCAGATCTGCGCGCCCTGTGTCTCACCTAAAAAATCCAGTGCGCAGGCTGGGAGGTCTGAAAGGAAAAAGAGGCCTTCCCCGGATCTTCGTACGGATCTTTGCTGGCCAGCAAAAAAAAAAAAAAAAAGATATGCACATAAATAAATTAATTAAAAAGAGAGAATATGAAAGATGGAGTAGAAGCCAAACTCTGCTTGCTACTACATGAACACTAAGAATGTAGTTATTTAAACTGATAAAAAATATTAAGACAGAAAACATTGAAAGAATAAAAGCTAACAGTTCTTAAGACAAATCTGCTTATCACTCAGCTGGAATATTTCAGACTGTCATTTAGATAGGATTTTAGTTTTTCTAAATATATTTAGAAGCAATTATGCTAACTCTGTAGACTGAAGGTTACTGGTAAATTGTTGAGATTAGTCTACTTTTAAAATAAGCAGGTTTGTGGCCAAAAGAAATTGGAAGCTCTGTAAAATCCATTTTTTACCTTAAAGTAGGAAGCTGGGAGGAAAATAAAAAAACTGCTATTAGAGTGGCAGGGAGCTCACTGGAACACAGGAGGAAGAAAAAACCACAGAGCAGTGGGTGAGTACACAGAAACGAGCACAGATATTCAAAATTTAAATCCCAGACCCGCATGGTAGTTTTGCTGTATTGTACCTCTGTACCAAATTACCAACTCAGAGGCAAATTTTACCCCAACAATCTGCAACTTGGCACAGCCATAATGAATCATGCACAAAAACACCAACAGGAGTACTTGAAAAGGCATGGGAGAAGTAGAAAGCAAGAAGATAGTGCAGCAGTGTTCGAATGGTCTAAAAGCACATAACTGTAAGTAATGGGAAGCCATTTAGGAAAATGGGCCATTGAGGCTAAACATCACAGAAAAAACAAAATGAATTAGATGGAATTGTGTCTAGAAGGTATCTTATCTTGTGAGGTGTTTAGAACAAGACTCAGTAAAAATACTGTAGGAAACAATATTTTAGGTCAAAAAAGGTATTTTTCTATTTCTAACTGTTTGTACATGGCATTTCAGAGAACAAAATTGGAAGAAACAACGAAAGGAAGGGGGGAGAGGTAAAAACTGTCCAGAAACAGCATCCTATTCATACAGGGGAGAAATGGTAGGATCTTTTCAACAGTGATGAGAGTTGAGAAAATGTTTTCAAGACAGGCATTTTATACAAGGGTTTGGAGAAGGAAAAGAGAATACTGCAGTAAAAGACCTGGGGCACAGGCCATATAGATTTGAGAGGAAATAGAAATGTACCCTGTCTGTGCTCATTTGCATAAGTATAGTTGTACTTACAGGTTTGTTGAGGGGGAAAAAAACATAGAATATTGGATTAAAAATTTAAAAAAAAAAAAAATCTGAGGAGGTGTATCTGCAGTTTTATGGCAATGCACAGATTCTCAGGATAGGCAGAAGCGCAGATGCAGAATAGAGGCACAGCTCAGCTCTCTACAGCAGGGTCTGTGCAAGGGCAGCTCAGCTATCTAAGACCTGTTGCAGTCACACAAGCAAGAAAACCAGAAAATCAGACAAAAGAGGAAGAGCAGAAAGAGAGGACTTGGTACTATGTAGTGCCAACAATTCCAGATGGATGCCAAAGTAGACATCCTGAGAACACCCAACACCACAATGTGCTGCTAGAGGAGCCACTGCAAAGCACAGATAAGGGCAGCTACTTTCTGCCAGGTTGCCAACTGATAAGACCTCAAAAAAATACATGCTCCTTCAACAGATCTGCGTGGGGCCAAGGAATTTTGACTGGACTCACCAGGTACAGAGACAAGAAAAACAAGACTGTGGTTATCGACCTCGGATTAATAGTTAGTTCACTGCTACATTAAAGGCATTGTTTGATAAAGCTGGAAAATAATATTTGCTGGCACAGTCACAAAGCATTACTTTGATATGAAAATGTCAGTGAATATCTCTTCCAATTATTCTTCCTTTTCTATTTGAAAGCAGTGTTTATTCCATAAATACCTAGTGTTATCTCAGTTTAATTCAGAGAACTACTCATATCAGTAAAGCAGAATAAAATAAGGTTGTGTAAAATGTAACCTAATACAAAACCCATTTAGGACATTTAGGAATGATCTTCTCAAAAGGAAAGAAGGTTTTAACCATGCATAACAAACAGGATGATAAATCTTTAAACACTTGATTAAAAGTTTCCATGAACTATTTCACAATCCTCTTTCATTGGAAGGAATAGAATATTTTCAAATCATCTGTCAGTAAGCTAAGACTAAGCTAACTTGCACTTCTTCCAAAGCACATAACCTGCTGTGTCTGACTGCAGTGCAAGTGATAAGCTTTAAATACAGGTTCCAGGTTTATCAGAGGCCCAGATGTATGGGCAATGTATATATAAAGTGAGAATACAATACAATCAATTATGTGGTTAGAATTACCTCCCTCTTCTTAATAAAACCAAAGAAAATCTGAACTTCCAACACCATAGACTAGGTGGCCACTGAGTCAGAAAAATCTGAAAAAGGGATGACAGTACAATCATACATTTCTTTCTGCATCTTTTATAAAAGCACCTGCAACTGCACATTGTGGCTTATCCCCTGTCCAAAATATCCACAACTAGATAAAACAAGTCCCATCCTACTGCTCACACAAACATTTCTGGAGTAGCCTAAGCTGGTCCCAGTGCTCTAAGAATTGCTGTAGTAGATATTCACAGGCTTCATACACTGCTTCACACTGCTGCCTTGCTCCAGTTCTTCACCTCTCCTTTCCTAAGCACTCGGAGGTCTGATGCAGTGAGCTCACCAGCTCTGTGGCACAGCCACATGCACATCAGTCTGGGTCTGTTGATCCCTACACAGCCAGGAGAAGGAGAAAAGATGCTCCTGTAAGAATTGGGGGATGCAAAAGGAAGTGCAAGGCTGAATGGTGTGGTCAGGCTATTAACCAGGTTGGGAACAGGTAGTGTTGTTAATGCTGAAAATCGAGATTCCCAATGTTGCTACTTAGTTTTGTGAGAAAGCACAGAGTAAATACTTACCAAGTGTAAGGGAAGGCAGTTCCTTCTCTTCAGCTGGGTCACAGGGCAAGCAATGTAAAACTTGGGGAAGTTTTCAGTATTAAAGGCAAGATTGCAGTGTGCTAAAGCATGCTAATGGAAATGCAGAAACAATATTTACAAGAATATCATCACAGTATAAATGACACATGGGGGAAAAAGTCCTACCCCAAACAAGATAATTTTGGAAATCAGAAATCCACTTTTAAAAAAGAATTGTAGCTGAGGTTATGTGTGCAGACACGGTTTCTTTCATTTCCATGTGTTTCTCCTGCTGCAGATCCCCTACAGGGTCCCCTACACTGTCAAGGTTATGCATTTTTGCAGTTTTTTACTAGGCTATTGTAAACTCTCTCTTCAAGTGGAAGTATGTGACTTCCAAGATACACAGACAATGGATGCAAAGCAGTATGAACAGACAGTGGATGCAAAGCAGTATGAAAGATGGAGGTCTTCAAACTGGTCAGATGTAGAGCTATGAATCTGAGTTATATCTGACAATTAACTTGATGTTTCAGTGAGAGATGGTAAGAGCATGATCACTGGATGATGACAGCTATGTAGAATGAGTTCTGCACATCAGAAGTTCAGTGGTTATAGCAAAAACTTTGAAAATCCCGTATTGGGCATTTTCTAGTTAACTACAGCTATCTTAGAAAGGGTAGAAAATATCAGGTGGTTATCAGGAAAAAGTAATCTGAACAGTTTCACACTTTTTATCTGCCCTTTTATAGATTTTACTCTTCCTTTAAATTTGCCAGGAAGTAGCCATAAGAAGAGAAGCCATGACTGTTTCACCAGATAACCCCATGCAAGTCCCATTTAAGCCCATCTGCTCCCAGGCACCTCTGAGTGATTCTGAAGCAGATGTGGATTTGTGCTGCAGTAATCCCACAGCCATGTGCAGTGTTTCAGCTGGATGTCTGTGGGAAGAGCTGGCGGTGAGGCGTTCCTGTTAGAATTCCACAAAGAAATTAAGGGGGTGTCTAGAAGGATGATTATATTGAATCAAATGGAATCACTTTCCCTCAGGATTCTGCTAAATCATCTCTGACAGAAACCGTTTATCCCCAAGGCTCCTGAAAATATTTTTGAGTCATAAATTCTCTGTCTTTATAGAGGGCTTGATCTTACCAAGGGCAGATATCTCCAAAACACTACCATGTGAGATAACACTCTCTAACACCTTTTATCCCTTCTTGAGCTTGCTACCAATCGCACCATCAGAATATTTTTTATACTGAGCAATAAACAGGCTGTGTTTTTCCAGCAATTTTCACCTAATACTATTTTGTTTACACAGAAATCTGAAGTGCTGCCCATCCCCATAAAAGGGAATATTTAAAAAAATTCTTCAAGTTTCTCTCCTTCTCAAAACAGGCATGCCTAGGGAGCAGAAGTGTGAAAATAAGCAGAAGTATTTGGAAATCCAGTATCAAACACAGGCATCCTGTCACTGACACTGAGACAAGTTCTATGTTGATTTTTATTCTTGCAATTACACTGTCTCCAGTAGTCTTATAAGACCTTTATTCCTAACATTCTCTTGACTAATAGGAGTCTTGAAATAGCTGAAAATGCTGTACAGTTGTGTAGAAATTTTCCAGAGAACTAAAAAAGGTGTTCTTTCTATAATTGCATCTGTGTCAGAGATAAACAGGCAGCCAGAGCAGGAACACGCTGAACAAGGAAAACAAGTAAAGCTAACAGGAGGGTAAGAAGATTAGGAAGGAAAATGAACTAGCACATCAGCAAAACAACAACAAATTCCCAACAAATAATGTGCAAGCAAGGATCAAAGGGTATGATCGATCATACGCAAGAATCATGGACAAGATGAGAAGCAGAGGCCAGGTCTCTCAACGAGCTCTCACCACTCCATTTTTAGTACGAATTTTTCCTGGAGTTTCCCCATTCTTCAGTGACCAGAAGAGATGGAGGGAAAGAGAGGATAAAATTTATGGAAGAAAAAATAAAAATAAACAATGTTTGTTCTCACTCTGCTAGAACAAATGTTGCTATCAGAAGCAGGGCAAGTTACTTAATTAATTGAGTGTTTTTGCTGTTGGTTACTTATAATGTGTTCCCCATTTTCTTGTTTGGCTTGAAAAACGATTTGCAGAAATGCTGAGACCTCATAACTGCAGCTGGGAATTGCGCTTGTACTCTGGGAACTGCTCAATGATAATCATGAGTGTAAGTGCTATAAACATATTGTCCATGTCTACTGTTGGCTAATGCTAAGTATGCTAAAAAAGAAGAAAATACCACCCAAATTCCTTAGGCATTTCAAAACAGACACACAAAGGAGGTAATTTCATACATTTACAGTAATACAGAATGATAAAATGGGTTGGAAAGGCCCTCAAGATAATCTCATTCCAAACCCCTCGCCATGAGCAGGGATACCTTCTACTCAACCAGGTCGCTCAAAGTCGCAATCCAACTTGGCCTAGGTATTCTTCCAAGAATGGGTCATCCACAACTTCTCTAGGCAACCTGCTCCAGAGTCTCACCACTGTCACAGTAAAGAATTTCTTCCTAGTATCTAATCTAAACTTCTCTTCTTCCCCTTTGAAGCCCATATTCCTTGTTCTTTCACTCTATGTCCTTGTCAAAACTCCCTTTCCAGTTTTCTTGTAGGCCCCTTTAGGTACTGAAAGGTGCTAGAAGGCCTGAGCCTTGTCTTCTCCTGCAAAACCCCAGCTATCTCAGCCTGTTTCCACAGGAGAGGTGCTCCAGTCCTCTGATATTATTTGTGGTTCTGCTCTGGACTTGTTCCAACAAGTCCATGTTGGAGACACTAGAGCTGGATGCAGCACTCCAGCTGGGGGTCTCAGACGGCAGAGCAGAGGGGAAGATTCATCTCCATGGATCTGCTGGCCACACGGCTTTGGATTCAGCCCAGGAAACATTTGGCTTTCTGGGCTGCAAGGGCACGTGGCTGGCTCATGTTGAGCTCCTGGTCCACCAGCACCCCCAAGTCCTTCTCCTCAGGGCTGCTCTCAACCCATTCTCTGCTCGGCCTGTTATGTGTGCTTGGGCTTGACCTGACCCAGCTGCAAGACCTTGCACCTCAGTTCACAGCATATTTCTGAAAATAAGCATATTTTCGGGGGCAGATACTAAAATCAATAGTGCCATCTCCCTAGGGAATTTTAAATAGCATTTACGAAGTGGGTTTAGACACCTCTGCTGAAGGATGGGGAAAAACAAAGCAGCTGCTCATCAAGCAAGCACTGCACATGTGGCAAACAAGATGGGGCTTCACAGACAAAAAACTAAACACTTTGTAGAATCCCACCTACCTTGCAAGATATTGTGCAAAGAGACCTAATTAATTTTGGAAATTTAACTCTGAAATTTCCTAAGAAGTGTGGATTTGATTTTGTTATATCAGTTTTGCTCTCCTGTACATAACAGAGAAAAGTAGAAACTCACTGCCATAAATTCTTGAATTCTATAAAAAGGTTTCAAAATTATGTACATGCTTAAGGGGATCTTCCATCTGAGAGAGAAAATAAGAAAAAGCAGAGTTGGTACATCAGTGGTCACATTACCACACAGCCTCCATGCACAACTATGTCTGCCCATCCTCAAATGAAGCTTAGGTTTAAAAAAATGAAGCTTAGGTTTAGCTGACTCAGCCCTAACAGTGTTAGTTGAAGGGGAAAGGCAAAATATATTCTTTCGTTCTCAGGAAGAGCTTTAGGTTGAAGATTTAATTCTGAATATGTATGGTTGATTTAGTTACCTTAAGCCAAATACTACTAAAGTCACAGCATACAGGACACAGAATTAAAGTGTTGGTCTATAATGTCTTGGGGAAGATGGGAAAGGATACAGGGAGAACAAGAAGTACAGATGAGAGAAAAGAGACAGGATATTTAACATTTCGTAAATATAAACAAACACATGCTAAATCAAGTTACACGATAAGTTCTTTGCTTGCTCAACATATTGCAGTGATTTAAGAAACAGAATGCTGAGACACAGATGAAACATTTGGAGACTACATATGCTAGCACATAGGGTATATGGCATTACAAATCACTTGCATACACAGAGTGAAAACCTTGAGATTTTAAATGTTGCTGTTGAAACATAGGTAATGGCAAACTACACTGCTTGCCTGCTGCCATAGCACCCTCTTGGCAAACCCCCTTCTTTCTTCTCGCTTCCCTATCCTTAACCAGCCCTCAAATCGAAAGAAAGGAATAAATAAAAAGAAAAATGCAGCTTGCTTTTTGTTCCCATGGAAGCATCACAGATGAATAAATACAATAATTTACTGCTTTTGAAACAGCAGTAATCACCTGGTAAATATACTGAGACATATTTGTCTTGTTAATATCACTTGTATCTGCCAACAGTAGTCTTGAAGATTCCCCAGGGCATAGCAATTAAGTCTGCAAGCGCTTCTAACATGTACAAGGCAAAGCATGGCATATGGATCTGGGTGTCTGGGTCTCTCTACAGAACTTGATAGGAATCATGGATTTCCTATTTATTCTGTCAAAAAAGAGTTATGAGCTGCTCATCCTCGGGCTGAGGATGTATCCACAAGAGGACTATAAACTCTCCATTTAGAAGGATGCATTTCTGCACTTTGAGTATTTATAGGTGCTATGACATCATAATGCTGGGAATCAGAGTATTTATGTGTTTTCTGTAAAGGATTCATTTACAGTAAAGCTATTAGAGAAAGTGAATACTAGCTTGCCCATCAACAAGTGCTACATAAACACAAACAAGATTCATAACATAAAAACCTACCATGAGTCTAGTATTAAACAAGTAGATGGATATTAATTTTATTTTTGTCATGACAAAAACACTTGAGGACAGGTAAATACAGGGAAATAAATACTAAAAAAGGAGAAGAATAAAAGGAAAAATGTTTCACTAAATATACAGTAGTCTTCTGTTCACCTGCCATAGCATCTGTCCTTCAGCTTTGTCCTCCAGTTTCCCCTGTGAAACTCTCACCATGTTCTGCAGCACAATCAATGCTCATTATATCAAATGTGAGTACACCTTAATTGTGTTGTGTGCAAATTCCTGTAGTCTGCAAAATGTTTTCATTTTAGATGCATGTAATAAGACAGTTGTCATATATGGCAATTTTGCATGAAGCTGCATCTATTCAACAGGGAATGTCAGTTAGCACAAGAGAGCAAATAAAAGGAATAATCTACTGTCATATGAAATCAAGTTTTAGTGAAATTGTCATTAATATTTATGTTAACTGTCATCAAAACCTAAAGAGACGTGTTAACATTGGAATCTGAGCAGCCTGGAATCACATTGGTCTTCAGTTTCAGAGAAAAGCTGCTTTAAATGCAAAAGCTCTGATTTCTGTTCTAGCGCTGATTGTTTCCTTTGAAAGTGTTCCTCCCCACACCCACCCTCATCTTCCTTCCAGATGTTCATGGAGCAAACACCGAGTGGTTTGGATAAATGGATGCATACAGTTGTAAGAACAAACTGACTTCTGTTTGCTAAGAATTTTTCTAGTCAGATTTGCTGATAACAGAACAGCAAAATCTTGCCTCTGCACCATTCACAGTTCCCTAGCTAGTGATTTTCTAATTTTTTTTTTATTTTTGTGGACAGGATGAAGAAGACTTTCATGTTGATCATTAGGAATAGACTCTAATAGGAAGTCTGGTCATTATTATGTCAATGCATTATTGAAGGCTGCCTCTGCACAATCTGAACAATGTATTGGAAGTGATGTTGTGGAAGAGATGCACAATCTACATGTATAACAGCAACATATAGCAGAAACATGTGAAGGGAAGGAACTTCTGCCACATAACATAGGCAGAACTGACCCTTTCTTCCAGAATACCCTCATGGAAAGCTGTGCATCCTGAGTTCCACTTCCAATTTTTTTTCCTTCCTTCTATGTCTTCACATTCTCCTGACTTAGAAATCAGCCAGCCATTATGATAAGCATATGTTGTTGGTTTGCAGCAACTGCACACTGCACTAAGGAACATGGTAGACTGTAAAGGCATAGGACATCAGACTACCCCACCTTCTTCACCTTTAAAAAAACCTCAAAAACCCATAGGAAAAAGAAATGCAACAAAAAACAACAACAACAAGGAAAAAAAACCACAAAAAAACCCCAAAAATAAACAAACAAACAAACAAAAAAACCCCATGAAAATAAAAAACAAAAAGCCCAAAGCCCAAACCCAAAACCAAACCAGCCTCAGAAAAAAAATCTAGCAGGCATATGCACACTGTCAAGCTTAATGTATTCCTCTCAAGAACCAGTACACAGGCTCTCACACCTCTGATTAATCCCTAATGGCTACAGTCAGCAGTGACTTTACAGAAAGCCCCACAACATGTTTTCCTTAAAAAAAAATCAGCCAAACAAAACAGAAAAAAAACCCCAAACCAACCAAACCACCACATCAGGCAAAACTATTCCTTCAAAAACCTTTTCTAAATTCTCTTTTTCATCTCAGTAGATGGAAGGGAGCAGGATCTGTCCTAATTAGCTCAGGGTCAAGACTAGAAATGGAGCTGCTGCTGTTCATCTGTGCCCCAGACAGTACATTTTGTGAAAGGCAGCATCAGAGAAATTGTTGCAATTAGTTTATAACTGCCTGGTGTGCTCTGTCCATACTGAGCTGGATTAATCAATCATTAGCAACCTTAACACTGAGACTGAAAATCCACTAGCAGAACAAACACTAAACAGATGGCAAGTCCTTGACACTGCAAGGACAATCCAAACCAAGCTCCAGCAGCTCCTTCCTTCCAGGCAGGCGTACTCCAGGGTCCCTGTTGGAGAAGGGAGTGCATGCTGCAGGAGGAACCAGCAGTATCTGCAGTAAGGGGGTGTCCCCAGCTCCGTGCACAACTGAGTTTTGCAGGATGTGTGCCTGAATGCTGATTCCCTGCTCCGGAGGGAAGCAGAGCCGTGGCTGCAGGGAGCAGGCTTGGCAGCCGAGATAAGGAGAGTCAATCCTCACTGCTTAAATCTCATTACTGCTTGACCACCAGTGGGACCTGCCTTGAGGGCTGAGAGGGGGCTGCTGGGCTTTGCTAGAAGTTACCAAGGTAAAAACGCCTTTTCCAAGGGGAAGACTCTCTGCCAGATACAGCCAAATACATGGATAACTTTGGCATCGTTACCAGTAATAGGGGAGCTACCAATTATTTTACAGTCGGTGGAATTGTTGTTCAACCTTCCCTGGCCAGAGGTAATTCTGCAGTAGAAATGCATTTGTCAGAACAGATTCCTTCCCTCAGGTACCAGATATACCAGCAAAACAATGATCAACTACCCTAAGAGGCATTTTCTCAAACCTGTGCTATCTCAAGTCTCTTACAGTCACTTTCAGGCATCTAAAAAAAGGTTGTAATATTTCATGGAAGACATTTTCAAAACAATAGGGCCATGACTTTAGGCAGAAATAGGTACATGCAGGCCCTCCACTAAATAAGGCCTTTGGGGAATCCTAGATCACAGACTTTGGTTTGTTTGATTTTAGGCCTCCTTCTTAAAATAACCACTTAAAAAAGCTTAATGATGCGGCTCAATTTTATTAAAACCTAAGAAAGTCAGAATCCGAAGAGCAAAGTCCTGTCCTCAGTATGGAGAAAAGAAACTGTCATGGTTTGAACTGGCTAAGCAGCAGAAAAAGAAGAAAAAACATTTGAGAGGTGTTTGCAGAGTCTGTCCATATCCCATCGCACAGGAAGGGGAATATGGGAAGATGGGCCAGTATGGGAAGATGAGCCCATACTGAATCTTCTCTGCCTCTCCCCATACCAGACGAGGTGAGGGTGCTCACGGCTGGGGGCTGTTGCAGGTTCTCCACTCAGGTTGTGGTTTTACTGTGATGCACTGACCCACAGGATTCTGGAGTGCATTAAAAGCTTACACGGCCACAAAGAAAAAAAAAAAAAAATACCCTGGGCAAGACCAGGCAAGACCAAGGAGGAAAAATGCACTAAGGGCTGTTAAATACACAGAAACTACCTTTGAGTCAGGAAGTTCTGGACTTGTGGCACAGGGGGAATATCATGTACCAAACCTTTCCCTCTATTCTTCCCTAAGCACCCACCTTCAGCTCCTTTGAGACAGAGTACTGTACCAGATAAACCTTGATTTGGCACAGCCATGCACATGTAATGTAGAGAGGAGAAAAAAACTCCTACAAATGCTTTTTGTAATTCAATTACTGTATCATTTTGCAAGCATCAGAAAGTTTAAAGAGTTGCTTCTGGTCTTTTAACATAAAATTCACATTCAGTTCTGAATTCCTTGGAGTTTTAGACATACCAAGTTTGTTTTGGCTTCTTTGTTAACACATGCAGAAGAATGTTACATTTAAAGTATTCTACAGATAGAGACAAATAAAACACAAGTATGCCACCCCTGAGCCTGGATTGTTTACATTTGTATAACTATGCTAGTTTTAGTGAGAGATGAGAGATGGTAACAGAGAAATCAAAATGGGACAGCCCTTACTATGATAGACAGAAATGGAGCTACATGGTATTTAGTCCCTGATGAATCAAGGGCAGTTGAATATACAATTACCCATTTCCAAAAGAAAAAGTCCAGGAAAAACCTGGCAAGTTTTTTGCAGGATACAGTATAAAATCCATACTATAAGAATATGTAAAACTATTAATTTTGTTTCTTGATATGGCTGGTCCTTTTCCTTGTTTTATATTTGTTGTTCAATTCTTTTAGTCAATAGTTATAGAGTATACTTTTGTACTTAAAAATGGGGGGGAGACATATACCCCTTTGAGCACATAAACAAAAGCCCACATCTTCCAACCCTTTATAAACCAAGTATTAGACACTCAGTTATCACAGATGAAAGCTATGTGCATTATTTCATTTGATTCAGAGTTTACAAGAGGCCAGACAGTCTTTTGTTAATGTAATTTCTCTAAAGCAGGTTCTGCCACGGTCTATACATTTCTCAAGTCTTGAAAATTACACAGGAACTTAAGTCTACACTGATTTTTCTATCCTACTCTCAGAGGTTACACCTACTCACAGGTCTATGTTTGTGCTAGAGGTATCTCCTTTAATTTCATACTTTTTTTTCTTTCAGTTGGGATCTAGACACTTCTATTTTTATTTCTTCTCTCCTCCACCATGTTACTACTGAGCTGAGGGGGCTGAGCTAACATCTTTCATAGATCAAGAAGAAAAACACTGCAGTTGAGGCAGCAGTAAAGCAAGTTTCACTGCTGCTCTCGTCCATGTCTTTCAGTCACTTGTTAGAGTGTCAGGAGTCAAATCCCATACCCCTGCCCTCACCACTGACCTGGATCAGTGAGGCAGGAGCTTTTCCCAGCACCAGTCACCAGTTTACTAGAAAGCAGAAACATTCTTCAGTTTATATTCCTTAGAGCTGCACAGAAATAACAGGATGGAAAAGGTTTGAGGCAACATTCATCCTGGCTGGACTTGATCCACTGACCTATATGTGAAGAGCTCTGTGTATGCCATTACCATTTCTTGGAGTCATTCTGACCCTTTGTTCCCCACCTATATTAAAAGACCTGAAGATTAATGCAGGGAACAAATGGCAGAGAAATAAATCTTCATCTGTGTTACATCTCAAGGGTGATGTTTCACAAATGTAATTGTGTGGAAAAGGTGTTTTGTTATGGGGTTTTATTTTGTTTGTTTCTTTTGGATTTATTGTTTCTTTAATACACAACACAAACCACTATAAAATCTGCTAGAGCTTATACATGTCTAGCTTGAGTCTTCTATAACTTACAAGCAATTATAGGTAAAGATATTGTTCAGAATTTAAGTTTTACAACATTAAATGGCTTTATTATCTTTCCGATTTCAAAGCAGACAAGGAAATCAGTTCCTTCAGGAACACAACATAATTAGTCATCTACAGACATTACAGAATGATTTTTTTTCCTAAAAAATTAAAATCCCCTCATAATCTTTAAAATACTTTGTAGCTTATCTTGCTTTTAAATTTAAAGAGGGGGAATGTATGACAAATTAGAATTAAATGTGTCTTATTTACCTGGCTGTCTAGCTTGGTCAAATTTACACTATTGTTTCAAATAAGAAATCATTCATTTTCTTTTTCATCATGAAAGCTGTTGTTTACTCAAGATTCTCTTCTTTTATTTTTAGGTGTTTGAGTGAACTTGCTAAATGGAAAGGCAGGACTGCATTGATTGTATTTTGTTCTAGACAAGTCTATGCTAACTCAAATAATTTGTAATCTAAAAAAATTTTTTTTTGCCTTCCTGTTTTTATTTGGAAGCTGATTTTTCTTCTCATACAAGAATTGCAAATGTTCAAAATAGTAAGCAATGAAAAATATCCTGAAATTAGTGCTGACCCACTCTTGCCCCACTGGTTAATTTTCTGCAACCTTAGATATTGGCACCTGCAGCATCATATTTGTAAATAACTACTCACTTTGCAGCTAACTCTTTCACTACTGTAATCCAGAATTTATGCTTAAATAAGCATCCACACATCCTCAAAGCATTTAGGTAAGTTTTCCAGACTTCCTATTAAGTAAAGAGCATCTAAAAATCTGCAAGTGATGAGAGGAAAAAAATACACAATTTAAAAAAAAAATTTATCACAAAATAAGTCCTTTTAAAGGTGTGATCCATAGATGCATATATTGCCAAAAATATCCTTGTTTGCTGTCTCCTTACACTGCTAACACATACTCATTTTGTGTCTTCCATTTTCATTTGGGAGCTCTCTCATTGCATAGCCCCTAATATATTTCAAGCAGTTTGGGAGTCAGCCCAGAGGGACTTGGGAGGAAGGCACAATAACCCTCTTGTATATAAATAACACAAGTAAGTAATTTTCTCCTCTGCTTCCAATTCCAAAACCTTAGAGAGGGCTGAGCAACAGCTGAACAACAGTTAACTCTACAAATAGAGTTCACTAGCAATTTTCAGTGAAGGGTCTTTGACACGTTTTCACAGCACCTTCTACCTCCCCCCAAGACCTAGGAAATAAATTTTTAGAGGGTAAGCATTCACAGAAAGAATTGACAAAATTTGAAGCAACAGCATATGAAATTTGAATACATTTTTCAAGCAGTGTCAATATATATCTCTATGTCATTCAAATCATGGTATTTTATTTAATGAGCTAATCACAAAGAATTATTGCACAAGAAAAGCTATAGAGACTCTATGCCATCTACAGTTTAGGTTAAAACCAAAATGTCTCAAAGAATATTAGTAAATATCAAAACCATTTTAAGAAAAACACATGGTCTATGACTCTAATATTGAAGGGAATTAACAGTGAACCAAATTTTAATTCTACTACAGAACTAGCCTGCTTCATGTCTCTGGCCAGCAATAGCAATAGTTTTACTTTTGTCTTCTATTTTCTCCCTTTCCCTTCTTAACTTCAGTATCTTACAGACATAGAATATTACAGTGGAGACAGTGCTCTCCAACTGTTCTAGGTGATGCCTCTCCAAAGTGATAAAGGAGGGGCCTGAAATACACGTTTGTTATCTCTGGACTACAACAAATCAAAGCTTCTGGTGAAGATGGTTCCAGAGCCTGAAAAACTTGAGTTATACACAATGTTTCTCTATTACAGCTCAACAGAAATACTGCTTCTACATCAGAGCTCTGTGTGGTCTGGCTTTCTACAAAACCATGAAACAAAGTCTTCATCCTTATCTTTTACACACTCCTTCTAAAAGACCACTTAAAAAGCAGGATGAAGACCACAGCTGAGGTCCTCTGACACAGGGAGTACAGATAAAAATCAGGATGAACTGACCTAGGCTCAGGTCAGAGCTGTCTCAACATGCTGGTCCAAGACTGCACTGTAAATCACTTTTCCCTCACGAGTTCAAGGCGTTGCTGCATACCCAACTACCTGTGTGCTTTGACAAGCAAACCACCCCTCTAAGCTCAAGGGGACAGGTCAAAAAACAGGACCAAAACCCCCATTGAAAAGAAACACATGAAAAAATGTGATGCATTCACATTTCATGGTGCTCTGGAGGACAAGATGTAACTCTAAAAGAAAGCCTCAGTTGGAACTAGCAGTATCTGCTCTTATAGGAACAATGATAACAATATGATCTTCCCAGGGAAAATTCTAAGAATGCCGGAGGGTCCATTTCTCAAGAAAGATATTTGTTTTGAATTATTCACTTAGTCCCTCAGTTAATTAATTACAAGAATCTGGCTATTACATCCAGGCTGTGATCTTTCAAACTATTTTTAATTGTTGTTACAAAAGATGAAATTCTTTCTCTCATTTTGAAACTGAGACAGAAATCATTGCAAGAAAAATAATTAAAAGAAACAAGGAAAAAAAAAGAAAAAAGCTATAGAACAACTCACAAAACAACAAACATTACTAAAACTCAACAGCTCTGAGAACAGACAGAAGATTAACATGGCCTAATAAAATTCATGGCGGGGTTGTTGCTGTTATTATCTAGAAGACAATAAACATATTGACTAGTGCTTCTTCACACAGAATCCTTCAATTGTCAGCATTCCCATAAGCCCGTGGCTATAAATAAATAAATAAATTTTGATTTATCTGTGTTATAAATATACACCTCTCACATATGAGCAATTTATAGACACAAGAAAAGCACAACGGGCAGAGAGTAGGGCATGGCACAGAGCTGGCTCCATTCCAGTCCCCTCAGACCAAGGACAAATCACTGGCATTCAAGTCCCATTCATTTATTGCCACCTTCAAAGGAAGCCACTACGAACACCACGCTCAGTACCACGACCTTTCCCGGCCTGTCTTCACCACATAGAAATTGGTACTTTATTCATTCTTTGTAAAAGCACATGCAGCTTTCTACTTGCAACTTTCAAAGTCACACTCCATATATAGCCTTTTTCTCTTGTACACCCCACTTTTAAGATCCTCCTACGGAAACCCTAAATAGTTTGTCAGATCTGTATGTAAACCTTGCTTCTCTGTAAGACCTCAAAGAGAATTTATATTCATGCTATATGCATGTATCTGCCCTCTGTGGGATTTTGCCAGCTCAGCTAGGGTACCTTCACCATCTAATCCACGCACATCAAAGCACCTTAGGAGCTGCAGAATGAATAACTACAGGCTTTCATGGCATAATTTATACACATGCCTAATGTGGTGAGCCAAAGACATCTGCAGTCCTGAGAAGCAACTCAAGTTTCAGAATTGAGCTCTGAAGTTTCACTAGTTGATGAGGCTTCTCCTCAATTAACCCAACTCCCCACTGCCTCTGCTGCCCCACAGGACACAAGGTGGTATCAGTGAGCCTGTCACAGAGCAGTGTCACAGCAGTGCCATTGGCAGTGATGCTTCCAGACATCTTGTAAAGCCATCCAGTCACAGGGCATTCACACCAACACGGTGCACGGCAGCATTTGGGATGTATTCTAACACTGCAGGAGGCCTCTGTTAAATCTGCACCTGTCAGCATTCAGAAAATGCTAACATTCCCAATATTTGAGCATCCCCAGTGCCCCACTAAGTTCCTATCTACAGAATGAATTACAGTGTTACCTTGATTTTTTTTTTATTTTTCAAATGTTCTGATCTTTAATAAAAGCAATTAAATCTAGGCTTCAGAAAGCAACATTGTATTAGTTTGGGGGTCTTCTGTTTCATTGTGGTTTTTTTTTTTCCCCTCAAACATTGGTCCTTACATAGATAATATCTGCTAAGTCACCAGACCATAATCTTTTCCTAATTTAAACTCTTCCATAAGCCATCCCTTGTATACAACCAGGTAGAAGTGAGGTTTACTTCAATAGCTGAAATGTAAAAAAAGTTAGAATTGGATGCAAGTCAATTTAGAAATGCAGAAAGACATACTGTTGTATCACTGTGTTACAGTAAATGTAGCCCTTCCACTTGTCACTCCTCAAGTAAATTCTCAGGATCACATGAACCAAGATCTTTAACTACATACCAAGCTCTCAGAGGCAGAGACATCTTCTGTTTGTGGCTATGAAGTTTCTAGTGTGCTTTTGGGCATAGTAAAGACAGATTCTAAAAGAGCTTTGTGTAAATAATCTGAATCCTATTTTTGCTTTCTGTTTAAGCACCAGAGTAACTCACCAGATCCTTAAAATATTTCAGTAGGATGGGCACACAGCCCACCAGACGCCCACTATGATTTTTGATTTGAAGTTTCAGAATGGTAACATTTGTTTGCACTGTGTTTCTGTACATTCTTCAAGGCCTTTAATCTGTAGTTTATTCTGGTTCTTTAGCAGAAAGAGTCTTCCTTTGTAAATCTGTATTCAAAGAAACCTGAAAACCAGGTGTTTGGCACATAGACAAAGGTATTTAACATTTAGTGGGACTGTCTGAAAGGGATCTGTAAAGTAGCTGGGAGAACAGGACATCTGGGTGGTAACATCATATAAATAATTGTCATTTTCAGATGGAATCATTGTATGCATGTAAGCAAAGCCATTATACATCAATTTTTTTTTTTTTTGAGAAGGCAATCTTAGTCAATGTCTCATTTCCTTTACAGACAAATAAAAAAAAGGTTATCCTCAATGATGTCCTCAGGCAGAAGAATGTAAAGCTAAACCAAACTGTGTCTCACTTGCTCAACTACCTCATGGAAACTTCAGCTGAAGGGCCTCTCCTGCTCCTTCCAGCATCTCAGGAGGGGCTACAGGTAGAAAACAATCAGAACTTCTATTTTCAGACAGGTCACATGTCTTACAGGTTCCATCTGTAGCCTTCTTCAAGGAAATGTGAGTAGAAGGCTCTTGAACTACAGTTCCCATAAAGCACTTTTAACTGGGATAGTTATATCTAATCCTGCTTCTACCTCCAAGGAAACAAAAGGAAAAAAACCTCCTTTCTGGAGGCTGTGTGAAAAGTGCTATTCTCTAGCTCTTTCCTCCCTGTCTCAGGATGGAATGGGGATTGCTGTTGTCTGTAACTCATACCTAGTGATTAGTAGGTTTAATTTAAAATACAAAATCAAAGAAAACTGCCCTACATGAGGACTTAGCTGTTGAAAATACTGAGCTTTTGAAGAAGTCTCTTTTCAGTTAGTGAAACTGTAGGAAAGGACTTCTTCAGCTGCTAGAGGGAAGATGGCACAAGGAAATGTTCAGTTTGACTCATACCTATGTGAACAAGTAGAGGTGTCCCAATACATATTCAGCTAGTTCTGTGCACCATGCAGTATAAATCAGACTTGGAGAACACTGCAGAGAAGCAATATATCATCTTTATACCTGTTGACATGGCAAGCTTTGATCTTTAGGTCTGCCTTGGTCTAGGATCAAAAAGAAGAGCGTAAAGACAGTTTCACTGGACTCTTTTGATTCAAGTTATAGAGATAGACTCATTGATTATATTAGTCACATATTTCCATCTGTCTGCAGTGCCAATTGGACAGAAATGAGAAAAAAATTATTTCATTCTTCTCCAAGTGTGATTAAAACCCCTCACTTGAAAAAATCCTTAGAATGAAAATCAAACATAAGATAAAAATCAAACATAAGTTAAAAAACAACAAAAGCTTACGATGGATTACAGCAGAAAAAAAATTACAATGTGCTCTTCAGGTAAAGTGCTGACCAACTATTCAATTTTTCAAGTACACACACTCTGTATATTAAGGGTGCAAGTTCTTCAACAATCAAAATCCCCACAGCCATCTGTCTACAGCCTCTTGGTGTTACAAAATGTCCATGCACACAC
Organism: Vireo altiloquus; assembly: GCA_013396875.1. Taxonomy (NCBI): domain Eukaryota; kingdom Metazoa; phylum Chordata; class Aves; order Passeriformes; family Vireonidae; genus Vireo; species Vireo altiloquus. Next base: position 7,750 of record VZRF01003390.1, on the reverse strand, counting down.
TGCTTTTCAGACTCCCTGAGAGCAACTCATGCCAAGCCTTTGAGGCTCAGGCTACAATATCTAGTTAAAGTGACATCTACACTTATGGTCCTGGTTCTTTTCAAAGGGGATTCCAAAGTCCTTTTATCCCCTGATGTCACATCAGTTTACAGCATCCTTGCTGTAAATTAGTTCAGATTGTCAGATAAAATTTCCCCATTCAACAAAGGGTCTTACACCAGCACCTTTCCAGCAGATATTTGACAGTACAGGGGTGGAAGACAAAACGGAAATAAAGTAGACAATGAGACTTAACTGAAACCCACTGGCCACAGAAACAACTGTACTCTTGGATGGCACGTGTTTAAGTTGTAAAACATCTCCCAATGCCTATGCAGACACCTTTACTAGGAAAACAAACAAACAAGCAAAGAAAGAACAAAAGCCCTCAATACTTTAGGGTTGATTTCCATGGATTTTAGTTGATACAAGAGTACCACTTCCATTATAATTTTTCACTGCAATTTCTGCTTCCAAATCCCTTAGGCCCATTTTCAAACTCTGATGAATTACTGTAGTGGTATATTCTTTTACCGAAAAACATATATATACACAGGCTATAATATCCAGCAACTGATGAAGTGTTTGCAAACTTAATCCCCATTTTCTTAAAATAAGGCATTGCTATGACAACGTACAACTACCACACCACAGTTCCAGCAAAGCAAGCTGCAGAAAACACTATTCATTTATCTACACATTACTTTCCTCTATATTTTGCAATCAAGACCTTCTCCTGTCTTACTTCTTTTGAATACTTGTGGATACAATTCAGCTGGTGTTTTAATTTTCAGATATCTAACGCATTATAACCATTATCTTCCTCACAGAAGAAACACCTATAATCATCTCTAGCCTGGGACCTCTGAGTGCTCTTCTGGACAAATACCACAAACAAACAAACAAACAAACAAACAAGTAATTTCAGATTTTTGCAACCTCATTCATCTATAACTCCATTCAGGTTTTCCAACAGCCCTGCTGACCCTTGGCTTGAATGAAGATTTCTTGTACACTTTCCTTTTTATAACCCACATATTTAACCTGGTTTCTCATGTGTCATTTACTACCTTTTTTCCCCTAGAGTTTCTATATTTCATTAAAGTTTTCTTGACATATATTTTTATTAACTTTCTCCTTCAATATCTTACACTTCAAATAAACTGTCTTATTTATACTTCAAATACGTTTCCTTTGGTTGTTTTTATCAGTTAATTAAAAAAAGACAAACCCTTCATCTCAGTGTGTTTTTCCCACCATTTTCACTAGTCTCTCATAGAACAGATCACAGTACAGACAGAACTTGTTTAGTTGAAAAAGTATCCCTTTGAAAGCAGAAGCCCACAGCCAGGCTGAAAGGACTTTGGAGAAAAAAATTCATTTCAAGGCCCCTTAAAGACAACAAGTTATCTTTTAACATTTTTAAAGTGGAGGACACCATAGAGAACATTAAAAATGTCCAGAAATTATCTCAGAAACGGGGAAAGTAATGTCCTGAGAACAAGGAATTCAGGTTGCCAACTTAACAGAAGACATTTCTGCTTGATAATTAGCTGTTGCCAACTTAAAGACAATTATAAAAACAAAACATATACACATAACCATAGTCTTCTAAAACATATGACAAAAAGAAGTGTTTAGTTTGAGCTATTTAAATCCTACTCGATGGGTTACATGGACTAGGTGCTAGATATTCAGTCTCTAGTCCCCATCTCCAGTGCTCTGCCCCCTAAAACACAATGGCAAATCAACACTGTGTTTTATTGCACTGTGTGGATATCTGCCAGCCGAGTGTTCAAAGTGAAAACCCACCCACACAGGTTTCATGAGGGACACCAAACAGCCATTAAGGAGAAGGAGAGGCTCACTTCATACTAAGAATTCCTGAGCTACAGCAAGCACAATCTAATGACTGTACACCATGTTAGCAATCCCCCCCATCATCTAGTCCCCCTTAGCAGCAGTTTCAGTAATATATCCAGTTCATAATATTTTATTATTTTATACAAAACATGGGATTCTCCTGTTCCAAGTATCCCATTACTATTAGTCTCAAACACAATATTTTATAAGTATTTTAAGCTTAGATTCTTACTATTTTGCAAGGAAATAATGTACTTAAATTTTTTTATGCCCCGAGAAATACCAATACATAACTTTTATGAGCAACTTGCATTCCTAATTTTACTCTTTCCATTCTTGCTCCACAAATGGTGTTATTTATACTCCAGTACTGGTCCACTAACCAATGTACCCCAGGTATCCCAGGCCAGAGAAAATTAGTCTGTTAGAGGTACTCATTGAGAGTGTTGTTCTTTAGCTAAGCTGAATTCTTTTTTTTTTTTTTTCCATTGAAAGGTCTCTATGACAGTATAAAACAAATTAAAAAAAAAAAAAAGGAAGGAAGAAAAAAGACCATCTACAACAACAGAGCTTTGATTTCCTCTGCTGAAGCACTATCAATGACTCCAGGCAGGGGGTAGAAGGACTTGCATCTACCCAAGTCCTCACAAACAAACCAGACCAACTCTTCAACATCTGACATGCCATGTTTGTAAGTATAAAAATTTACCATATATTTACAGAATTTCATGCCAGTCCGCTGTGAGCCTTTTTTAAACTGCTTTTCTTTTCGCCAACAGATTGCATACCCCAAAGAGTGTGTGTCAGAGAGCTCGTGCTGTTGGCACTTCTTGGGACTTCCCAAAAGCCTCTGCGTTGATCTTCTTCTGACTTTACAAAACCCCGTGCCTTATTACAAACAAGACCTTGAAATCTCTTGTGTTGGATCCTTCGACAAATCCAGACTGTACATAGTTTGAGCTGTCTTCTCTCTCCAGACCTTATCCAACCTCTTGTTTCAGACTTTGCAAAATTATACGCAAAAGGTGTCTGTAAGTTTCAAAGGAATATAAAAGTCGGGGCAGCAGGGAAAACTTCCAGGAATGGAGTATGTTATTTGTGTGTGCAAGGTCCAACCTGTCTGCACAGATCTGTCTGTCTCCACTAGACTTGTTTGCTCTCCATGTCATATGACAATAGAGAGGAAAAGAAAATGTTACATCCCACTAAAATTTTAACCTTTGTCTTTTGGGCTGGAGATGCCAGTGACAAAGTGACAGGTTTGACAACAAAGCTCAAACCCACACTGTTTCTTGGAGCTGTAAGTTCCTATGCAGTACATTAAAGCATCGTCAGCCGGTTGTAATGTCAGCTTTATTTCAAGTAGAGTTTTAGAGAGATGGTAAAGTGTATTATCTGAGACTCCAGTCAAGAGAAAAGCAGAAAGCAAATATACCATTTGCTTACCTATACAAGAGTGCATAGTAAAGACATGATGAATATAGCTATCTTAGCCAGAAACACTTAGAATTCTATTACATTAATATGTCTGGATATTCATTTACTACATGTGGTTTTTACAGACTATATCTTCTCATAGCATTTTCACTTCCTTATTTAATCAAGGAAAAAAAAGAGAAAGGGGTGGTTACAGCAAGAAAAAAAATTCTATATGGTATTCAATCTACAGAAGTGGGAAGAAGTAAATCATTGTTTCCTTTCTGGCAGAATGTTTTATTACAGGACAAAAATTCAATACAAACATCACATTATCTCACTGAAATGGGTCAACATCATCCATGAGAACTGCTAAATCAGAAAGAAGAGATGGTAGGAGAGTGTAAAAGCAGACTTAAGTAGGGATCCAATTTGAGTTAAATAATAATTTTCTTACCTGGACAGGATCTGAAGCATAACCTCACTATATGATGACATCTTACTGCACTGAGATGATAAAACAGTACACTGAACTTCCTGGAGGGAAGAGATTCACATGCTGCTATGCCTGCTTCGCTTGTGGTCACATAAAGTATCGAAAGTGACCTCTCAAACTTCAACTGGATTTCAACGAAAAGAACTTCAGAACAAGCAATGAATTCCAGGTTTCTACCTAAAACATCATCCTTCTAACCAACTCTTAACTCTTGTTTCCTTCACAAAAGCAATTAGGACTGACATGCTTGTAGAAACTTGCATTAGCATAAAATTTTAACTGGAATGAACCAGCTCATGATATTTCTGGCACAGAGGAATGCTGACACAGAATGAGTATATCAATACAAGTCACTCTTATTCCTTAGACTTCAGTGAAAAGCATGAAATTCACACTGACTTTTAATATATAAATAGTAAAAAGTGAAGCATTTTTGTTTGGCATTGTCTGTAGCACAGCTTGCACTTCACACATCCAGAGAGAATTGTTCAGCTGGTAACAGCTCTCCCTGGAAGAGAGCATGAGATCTCAGAAAGTACTAAGCCAGATCCATGAGCTCTTTAATAAGACTTTAGAAGCAGTGACTTCAGTAGAATTACACATACGCTGAAAATTTACATATGTTAATTACTCTATGAAGTGGAGACAAAGTAATATCCAATATGATGTTTTATAAATCAACCTTTCAAAATACTAAGTGTTACCAATGTATTTAGACTTTGTCCTGCTGTTTCCACTACAGAGGCTAACTCCTTTCATCAAAAGTTTCAGCCTGATGCATTCCTTGTTCAAATAGTACTCCCAACAAAGTAAATAAGAGTGGTCTGTGGAACAAAACTTCATCATGTAACAGTACAGGATGTGCTGCAGTTAAAACTCTGTTGGTGGTGTTTTGCCATGTACACTTTCCTTTCTTTCATCTGACACTGTCACATCCCTGATACCTGCCTGAATGGACAGTGTGTATTCAAGTAGGGTTTGCCAGGGACAAATATGTTCCTGAATATGCAAAGTGTGCTCTTTTACTGCTGGGGCCTTTATTAAACTACCTGAATATTAGTGGCCTGAAATTGCTATGATTAAGGTTTAATGAACTACTGATTAGCACTAATGAACACAACTGAACACATTTTATTAAATGATTTGTCTCTTTTAAAATGAAAGTAATGTTAAGCCCATTAATAAAAATTATTTGGGTCATTTCTGAGCACTGTTGCACTCCTTGGAAGCCAGCCAATGTGCTGTTTGATTAGTGTTTCAGCAGGTTTTACACAACAATAGTTAGGGTTCACAGGCTGTATTTTCTACACTTAGTAAGGTCTGAGGAAAAAAATTAAAGTTTCTATGGGTGCTATCTGTCAGGAGAGATACATCCTTATGATCTGTCATGACCTGAAATAATACAGCACACAAGAAATGGGAGGACTTTGTCCCTAGTTCTATGCAACAAAATAGGTGCTAGTGGGAGAAAGATAGCATGCACAAAAAAAAACCAAAAAATCAACCCTACCCCCCAAAAAAAACCAATTAAAAAAACAAACAAAAACCCTAAACCCTCAAAGGAAAAAAAAGTCCCCTTACTCCCCCAAAACAATCAAACATAGTTGGAAATGTATTCTTTCATATCCTTGCATAATTTCTTCATCATTTTCTAGATAAAGCTTTTTGGAAGCTGCATCTATCCATCTGCCACAATGGACTGCACTAGTTAACATGCAGGGCAAAGGCATAAAAACTTACAGAAAGACTGAGGAAGTCTTGATAAGCAGGGGTAAGATGAAGTTAATTCTCTTGCAGTACAGTGTCATAAAACACCCATAAGTACTCTTGGATCTGTGATGACAAGTGATGAGAACATCACTTTGGCTTGTATTTTAGGGCCCTATGTTCAACATATCCAAAGTGACAGGTTGGGTTATTAAGCTATCATTCCAATTAACAAGGAAGATTCCTACCAAGTAGTTGCCCCCTTCCTACAGTAAGTCAGTTGTCCCCAGGAGGATTTCTTACTGATTACTCAATCAGTTATGAAGAAGGAAGGAGTGACAAGAACACAGCCCAGGGCAGCTCTTCAGAGACTGCATTATCTGCTAACAGGTAACATAAACAGACACTGCACCTCTGAGCACTGCAAAATTTATTCATTTTCTATTACCATAAACACTAATGTTTGCCATTCCAGCCAAACAACCCTGGAGTGGAAGCAGCACATTTCTCCATGAAACCTCTATCTCCAATATGCATTGTATCTAAGGCCCTGATGGTGCTGAGGAACCTGAAGAAAAATTAATAACCTACTGAAGAGGTCCTGGCACAGTAAAGAAAAAAATATAATGGAAAAAAAATCAACAGACATCTGTTGACTTAATGGAGTTTTCTCTAGTACAAGTTCATTATAGTCTTGAAATCATTTATCTCTTTGTTAAATCACATCTTACCACCACCAGAAGAAAACCCAGGAACAGACCTAGGGATTCAAACAGAGTATTAGAATATAAACTCTTTGTATGTAAACAACCAGACCAATATCACTCACATATTAGCTGCAATTAGTAATGTAGAAAACCACTGGCACAAATAGAAAGGCTAATGAGACCTTTACAAGATGATTTTCATGTAATTAAGTGCAATGGGCTAAATTCTGCTTCAAATTATTCTAAAGAGAAACTGGAAGAATCCACATGCATTTCAATAGATCTACTCTGCATCAAGAAGAGAGAAGCTGCAGGCAGAATTTGACCTATTGCCAATAATATTAGCTAATCAAAACAGCTAATTTTTCTATCATGTAATTAATTGAATGAATCCACCAAGTCTCAGAATAAATTTCTTCTTAGAAACTTTGAAAGTTTTAATGTAGGAGGAAGAGACTGAGCTCACAGAAGTGGAAGAGTGAGCAGTCACAACAAGCCTAATCCAAAGGCTTGGGAGGGCACAAGGGTTTGTCAATCTCCCCAAGAGTCCTTGGACTAGTTCTACTGATGAAGGGTGGATGTCAGTGGTCACCTTTTCTACCACACAGATAAACAGAAAACAGAGATTCTCCCTTTTTCTCCTGACTGTTTAGGGGGTTGAAGAGGTACAGGCAGAATGTGCAGAGATTTTACCTTTGGATGAAATAGAGGAAGGCCACCCAAGACATCTGCAAAAAACCACTGCAGCTACACCAAGAACTACACCAGGAGCTGGAAAGGCCTTTCAAGTGCTGGCAAAGAGCTTTACTACCACTTTTAAGCGGTTTACTACAGGGTTTAGTGTGTGCCAGTGACGAAGGTGGGACTTCATAGAGCACAATCTCCTTACAAAAGCTCCTGTGATCTCCTGAATGTCACATCTTCATTAATAGCTCCTCTGTTTCCAAGAACAGTTTGTCCTCAATGAGTAGAAAGTTTCTTCAGTACCAATGTGCAACAATTTATGTTTGTTATCATCTCACCTGCTTTAAGTAGACAATCCTCCTAGCTGCTAACAGAGAAAACATTCACTTTCATTTGTGGATTAAGACATCACTACTTTAAAGAGTACTAAACCAAATTCAAACCTTGGTTACAGAAGCCAGCTTTAATTAAAAATAAAAGAATAAAATTAATACACACTTTCACTTTGCAGAAGTATAACCCTGGGTAGAATATTGGGGGAGTGGAGGGAAAGGGAAGTAGCGTTTTTATAAATTATGGTCTTCAACAAAACTACTAGGGCTAAAAATCACAAAAATTAAGAAGTAGGATGCTGTGAAATTCAGCCTGAGAAAATTAATCAAGTTGTCACATGAATGCACGTGATGCAAGCATTATCTACGGAAAAAAGATCCACAGTATATACATTCTGTAGAGAAAGAGTAACAGTGGTTCTAAGAAACAGACATCATAAAACACCAGCATGATGGAAGCATTTACTGTATAAAAAATCAGACTTTCTCAAGCATAAAACAACCAC
>VZRF01003389.1:741639-753999 GCA_013396875.1 Vireo altiloquus | reverse complement strand
TCATCATCTTTAATAACTTCTCTTCCCATTTCTGGTGGTTAATGAATGGTGTATCCTTAGGTCAAAACACAGCTGGGAGGTCAGGATGAGGATTAGAAACTGCCTTGACAGAGCCCCTCAGAGCACCCTGGAAGCATCCAAGCCCTGTTGCCTATGGATTATGGGCAAAATAAGACTAAAAACCAAGCAGAGACCTCTGCTTTGGGGGCTTAACAGCCTCCTCTGCTTTTCAAATCATGTCACCATAATCTTTGCAAGATTAAGCACTGTTTCAGCCGCAGGGTTTTTTTTATTTAATTTCACTTTCTCATGGAATAAACTGACGGTGACAGATGCCCAGGAGCCCTGGAGGTCAGTGCTCTGTTTATGCACAGGGAACTTGGGGAGTGAAGGGTGACAGTTGCCTCTGGAGGGGGACATGGATGTCACCTTCTCATGGAGCACGGGTCTGTCTGGCAGTGACCTTCTCAGTGCTGGTATCACCTGGGCAGAGCCCACAGAGGGGCTTTGGGCTCTTCAAGGGGATTCACTCTGTGGATAAGTATCTCTTTTCCCTGGGAAAGACAGGAACATGCTGTCTCCTTCAGTTTGTGTGCCCTGAGTCCTGCTCCTGGTCAGGTGACTGCAGATAACCAAAGTGCTTCCTATTCTGGCAACTGTCATTTGGACATCGATCTTAAAGCTGAGGGAGATAATATCCTCTATTGCTGAGGGAAAAGACAAGGTGGAATTTAATTTTGGCTAAGTTGAGCCATCTGAAAGCATCTCTGAATCAGAGCTGGTCCCTGCAGCCTCTCTCCAGCCAGATGGTTGACCCTGTCTGCCCCCTCCATCGGGGGCTGGAGGTGACTCAGTGCTGCAGAGCCCAGCTCCTGGTGGCTGTGGCTTACAGGTACTGGTGGGGTGAGGAGTCAAACCCTCTGGAGAGCTCTGGTTATGATCCCAGCCAGTGGTGGATCCTTCCTTCAGGCACTAAAGCAGGCAGCTGCCAGCTCGTAGGCAGTGGCAAGTGTGTGATGACTGCTTGGTGTGGCAGCAGCATCCCTCCTGCTGCCCCTGACCTGCTCAGGGCACAGCTGGTTGAGGAGCAGCTGGGTCATGCTAAGGACAGGCACTGTCACAAATTGGATATCTCAGGCATGGTAAATACATTTACTCCAGACTTGTGAATGCTCTTTTCTGGCTCTGAAGCTGCTCACGGAGAGGTGCTTCAGTGGGGACAGGAAGAGGGGTGCCAACAGGAAGCTTGCTGAGACAACACAGAAACATTTTCTACTCATGATCTCAGCCTCTGGAGATAAGGCTGGAATTTTGACACCCCCCAGAGCATCCTCCCTTGGCCCCATGTCAGTCCTGCAGCCCTGGACAGGGGAGGGAGTGGTGGAGGGAGCCTGGGTGATGCTCCTGCCAGGGACACAAAGGGTGGAGGGAGGTTTGGGCTGGAGGGATGTGGCAGTGCTGTGGATCCCCTCTGGACAAGAGGTGTTGGAGCCCTCAGGCTGCAGAAGATGCTGTTTGTGAGAGGTCAGCTCATGTAATGAACTCTGACAGCGGTGTCGAGGTCATCAGGAGTGGCTTGAGCCTCCAGACAGGGAAATACCTTCCAGGTCTGGCTGGCAGCAGGCTGTGCATGCCCCAGGGCAGGTTTCTCAGCATGTGGTTTGTTCCTTATGGCACAAGGTGCCAGCCCTGTTGGTGTCCCTGCTCAGCACAGTGCAGGGCACTCGGCAGTGCCAGGGTCAGTGCACCAGGGTTTGGGTCACTCAGGAGGAGCAGGAACTGCCCCTTTTTGTGGCAAGGATTTGCATGGTGGAGATCAAACATCTGGATTGTTGGGGTGAGTGCCTCGGGGGGGTTCTGGACCCAGGGCTCCGCTGACGGCTGCGTTACACCAAGTGTGCCATGTTCCATGGACAATGCTGCCTTTCACCAGGCCCACAGAATGGGCTTTGTGCCTCCTTGTGTGAGCCCTTTCTCTCCATAAAGGCTTCCTCAGAGGCTGCAGGCACTGCTCCATGGCTTGGGATGGTTTTCACCTGTGCCAGGAGTGATTTCACTCTGCCTTTTCCCAGGGCTGGGCTGTTTGCTGGTGCCAGGTGCTTTGCTTTGCCCTTGCTGGCAGCCCCATTAGAAGGAGGAGTAAATTGAGACCACTTGGTACCTGGAGAGGGGTGTGTGTAACCGTGGAGTAGCATCAAGAGGTGGTTTTTATGTCTGGGCTTTATTTAAATGAACCCATTCCTAATTTTGCTGCTGCTCTGCTCTAGAGCATGGCTCGGCAGAAAGGTCGATGGTTGGGTCTAGAATTATTTTATTCATAGAATCAAAAAATATTCTGAGATAGGACATGTAGGATTCATGGAGTCCAACTCCTGGCCCTGCACAGGACAGCCCCAAACCCCACCCTGTGCCTGAGAGCATAGACCAAACTCTTCTTGAACTCTGGCAGGGTTGAGGTAATGGCCACTGCCCTGGGGAGCCTGGTCAGTGCCCCACCACCCTCTGGATGAAAAACCTTTTCCTAATATCCAACCTAAGCCTCCCCTGGCACAGCTTTTGCGGTTTCCTTAAGTCCTCTCAGTGGTCACCAGAGATAAAAGATCAGTGCCTACCCCTTGTCCCTTACAAAGGCTTTAAAGGACAACCCAGTAAGATGTTGGCACTTGCATATTGATTTTGAATCTCGTTTTTAAATTAACTAAGTGCTTTTGTGCTTGGTATCTCTGGGTTCTGGGGCTCAGCACTGGCCATGGGGACTTGTGAGAACCTGGCCTTTCATTAAATGCCTTTAAATGGTTTACAGAGAGAGTCTGTGGAGCAGAAGGGGAGCACACAAGAAATTTAATCTTGGAGTTGACCAGCCCCTCACAGACAGAGCTCTCTTTTCCATCTCCAAGTCAGACACCCCCAGAAAGACCAACCATGGTCCCCAAACCAGCTACACGAGTGGCTTGAGGGTGTAAGTGCAGCATCCTGTAAGATCCAGATGGAATTGTACTGCAGTTTGTAAAGGCTCTTCTGCAAACTCCAGTGTAAGCTGATCTGCAGCATTAGGCACTCAAATGTGGCCTAAATTTGGCTGAAGTTCTCTCCAACTTCCCTGCTGCGGCCACTATTAAATATAATTGTAAGATACAAGGAAAAACACCAAAGAATGTTATTAGTTTATGAAACTAGGTTGCCTTGGCTACTTCTGAGGTAGAATTAATAGGAGAAAACCCTCAATTGTATGAGGCCAGGGCTTCATTGTAGTCTCAAATTGTAATTTCCATTCTCTCCCGTTTAAGGACAGCGGACATTATCTCAGGAATCTATAGATAGTGTCTGAGTCATTCTTTAAAGTACAGCTAAAACATAAAAACATTAAATAATATTTCCCTGCAGCTCTCCTGACCAGGGGGAAGTGTTTGACACCTCATTTTACAGGCAGGGAAGAGTATGTGGAGGAGGAAAATTACGTGCAGGGAGTCATGTTGGAGTCCTGCTGGTGGCTGAGCAGTTCCTGACTCCTCTGCTCGCAGCTGGCTTTGCCCCACAGCCAGGCTGGTCCTTGGCATCTACCCAGGGCAGGATCAGCCTCGCAGGAGCAGAGAGTTGAGATGTGACTGGGGTTGGGGTCAAAGATAAATGTGCATGTGTGATGTCCCAAGGGAGAAACTGCCCTTCTGAGCTTATTTTTTTTTGTGTAGGGCTATGCAGGGAGCTGGTTTCCAGGCCACAGCTCAGAGCTTGGGCTTTCTGACTTTCAGGCAATATCAGAGTGCCCCAGGGGAGCTGCCCAAGCAATCCAGACTCATCGTGGTGTGAGCTGTGTGTCTGTGGTGCTGAGTGTGCCTGCTGCACTGGGGCTGCTCAGGCAGAAGGGGTTTGGTAGAGTTTGCAGCCTAAAGTGTATTTAGAATATATATATATATATTTGTGTGGAGAGAAAAGTGGCCATTATTTGCTTGGTCTTGATGCTCTTCCAAGGCTGCCTGTTCTCGATCGAGTGGCTGGACAGTTTGTGCATCTTGACCCTGAATATTCAGCTGAATTTCTGGCTAGGAAGGGATTTAGTGACCGAGGCCTCTTGGCTGCCCCTCTGCCTGATGCTGGTTCCTTCACCCAGCTGCTGCCTGGCTGCAGTGGAGCATCTCTCGTAGGGCAGGAAGGAAGAGGACGCTTTGTCCAAGTCTGGAGGGAGACTGTGACTTGCACCTAAGGAAAATCCCTGGCTGAATTTTGCCCTTTGCAGCACCTGCAGAGTCCCATGCTGGTCTCAAACCTCATATCTGCTCCAGCTCTGACGAGGAGGTGCTTGCCAGGGTGAGATGTCTCAAAGTGTCCGGGTCTGCTCTTGCTGTCCTGCTTGCTCCAGGGGCTGGCACACCTTTGATGAGGACCCTGGTGGGTCACCCCGTGGGTCACCCAGGCTCAGGAGAGCCCTTAACCCCTGCCCTTTGTCGTCTGCTGCCCTTGGGCCACGGTGCTGCTGCCTCTTTGTTCTCGGCTTTTCTGCTTTGTGCACCCCCACCCCTCTCTGGGAAAAGTCAACATTTGCCTTGCAGAGCCTGGCAAACAGAAGGGGTCTGTGTTCCATCCCGATGGCAGCCCCAGGCTTGCAGGACTCCCGTGATAAATCCAGTGGTGTTTGTTGCCAGGGGACCCCTGAAACACAAGTTTAGGAGTTCTGTGTGGGTGTGAAACGAGTGGGGAAGCAGTGAGAGGTCACTGAGCAATTGCTGGAGTTGAGAAAAAAAAAAAAGGGAATTGCATTAAGGTTATAAGAAGATGACAAGAAGTTGATTTAAAATCTAAATAAGGACAGCTTCTAAATTTTATTTTGGTTTTAATCTAAAGTGCCATGTTGCTGCTTCATGTGCTAGAGCTGCACACAGTGCTGGAGCACAGCAGAGAGCCAGATGCTGGGATGGGGATGTTTGCACCAGGACTTCTCCTGTGTGGTCACAGCCAGAGCATTGCTGGCCTGTGGGAGTGGGGGACAGAGCTGCAGGGTGGCTCCGGAGTATTTGATCCATATGGAAAAATACCATACTGGAGTTTTAAAATTCCTTTCCCCTCCTTCAAATCTGCTCATGGTTTTCTCCAGCTAGTCCATGGCCGTTGCCAGATGATCCTGAGAAAGTGAGGTGCACTCATGAGGCTGGAAGCTGTAAATGTTGGGGAGTTTTGGAAGGTGAAGGATGAGCAGTGATCATTTGTTTTTCCTTTGTTTCCATAGTGCTCTGAGTGCTGAGCCTTTATCCCTTGTCCGTTCAGGCTCCTGGGGACTCTTGTGTTATTAATGTTAATTAACTAACACGTTTCTAGCTTGCTGGAGCTCTCGTGGCAGCTGGTTAATGTAAGAGTTTGATTATTTCCTTCTTTGAGCAAGGCTGCAGCTCGGATGGGTTCAGATGCCTTCCCTCCTTCCCACCTCTGCTGGGATGCTGCAGGTTCTGCAGGAACAAGTGGGACCAGATCCAAGCTGCTCTTACCATGGCTTTGCAAGCTCAAAACCCCCTCATTTAGTGAAAATGCCACAAGGCACCTGCTCATTGAATTCCTGTTCTTGGGTCCTGCTTCTCTCTCTTGGATTCCGGCAGATAAGGAGCGTTAGAGTGTGAGGAGCGTGGTGAAAACAGGGTAAATTTAGAAGGACCTCTCTGGAAACCTGGTTAGCATCACAGTGAGCTGGGAGGGATTTTAGACTTGACCATGGTTACCAGGTCCATCCCCAACCAGCAGAGCTTCACAAGAGCAGTTTTCTATTCCTACATAAAAACCCTTTTTCCTTGCCTCCTGCTGCTAAGTAAAAGAATCTCCGAAGCCAGAGCTGACAAAAAAGGCCTTTTTTTTGCAGTCCCTTCCAGTTTGTGTGGACATTGGTGTTGTGAATGTGCATCTGCACGAGTCATCTGCCCTGGTGACGTGGCACCTTCACTGCTGCCCAGTCGGATTGCTGGAAGGCTCCGACCAGAAGGATCACAGATGATGACAAACACACTTTTTTTTTTCATAGGAAAAACTGCTTGTGCTAATTTTTTTTAGTGCTTTCATGATTGTCCAGCCTATCTCTGAATGAGTATCAGCTGTGAGGGATTTGTGGTCAGTAAGGAATGGATGATCAGGAGGGGTGGTGAAATGATCTTGTTATTTCTATGAAGTGAATATCTGAGGGCTGAGCTTACTCACCTCAGAATGGACTCATGGGGAAAAGTCTCTGCACTGTTTGAAGGCCATTTTAGCTCTTAAACAACTTGCCAAAGCACTTGAGATCACTCCAATGTTTTGATCTTGACACTGAGATCGAACGTCTCCAAAAAGTCAAGATTTAGTTCAAGCACGAGCTCGAATCCATGTTGCCCAGATAAAAGAGTGTACTGTGGGTTTTGTGGGTCAGCCAAGGCAATTTTCTGGCTTTAAGCTTTATGGATGTGGCAATTGATTTCCTGAGAATTACTGCAGTTTAATTTGAGTTGACAATTTGAATCAAAGCCTAAATTTGAGCCAAGGTTAAAGTGCTGTGTCCCCTGTCACCCTCTACCACCACATTCAGGACTGGTCCTCCTACCTACCACAGCCTTTTGCTGTGGCCAGACCACTGCTGGCCTTGGGGAAGCCTTTCTAACATTTCAAAAATTGAAGCTTGAGTCTTCCTGCCTCTTATCATTAGCACCAGCTTTTGGAACTTTATTTTAGTCTTAAAACGGAGTGTTGTGGTAGGAATAAACGCATCTTGATAATGCCAGTTTTCCTATGGTTTCCTTGAGGGTGATTTGACCTCCAGCCTCGGGCTGGGTTCTTTCTAGGTGTGAACTCATGGCTCCATGTGCTGATGAGCAGGGTTGTGTGGCTCCAGCTGCCATGTGAGGGAAATTGCTGCTGTTTTAGGATGTCTATGCTCAGCCTTTGATCCGGACACAGCTCGCTGGAGCATCTGGGCTGTGTTGGAGAAGGTAGTGGAGGGCTTCTGAGTCTGTGCCCCATGGCCACAGCACCCCTGCATCCCACCAGCACCCCTGCATCCCACCAGCACCCCTGCATCCCACCAGCACCCCTGCATCCCACCAGCACCCCTGCATCCCACCAGCACCCCTGCATCCCACCAGCACCCCTGCATCCCACCAGCACCCCTGCATCCCACCAGCACCCCTGCATCCCACCAGCACCCCTGCATCCCACCAGCACCCCTGCATCCCACCAGCACCCCTGCATCCCACCAGCACCCCTGCATCCCACCAGCACCCCTGCATCCCACCAGCACCCCTGCATCCCACCAGCACCCCTGCATCCCACCAGCACCCCTGCATCCCACCAGCACCCCTGCATCCCACCAGCACCCCTGCATCCCACCAGCACCCCTGCATCCCACCAGCACCCCTGCATCCCACCAGCACCCCTGCATCCCACCAGCACCCCTGCATCCCACCAGCACCCCTGCATCCCACCAGCACCCCTGCATCCCACCAGCACCCCTGCATCCCACCAGCACCCCTGCATCCCACCAGCACCCCTGCATCCCACCAGCACCCCTGCATCCCACCAGCACCCCTGCATCCCACCAGCATCCCTCCATCCTGGTGAAACCTCAGTTTGCTCCCAGAGATATTTGATCCAGAATGAAACCATGCACTAGGGCTGAAGTTCGTTTATTTGGGTTTTTTTTTCTAGCNTCCATCCCACCAGCATCCCTCCATCCTGGTGAAACCTCAGTTTGCTCCCAGAGATATTTGATCCAGAATGAAACCATGCACTAGGGCTGAAGTTCGTTTATTTGGGTTTTTTTTTCTAGCTGTGCTCAGCTTCTTTGTAAAGAGTTTCTGTTACACAGAATCTGGAAAAGTGTCTTTTATTCTTCAGAGCATGTTTCTGATTAGTACTGGAAGTGAATGTGATTTTTTTTCCCTTTTTTTTTTTTTTTTTTTACTGTATTTCTTTTGAGGTTAATGTTGCAAGTGGATTTCAAGCTAATGGAAGAGAAGCTGTAATTGTGTGGTTCATTGGACTTGGAGCAATGGGGGATTCTTCTTCCTTTGCTAATCTGCAAACAGATGTCCTTCCCTTGCAGTCCCTGGCTCCCCTGAGCCCCTGTGTCCCCATCTGTCTCCAGTGACACCTCCCTGTGCAGGCTCTACTTGCAAAGGTGATGTCCTGTGTCAGCATTAAAGCTCTAAAGCTCAGCCTCCAGCAGCTGGAGCGACGAAGGCACAGAGGCAGTGATTGTGCAGAGTGGATCAGCCCATGGGTGGGTTTTCCTCCTGTTACCAGCTCCAGGCCTTGCTACTGGTGAGGTCTTCTCCAGGCACTTTGTCCCTGGGGCTTTTGGAGCCTGTCTGGGTGAAATGCAGCTGTCAGTGAAGGCAATTGTCCTGCCACTCTCTGGATGGCACCTGTGACATGGAGAGAGATTGCACACCCAGGGCAGGACCTGGTGATGCCTTAGGTTTTGGATTTTATATTTTTCAGATCCTGTACTGCCTAGTGTGCAACTCTGAAACTTCATACAGGCTGTTAGCTACTGTTCTCACATTTTGGTTAGATGTAACAATCCCTCTCTGGGCCTGAACTCAAGGACACCTTGTTGTCCCAGGCCCTGAAATATGTAAACTGAGCCTCTGGACAGGGGGAGCAAACTTGAGGTAATTACATCATTACCTGAAATTGTAATTGGAGAATTAACCCTGATATGCAAATGAACCAAACCTATAAAAGTGTGAAAAACACATGACCCGAGGTCCATCTTGACTGCCCAGGGTGTGCCTTTGAAGGCCCTTCAATAAATACCTTTTATTCTCTCAATCTTGTCTAGCCTCTGTTTGCAGGTAGCCCCTCCAGGACATCCCTGGTGGGAGCCAACCTTGCCAGCCTTTGCTCTAGAAGCTGCTGGTGGTGTGTGGGTGCTGTGACCTGTCAGGGTGTTCTTTGGACCCTGACTCCTGGCCCAGCTGTGTTCCTTATTTCAATGTCCCATGTCCTAAAAAGATGAAATGAGGCTTCTTTCTGCTGTTTCAAAGCTTGTTCATTTTTCTTTCTTATCAAAGTTTCGGAGGCACAGACTGTGCTGTGACCTCCAGGAACACGAGGGCAGAATGGCAATGGCTACCCAAAGCAGGTAGCTTTTATATCTATTATCAACCAGTTAGAAAACTTTACCTATCTTATTTTGTTCACAAAACAAGTGAATATCAACCTTACTGACATGTCTCCTCTACACTAAATTCTATCTACCAATTAGCAAATCACAGAAACTCATGTCAGAGAAGAAAGGAGGAGAAGGAGAAGAAAGAAGAAGATGAAGAAGAAGCCAACACCCTGAATTCTCCATGTTGGCTCTATATAATATATGTAGCAAAACCTAAAAACTCCAACTCCACACTCTGTGGTACACTAAACAACCATCTCCTCATTTCTTTGGTGCTCTCAGCTCACCCAGAGGAGCAGGAAAAATTCACAGGTTTTTCCTGGACTCCAACATGACCCCTCTGAAGGGCTGTCCTGCTGAGGAGCCCTCACCACCCCAGCGCTGGAGCTGAACTCCAGAGGTGGCTCCATGGTTTAGCCAAGAGCTGGAGGGCCCCAGGAGCAGGGATATGTCCAGAGCAGGAAAATTTACTGGATGGAGACGTCTCCAGTGCTGTCTGGACACTCTGCTGAGCTGTGCTGGGTGCAGAAGGGAGCTGCATTATCTGATCTCAGACCCTGCATATATCCAGTAAATACATGGAACAGAAGCAAGGGCCACAGTGGCAGCTCAGATGAGCTGGTGCTGCTTTGCTGACTCCAGCACAGTGTGGGATGGCTCCTGCTGGGCTTGGCCCATCCCTTTCCATCACCACCTTTGTTTGGCTTGGGTTTTGTTTGTTTGGTTTTTGTTTTTACTGGACAGCATAGAGAGAACAAGTTCCTGAGCTGCATCCTCCATTGTTTGTCCTCACCGCATGGTTTCTGTTGATAATGGGAATTGCTTGTTTGTCCTTTTGAATTTTGCATCATGTGAGTGTAGCAGCGTGGATGGCTTCCAGTGAGGAGAAAATCAATCTCACGTGGGCTCTCTCATCGCTGTTATGTGCATCCAGAAGGTTTGGGGTGTGTCCTCCACCTTTGTGCTTTGGAGAATGGATGCGTTGACTTCACTGGAGGTGAACATCTCTGGCAGTTCCTTGGTCAGCTCTAGGTTCAGACTCAGCCAACTCAGCTAGAAAAGTCACACTGGACATTTCTCCAGCCAAGCTGGACTCCATACCCCTGTCTGCATGCCCTGCAGCAGGGTGAGCACCCAGAAGTGCTCCCATTTCAATACATCCCTTGTGTGTTACATCAGCAGCTGCAAGAAGCGTGAAACAGTAGAAGATTTGGTCCAGTATTGTGTGGAGGGAACCATTTAAATGTGAGCCTGGCACTGACAGGGTTGTAGGAGTGATTCTGGACTTCGTCAGTCATGAAGGAGATCCTCAGTGAGGTCCAGAGGTTTTGGGTGCTGCTGCTTTTTCTGCTGGGCCACATGGCCCCAGCCCGTGGATCTGGAGGGAATTAGTCATTGATTGTAAAACATGAGAAATTATTGCTCAGGGAGTGAGCCAAGGTGAGGCTGAGCAGGGCTTTGTCCTGCTGAGGCACATCCGCCAGCTTGAATGAGCTGCTCTTGGACTGACAGACTTTTAACTGCTGGACTCTTCCGTTCTGAATTCGTTCTGCTGGGAACAAGGGGAAGAATTCCCAATTTTGGCTAAATAAAGCATATTGCATTATGTTTCTTAGTCCAGTGCATTTCCAGCGTGGCTCGAGGGCGTTTGAGCGGCGTTGAGAGGGAAGGCTCACAGACGCTGTGTCTGCGGTGGAAATGTTTGATTTTCATTTCGCAGCTCAAACGTGGGGCTCAAACTGCTGCTCCCAGGCTATAAATAGAGGAAACCCCAGAACACACTCAGCAGCTGATGCTCTGTGGTCCTGCCCCGCTCCTCTGGCTTCCTGGCAGCATGTTCACAGCAGCATATTTTTAGCTGTTGCTTTCTCATTATTTTTTTCTTTTTTTTTTTTTTTTTTTGCCAGGTCTTCTCTCCTTGCCTTGCCAGGCTGCCAGCTTTCCCTGCTGTTTATCTGCTTTCCAGGGCTGTGTCTGGATCCTCCCTCAGTGGAGGGGCAGTGGAGCATCACAGATATTAAGCTTGGCTCAGACTCTGCAGCTCTCCCTCCTCTTTGTAGATTCTCTGTTAAGGTGTTGGGTTGCCCGGATGAATTCTGTGTTTTCTCCTCATTTTCCCTTTGTCTGAGGGGGGATGAACAGCGTTATTATGCATTATTAACGTCGTTAACAGGCAGCGAAGCAACAGCTGTCAGAAAAAACCTCCTCCTAGTGCTTCCTCCAACACGGAGCAAATCAACTCAGCTTGTCCACCCCTTTGGAAAAACAAAAAGGGTGTGAATGGTAATTCCAGCTCCCTAGAGAAAACCTGGGAGACAAGGCACATAAACAAATCCCCAGGAAGGTTTGCCTGAAAGCCACAGGCTCAGGCGGGGCAGGGATGCTCGGATGGCTGTGCTGGGTGCTCCAAGTCCTGTGTGTGTTTTTCCACTGGAGGGAATAAAGCCTATTTCCTATATGGAATCCTGTCCAAGCTTGTAAGCTCCTCGTTCAGCTTCCGTCCTGCCTCGCCGCAGACTGAATGAAGGCTTTGAACATGAAAGGCTGTTTTAACCAGCTCAGCATGGCTGCATATCTGCATTCCTCAGCCTGCCACCCGTAAGGGGTGATTTTCTCTGGTTTTTGAGCAATTCTAAAAGCTGCATTTCAACGCTGCACCTTGCCTGCACACAGGGAACACGGGGATGGTGTCTCTCTGCCCGGAGCAGAGCTGGGATGTGATTGCTCTTGCAGCCTGGCTCAAGAAGTGCTGTTTAAAAATCTGCCCAGCGGAGGAAATAGGGCTTTTCATTCTTGCTAGCGTCCAAAGAAGCAGCAGACATTTAGAGAGGAGAAAATAATTAAGAAGATGATTCAGGGACTGGGTTTAATAGCAGAAATATGTTTAAAATTTAGAATGCTGGTTATAATGCACAAGTTCCCAGGAGCCTCAGCCCTTGTCCTGCTGTCAGTGATGGAAAGTGAGGCTGAGTGATGGGTGTAGCACCAATCTGCCCTGCTGCAAGGCAGGTAAAGCTCTGGAGCAGACAGGCTGGGTGTTCCTGTGGGTGGGTGGACAGTCCTGGCTCTATTTTTGGCTCTCTGGGGGGGATGGCTCTGGGTGGTGCTGCCCATGGGTTCCTCCTGTGTCGCCCTTTTCTCAGGACCAGCCCTGTGGTTCAGCCACATCACATTGTAGGCACAGAGGTTTTTTATGTTAGAAAAGGGAAGGGAGAGAGCAAACACACATGTGCATA
>VZRF01003389.1:725273-740720 GCA_013396875.1 Vireo altiloquus | reverse complement strand
GTGTTCTGCATCTTAAATTGATGCATTTTTAATCCCTTTGCTTCTCATCCAACAGATCTGGTAGATGGTGAGAAAAAAGTTTAAATAGTATAATTGAACAGCATCACCACCCCCAAATCCTGGGAGTTTCTTACCCATTTGCAGGTAGAAATCCTGAATTGTGTGTGCTGAGGCAGGGTTTGTAAGGAGCTGAGGAGCTTCCATGGCTTGGCAGCTCCAGCTTCTGGTGCCCGAGATGCTGGACACTGTCCTGGAGCTGGTGTCCATCCTGGTCACCATCCTGCTCCTCCAGCAGGACCCAGCAGAGACTGGGGAGCTTCCAGACCTTCTGGGAGTGTCTATACCAGGGCGTCAGAACATCTGGGGGGATTCCAGGACAGAGCATCCCACCTGAGGTGGTTCACTGCATTTATTGTGCCACTTTCATTGAGGTAAAACCCCAGAAACCGAGGCACTGATCCATGTAGAGTTTCATGGTTTAACTAAATGCTTTTTGAGGGGAATTCAGGTTCCTGCTGAGTTTCTCAGCTTCCTGGGAAGCGAGTGCAGTGGCAATCATCGTTTTATAAATACACAGCTGGGATGACAGAGAAATTAAACAAGTTGCTGATGGATTAGAAATGTTGTTGCTGTCAGCAGGTGTCCCTGGCTTGCCTGGAGTCTGGGAGGCAGGCAGGCACCTGAGGGCTCTCTGAAATGAGTATGGGAGTGGAGGTGTTTCCCCTGTTCCTGCTGCTCTGACCCCACATCAGGGTTCCTATACATGATGTGTTCCTGGGATGTGAGTGCAATCCACCCAGAGATGGAGTCTCTGTAATTGCAGGGCTCGTGCAAGTCCCTAAAGTCCTGTGCTCTCCTCTCCCAGCAAGGAAATCTGTCTCAGGAAATGCTGCACTTCTCTCTAGGATAAAATATCCTGGAGCGAGAGGTGAACCTGAGTGTCCCACGTAATGATTTCAGAAGTTCCCTCTGGTGTTTCTGGAAACCCTAAATACGTTTGTGGGTTTGGTGTGTTCGAATAATAATGTTTCACATCTTCAGGGAAAGGTGGAGGTCTCTTCTCAGGTGTTTTTTTGTTTAAAATAACGCGTGACTCTCCCCAGATCCCAGAGATGATTGTACAGAGCAGATTCCCGACAGAACCGTGCCTTGCCAGGTGTAGAGTGACAGCAGGGAGGTAACTCCACACCCCATATTCACGTGGACTCCTAATTCAAACCTTCTTCTTGCTTTAGGAATCACCCGGACCTCCAGCGGGCGACTTCGGAGGCTCAGCGACCAGACGAGTCCCAGTAAGTGTGTGAATTCCTCTCTTTGAAACCTCCTCATCCAATTTAAAAAAAAATGGAAAAATAGACAGAATGCAGGAGGTGACACTTTCTGCCATGGTTTGAAAGACAAAGCTTGCTGCTGATAAATGCAGAGCTCTCTGTGCTGGAGAAAGAAAGCCACACATGGGAAAAAGAGAGCAAGGTATACTCTCTTTATATGTGTATTATATATGTATTTTTTTAAAAGCCCCAAAAAACTGTGAAAAGAGGGAGAATATAAAATATTCCTTACTGTATAATGGGTCCAGAGACAATAATTAGCAAGCCCCAACCCAATTCAAGGGGTCTAACACAGGGCAACAGGAAGCAGGAGTGGCTTGTGGTTGAAATCCAGCTTTAGTCCTTAGTAGCTCTTTCGGGCTCTCCTTAGCTATTATTTTTTACTGGATGTGCAGATTTATGGATTATAAGTGCTTGTGGCTAAATTTACAGCCCTAATTGCAGCTTAATGTTTTGGAAGCGGCTTCTGATTCGGAAGGAAGCAGGTGGGAGGGTTTGTTTTCCTTGCAGAAGGTGTTTCCCAGCCTCAGGAAAGCAGCAGCAGAATTCCCAGTGCTCGTGAGTACCTGAGGCCGTGCGCTCTGTTTGTGTGTGTGTGACACGGGCTGGGAGCTGCCCAGGGATTGTCCCTGGTGGTTGCCTGCAAGTAAAAAATGTCACTTTTCTCATCTAAAGTACTCCAAGGGAAGCTGAGGCAGCCCAATCCTGGGCATTTCATTCTGGTAGCCCCTCTGATGAGCCTGTGCTGCTCCCTGGTTCAAACCCCTGTGGGAAGCCTCACGTCTCCATATCGAGGTGCCCTGTACATCCCAGACATTGCTCTCCATTAGCAGGTGCTCTGTGGCCACTGAAATCTTCCTTCGTGTTTCCCTCCCTGAGGTCACAGAGTCCCAGGGTGGTTTGGGTTGGCAGGGCCCTTAGAGATCTCCTGGTTCCAACCTGGATGGCCTCGCCACTGTTTTCTCTGCTGCTTATTGTCTCTGCTGCCTGTACTCCCCCAAAACCCCACTCACCTCCTCAGCACCCTGCTCTTGATGCCTTAAATGGCACCCTAGAAACAGAGACTAGACAGGAATAAAGGAATAAAGGAGGGATTTATTGGAAAAGCCTTCAGAGGTCACACTCTGGGCTCCAGAGGCTCCTGCCTCAGTGCATCCCAAAATGGACAATGACAGCTCACGAGTTCTTCCCACTTTGATATCAGCATCAATTGCCCAAGCAGAAGCCAGGCAAGGATGGAATTTGCCCAAGCTTGCCCCCCTCTCCCCAAGATGAAGGTTTGCAGTTGTTGGGCCCAGGAGGGGCTGGGTGTCCTTGGAGAGCGAGCTGGAGAGGCTTTGTTATGTCAGTGTGAGCATGAGAGAACAGCACTGAACGAGCTCCAGGGAACTGCAGAGTTACGCTGGGCACTGCAGGATTGGAAAAATAGAAAAGTTAAAAGCTAAGGCATCACTCTGGCCACACTTGCTTCAGGTTTCATCCTCTCCTGTCCCCTCTGTCTCTCTGTCACTCCGTTGCTCCCTCCGGGCTCAATTTGCTGTTTCAATTCATCTTCTCAGCCCTCATATACTGTCTCAGCTCCCAGATGTACTTATCAAAACAGTGAGTTTCAGCTTTTCCCTCGGCGTGGGTGGCAGCAGAAAGCCACCCTGGGGATGCCTTCCTGGAGCAGTGACTTCAGCAGCCCTCAGCACGTGTGGGATGGGGATTAGTCTGGTTGAATGTGCCCTTGAACGCCCTGGGAGCTGGGACACTGCCTGCCTGGCCCTCACTAGCACTGGTGACCAGCACAGGGACAGGTATTTGTGGCACAGGTGAGGGTGACAGGGGCTGGCACGCTGTGACAATGTCCTGCTGCCAGCATCTGGAGCTCCATGGCCTTGCACCATCACCACCATCAGAGTGGCAGGATGGAACTGCGATCAGAGCAGGCCACTGCACCCCAAACTGATGTCGAGTGGCAGCAAAAATGTGTTGGGTGGTAATTGTTGGGGGGTCTTGGTGTCCTGTGAGTGGTGAAGGTCATGACAGTGAGAGGCCAGAAGGACTGAGCTGCACTTTAAAGCTGATGCTTCAAAACGTGGCCACCAAGGCTGAGCTGGTAGTTCTGAACTGAAGTGTGTGTTTATCTTGTGCATATGCACAAACAAAGCTGCTGCCTCAGCCCTGGCACCGCCTGCTCTCATGTACAGACGTCCGAGGACAGAAGGGGGAATTGGTACAGCTCCAGAGGGAACTGGGGTGTAGGGAATCCACGCTGACAGACACAGCACATTTGTTCAAGCTTGTTTTCCTTAGACTCTAATTATATACTTTTCCTCTTTTCTGGTGAGAGACCTTGTAAATTTTAATTTTTTTTTTTCAAGTTAAAAAAAAAATCAAATGAGCAGTTCAGTCCTTCAATTTACATTGCAGTAAATATTTATGACTCCATATAACTGCAGCTCAATTTCCCCTTGTTTCAGGTCCAAATTTTCCCCTCTGCACATCTGGCCTTGCACCCAGAAGCTTTTATTCCTGTAAAAGATAAATTGGGGTTGGGATGACTGAGCAGTGGTTTCAAGTGAAGCATTGCAGAAGGGGCTCGGTTGCTTTGGGCTCTTTGCCACCCTAAACAAAGCAAGGGGTGACGTGCATTTCCACAGCCACCAACTCCTGGGAACCAGAGAGCTCCACAGGTGGGCTCCATGTGTTGCCTTGGGGTGTGCAGTGAGGGTAGGAACCTGCAGAACTGATGGTGACCTCCTTTGGGTACCTCATGCTGTGACTCAGATGTTCTTGTCCCTCTGGAAGTGGTTGTGTGGCACAATCACCCAGCAGTGCTCGGTCAGGAGCAGCTCCAGGGCTTTGGGGCTGCGGGGTTGATTTTGGAAAAACCTGCTGTGTAGCCCCAGGTAAGCCCCTGGAGTGGGACTCAGAAGTCCC
This sequence comes from Vireo altiloquus, assembly GCA_013396875.1. Taxonomy (NCBI): domain Eukaryota; kingdom Metazoa; phylum Chordata; class Aves; order Passeriformes; family Vireonidae; genus Vireo; species Vireo altiloquus. Next base: position 736,464 of record VZRF01003389.1, on the reverse strand, counting down.
TCTACAGCTCTCCTGGAACCCCTTTAGGCCCTGGAAGGGGCTCTGAGCTCTCCCTGGAGCCTTCTCCTCTCCAGGTGAGCACCCTCATCTCTCCCAGCTTGGCTCCAGCCCTTGGAGCATCTCCATGGCCTCCTCTGGACTCAGTCCTGCACTTTGCATCCTTCTTGTGTTGATGGCCCCAGAGCTGGAGGCAGCTCTGCAGGAAGGGGTCTCAGGAGAGTGGAACAGAAGGTCAGAATCCCCTCCCTCGACCTGCTGCTCACAATTCTTGCACTGCAGCCCAGGACACGTTTGGCTTTCTGAGCCAGCACTGCACAGTGCTGGGTCATGTGGAGCTTCTCATCAACAAACACCCCCAGTTCCCACCAGGAATAGTCCTGATCCCTTCTCTGCCCAACCTGTGCTTGAGATTGCCCTGACCCAGGTGCAGGATGTTGCCCTTGGCCCTGGTGAACTTCCTGAGGGTTGCCTGGTCCCATCTCTCCAGCCTGTCCAGGTCCCTCTGGATGGTGTCCCACGCCTCCAGCGTGCCAACAGCATGAGCTAGGAATGGCGTGTCAGTGAAGTTACTCCCACTTCATTTTCCTACAACTCTACCTGATGAATTTGAAGGAGAGAAATATTTGCTGACATTTGCCATGTGGAGCAGTGGTGTGTTCACAACTCAGCCAGAAAACAGCCCAGAGCTGTTGGAGTGGAAGGAACTGGGATCGTGTTGCTCTCAGGCAGCCAGCTGTGCTCTGTGCTTTGATTTGTTTCCAGCCTACAACTCAGCTTTTGGTAGAGAGGAAGGAACTTCCCTGGCAAGGGCAACACAAGGAGAGGGTCCATGAGAAGGTACAGTTTACTGATTTAGCTAAAGCAGCATGTTTTTCTGTGTGAGTGAGGGAGGACGATGCCTTCCAGCTGTGTTTCAGCAGCACCGCTCTGGCCCAGTGCTATTTGTGGCTCAGGTGCTTTGTTCACGAGAGGTCCCAAAGGGGTGGGAGGGGAGCAGGTGCCTCAGCTTTCCTGTTTCAGCCTTTGTGTGGCTGTGAGGCTGCCTGGAGCAGGGGCAGCCTGCCAGGGCCAGGGCAGGCAGGGCTTTTCCATCCAAAAAAGCAAGAGCACAGCGGCCCCACTTCTGCCTCGTCAGCAGCTGGCTGAGGATCAGCCACAACTTGTCTTGGCGCTTTTTGGAAGTGCAGGGCATAATTTGGAGAGGCAGGAAGTCTCAAGGCCAGCTCTCTGGGTTGGGCTAGAGAGGGGCACTCACTGGGACACTCGTCTCGTGCTGTCTAAGTGCTTCTCTTGGGCAGAAAGTGAGAGGACTCCCATCCAGATGTTGTTTACACCAGCTCAAGCCCCTTGTTCACGCATAATGTTGATGGTGGTAGAAGGTCCAGAAGCCACAGTGGATTGGAGATGCAGGAGGAGGGAGGTGGTTTGAAGATTCTGGTTGTGGTTTGAGCCTGTGAGCTTCTGCTCAGAGCATGAGCTCCACGACCCCACTGACCCCACTGTCACTACACAGCCACACTATCCGGGGCACCCAGGAGGTCTCTGGTACCTGGGATTATTAAAAATAAAATATTATAGTCTTACTTGAAAATTTCAACAAGACAGGCACAGATAATTTTTGTCTCATTTGTTTTTTCCCTGATCAAGCCTTGAATTTTCTCTCTAACAGTTATGAGTGTTCCTATTTCACAACTGGGGAAAGCAGAGCAGCAGAGAACCTGAAAGCTGTGCCTTGAGCACTGCCTGTGAGTCTGGGGATCCTTCCCCATGGGCACTGAAATGAAAAGATATGAGGCCAGGTGGGTGGCAGAGCTGAACACACATAGCTGTGGGCAGAGTTTAAATTGGCATCATTGCTTTAAGAAGGACAGCAGGATTTCAGCAGGGTTCCCTAATTTGGGATGCTCCAAATTCGCGGTAGGTGGGACAACAGATCTTGCTGTTTCCTTCTCTTGACTTAGTACCTTGCCCTGATGCCTTAAATGGCTACCTAGAAACAGAGACTAGACAGGAATAAAGGAATAAAGAAGGGATTTATTGGAAAGGCCTTCAGAGGTCACACTTTGGGCTCCAGAGGCTCCTGCCTCAGTGCATCCCAAAATGGACAATGACAGCTCCCGAGTTCTTCCCACTTTGAGATCAGCATCAATTGCCCAAGCAGAAGCCAGGCAAGGATGGAATTTGCCCAAGCTTGCCCCCCTCTCCCCAAGATGAAGGTTTGCAGTTGTTGGGCCCAGGAGGGTCTGGGTGTCCTTGGAGAGCGAGCTGGAGAGGTTTTGTTATGTCAGTGTGAGCATGAGAGAACAGCACTGAACGAGCTCCAGGGAACTGCAGAGTTACACTGGGCACTGCAGGGTTGGAAAAATAGAAAAGTTAAAAGCTAAGGCATCAGTCCTGAGGACCATCTCCTCTCTTAGTGCCTGGAGTCTGTGAGAGGACAGCTCCAGAGGTTGGTTTCTGTGGGGCTAGGGGTTAACCAGAGCAGTGCAGATAAACAAAAGGCATGTCAGGAGCCGAGGGCTCCCCACTGGAGCGTGCACAATGGCTGTTACATAAGCGAGTTCAGAGCACTATAAAAACCATTAGGTGTGTGAGGGGTTTTTCCTCGGGGGACAGCTGTCAGAACTGTCACACGTCTGCAGCTCAGACTGGGGCCCTGCCACTCACAGCACAGCTCTCCACGTGTCAGTGCAGCCTCTGCGCAAACCGAGCTTGGGAAGCTCCTGTAAACCTTGGTCCAGGCCCTTCAGTTTGTCCTGCATCTGTCTGCAGCTTCCTGCTGGCATGCTGGGATCCAGGCTGGGAGCACAGCCCCTGGGGCCCAGCTGGAAGCTGAGGGGATGCACAGCACCCAGAGTGATGTCAGCATCTCTCTGGTGAGTGGTGAAACGTCCTCAGGTTGCACCAGGGGTGGTTTAGATGGGATATTGGGAAAAAATTTCTTCACTGGAAGGGTGGTCAGGAGTTGGAACAGGCTGCCCAGGGAAGTGTGGAATCACCATGCCTGAAGTGTTCAGAAGTCGTGGGGGTGTGGCACTCGAGGACACAGTTTGGTGGTGAAGGTTGCGGTGCTGGGCTAATGGCTGGACTCGATGAACTCTTCTTTTCCAACACTAATTACACTGTGATTCTGTGTTGGTAGCACAGACGTGCCTTTCACTGCGGTGGAGCAGCTCAGGGGTTAACTGGAGCCTGTGGTTGCAGCCTCATCGCTCTGGATGTGTCCTTAGATGAGGTCATATGAATTTCTTCGGGCAGCCTCTATTCCCCTTTGTCCGAAGCACCAAACCGGTCACCCCAGCTGTGCAGCTCTCCTGCCAAAGTGTCCCCACACACCACCCGCTCCCCTCAGGCTCCCTGGGGACAAACCCTCGCTTGACACGTGTCCCCTGCATCACACACAGCCTTTCTCCTGGCCAGGGCAAAGCAGCAGAGGGTGCAGCTCGGTCCCCAGCCAGCCTGGAGAGTCCCTTCTGCAGGCACAGCTCTGCAGGTGATCCCAGCTCCAGGCAATGAGAAGTTAAAGCAATAAGGCTGCTCCCAGCTCAGGTGCCTGGTTCCTGCACGGACACACACAGGGGGCTTGTGTAATGCTGGCATGTGGACTCTGAGCTGCCTGGCAGAGTCCTGTGGGGCTCCCACGTGCTCCTGTGTTACTCACGGGGAGTGAGGGAGCGCGGGTGCCTGAGAAATTCTGGGATGGTGCTGGGTGCCCTGGGCTCTTTGCTGCTGAGGGCATGTGCTGAGCACTGGCTGCTGGTCCAGTTCCCTTACAGCACCTCCGATTCATCTCCAGTCTCGTGTGTAATCTCACTGAGTCCCCAAAGGCTCCTGAACATCGGAGGTGAGGAGGCAGATCTCGATGCTTTCCCTGCAGCATTGGGCTCTGTGCGCTCTGCTGTGAGGACACCAGAGACAGTAAAATATAAAACAGTGGTTCAGGAATGACCAGGGCTTTAATGATCTGTAGTGTTTGGGGGCTTCTGCTGCTGACTGTGTTTTAAGATAACAATTTTCTGCACTGAAGCGTGGTACGGATTTGTTGGTGAGTGCTGACAAGGTTCACAGGGCTCCCCTGAGGAAAGGAGGTGGAGAAGTGCAGTGTGGCTCCTCCAGGACAGGAGCAGCAGTGCTTGAGAAAGGTTATTTCTCACCTCAGCACCAGACATCTCTGGACGAAGCCTTGAGAGCCCTTTCAATAGAGCCTGGCATCAGGTGCAGCAGAGAGAGGGGAGAGGAATGGCAGTGGAGTGTGGGTTTATCGCATTGGTTTCTCTTCTCCCCTTTTGAAGGATGGGGGAAAACATCCCAAATTCTGCAGAGTAAAACAGTGCTGAGAGAGAGATCTGTTCACTGTCACCTCTGCCAGCCCCAGCCATGCCCTGTGAGGGCTCAGCTGTGCTGGGACGTGGCTGACTCGAGGTGCCTGTGCTGATGGGGCTGGTGGCAGTGACAGGATGCACTTAGCTGAGGTGTCAGTGGGCCCTGGAGGGGTGGGACAGCTGTGGCAGTGTGTGAGTGCAGCACCTGGAAAGGAGGACTCCCTGCTCCTGCTCCCTGAGGAAAAGGGGGAAGATGGACGGGAGGAGGAAGAAGGGCTGATGTGTGCTGCCCTGGTCTGTGTGTGTGCCAGCTCAAGAGTGCTGGTTACCTGAGCAGCTGTGTGTGGCCACATTTCTCTCAGCTGACTCCGTGAGTCTCTCCCTGGTGTTTATTTTCTTCACCTTTTCGCTGCTGAAACGCCAGTCTGCAAATTGCTCTTGGGCACGTTGGCAGGCCAGCTCATGGCTGCTCGGCTTTCCCTCTTGCCCTCAAAGCTTGGTGTCCCTCATCCCAAGGGCAGAGGCCAATTCCCAAGCCCTGGCTGCCCACCACAGCCTCCTCTGAGCCTGCAGGGCCAGAGTATCTAGAGCTGTCTGGTGCTTACCAACCCTTAAACTGTGCTTAAACAGTGAGCACGGATTTACCAATCCCCAAACTGTGCTTAAACAGTGAGCACGGATTTACTAACCCCAAATTGTGCTTAGGCAGTGAGCACGGATTTACCAACCCCTAAACTGTGCTTAAACAGTGAGCATGGATTTACCAACCCCTAAACTGTGCTTAAACAGTGAGCACAGATTTACCAACCCCCAAATTGTGCTTAAGCAGAGAGCAGGGATCGACTCCTGGCTATATTTGTGTGGTGAACAGGACTTCAAGAGGCACTGCCCTTGGTGGCAGGGGTGACTTGCTTGGAAGGCAGCTCTGCAGGGAGTTCAGTGGATGAAGCTCTGTGGATGTTCCAGGATGACCTGCAGAGTGTGAAGTCTCTCTGCTGAAATTTTGATAGTCATGAAAGCAGTAAGTGAGCTGTGAGAAAAGCACCAGGAGCAAGAGGCATTCCTGGTGGACCAACTCAGTGCAGCAATCCTCCTTGGTTTAGATTTTTTGCAGTTTAATTTCTGGTCAAAAATGTTTTATGATGCTCGGAAGAGTCCAGGCCTGGATGATTCTGCTGCTAAATGAAAATAGGGTCTGCTGCCCAGTTTTGGAGTATTTTATTTCCTTCAGTGGCTCGTCTCTTCTGCAGCAACAGGGACTTAAGGTAAAGGAATGTGATGGTTGTATCCTTGCTGTATCCCCCCAAGGCAGCATCTCTCTGTGTTGCAGTGCAGTGACACAGTGAAATCCTTCAGGGAGAGCCCCTTCCTGATGCTTTCCTAATAGAAACACTTTGAAAATCCGTGCATTTGGGATGCACCTAAAGAAGGTAAAACAAACATCTCAGCAGGTTTGTCCTCCGGTGAGGTCTCCCCTCCATGCCAAGGAGCTGCTTCAGTGCAGGGGAACAGACTGTGGCACCTCATGCTCCTGTGCTGCCTGTGTGTAAAGTGCCCAGAAACTGTGCAGCTTTTCAGCTGCACCAGATTGCTCAGAGCCACATCCAGCCTGGCCTCCAACCGCACCTAACCCTGTCTTGAGCACTTCCAGGGATGATGGGGCAGCCACCTCTTCTCTGGACAATCTGTGCCAGGGCCTCACGGCCCTCACAGGGATGAATTTCTTCCTGATAAACCCAAACTAAACCCTGCCCTATGTCCGTGTGAAGCTATTTCCCTCATCCTGTAACTCCTGGCCCTATCCAAAGTCCCTTTCCAGCTCTCTTGGAGCCCCTTTAGGCCCTGGAAGTGGTTCTGAGGTCTCTCTGGAGTTTTCTCCTCTCCAGGTGAATACTCCCAGCTCTCCCAGCCTGGCTCCAGAGCAGAGAGGCTCCAGCCCTCATGGTCCCTTCATGGTTTCCTCTGGACTCACTCCAACAACTCCATGCCCTTCTGATGTTGGGGACCCCAGAGCTGGGCACAGAGACCCAGCTGAGGTCTCACCAGGGCTGAGCAGAGGAGCAAATCCAACAGTGCCCCATGGAGCTCTGCCTTCTCCAGCAGGGAATGACCACAGACCTTCAGGCATGGAGTAACCCCCCTGTTTGGGAGTCTCACAGAGGGTCAAGAGGGCAAGACTAATGGGAGAGAGGGGTCCAGGGAGGAAAACATCCGTGGAGAATTGTGGAAGAGTCAGTATTTATCTGCAACTGCCTGTGCTCTCCCAGGAGGGTGAGGAGTGTCCAGTCCTGCCTCGCCTCTCGCTCTGCCCTGCCAGCTGCTGCTAATTCTTCAGCACAGGAGTGTTAAAGAGTGAGCAGAGAGCCTGGGGGGAGATATGCAAGGGATTTCCAGCAGCTTGAGGCTTTCGTGCAGAGAGGTTGAGAGCCAGCATGGAGCAGAGCTCTGACAGGGACTGTCCTTAAAGAAAAGTCCCTCCATGGGAAACTCCGTGGGCATTGTCTCAGGGGGCTGCATGGGACAGGGCCATGTGCTGCTGCTGTCACTGCCATCCCCTGCTGCCACTGCCACCCCACCCTGCGTGGTGATGAGCTTTGTGTCCTGGGAGAGGTCTCTGGCTTAGGAAAGGTAGTAACTCAGGAGGATCTGAGTGATTTTGTGTTCCCCTGTGTTGAACTAATACAGGTTTTCATAAGAAATAGCTAGGGAGTGGCAGAATAGTGCTTGGCAGCACACGTGGAGCAGCTGAGAGCTGCAGCCATGGGCAGGGCAGCTCCTTGTGTGCCCAGCTGGGAGAGGGGGATGGAGGCAAAGGAAACACCTGGCAAAGAGCAGGGCAGCAGCACTGAGAGTGTGAGTACCTCCCTTGGAAAGAGGAGGATCTCCTTGGTTTGGTTTTCATTTTTTACCAAATGAAAAGGACAGTTTTAGCCAATGTTTTCTCTCTTCCCCATCGTCAAGGATCCTATAAATGTAAAAGAAAGGTTCCTGGAACAAACAGTCCGTGAAGGCTCAGATACTCTCACTGCTGGCTGGGTCCAGCCTGGGGGTAAAAGGCATAAAGGGAGTATAATGGAGTAACACTTGATTGAGTTTGGACCTGTATTTCCTCATGTGAAAATGCTTCCCTAAACATAATTTGATTTAGGCATGCTCTGCTCTGCCATACTGTCCCCCCTCTGTGCTCTCCTCCCAGATACCCAGTGCTGCAGAAAGCTGAGAGGGCTTGTGAAAGAACCACTTCAATCCCCATTTTTCCTGCCTTTCCAGGTCTTGGAGGTCTTTGGTTGCTTTCTGCACCTTTGTCAGTGCAGCCTGAACCCCTGACCCCTGGATGGACTTGCAGCATTCATCCTCTCCAGCTCAGGACTGTGGAGGGGATACCTGGCTGATGTGCCCTGGTGGAAGGGGGACAGTCCCTGAGGGGACTGCCCTGAAGTAGGCTGGAAAGAAAACAGCTCTTCTGTCAGATGAAATGCCCCAGGAATGTAATCCCAGCATAAAACTGGAGAGGCAGACAAGGGATTGCAAATGAGACCTACCTGGATACCTGCAGGTGTCTGTCCCCCTGCTGTGGCTGGTGATGGTGTCAGTAGCCCTAAACCCCCTCCTGGCTGCCCACAGCTACCCTGTGCCATGGCCACAGTCCCTGCTTCTCTCAGTGCTCAGGCACAAGGTTCTGCCTCAGCAAGGGGCTGGGTGAGCCTCACAGAGGTGTGTGAAGCAAGGCTCGAGCTGAGCCTGGAGCAGAGCTCGGCTGACTTTCTGTTTTGTGATTTCCTTCCTTGCTTTCTCTGCACCTGGCAGTGCTTCCTGCTGGCTGCCATTTCCCAAACCTGTGAGGGAAAGCGTGCGTGCCCCGTGCCAGCCCCGTGAGCAGAGCAGGGCTCCTGTTTTGTGTCAGATCCTTGTTTGCAAATGGAAATTGGGCTTGGTTTTAGAGCGGATAGCGGTGGTTTCCTTAAAGTTGCTCAAGCCTCTTCCCTCTCCTCGTGGCCTTCCTAAAAGTTAGCCCTGGAGGGTTTGAACCCCAAGAAGGCAGCTCTGGCCAGAGGAGAGAGTTCTCTGTTCTCTTCCTAAAATCTGGATGTGCTTGACTTGTCCCCCCACAATCCTTTAGCAGTACTACTAGAAAATGGAATATATATTGTCTTTATAATAGACCGGTACAGTGCATAGATCACTGAGCACCCATTTGAACAGGCATTCAAGGAGCTTCTCAGAAACTAAGAAAAAGGGGGAACATTTTTCCAGCCCTGGAACATGAGGATCACTGGAACCACACATCTGACGGGAGAAAATCCCCATGTTGACATCAGCAGCACGGGGTACTCCTCTCTCAGTCTCAGGCACCCCATTATTTGCCTGTTAGTGCTTTGTGAGCACTGCTTCAGAGGCACAGGGCTGCACCTTTAATGTGGATCCACAAAAGCTGCACGAATACGTCAGGTCTGAATGAGAGCAGCTACCTGGGGGTTTCACGCATTTCAAGTCCAATGGCATTAACCACAGTTTGAGTTCACTTCCCTGAGTGTCTCCTGGTGATCTGCCCTGCAAGGAACGGTGCCTTTATCCTTCCTAACCACCTGGGTCTTGATGGGTTAAAGTCTGGAGGCTTAAAATGCATGCTGCCCCCATCCTTTCTTCCTTTCCATTCACCTTCTTCCTTTCTCCACACTTCCCCGGGGTTTTTCCCTTCCTCTCCAGCCTCGGGAGCTTGGTGGAGGCAGCACAGTGAGGTTTGTGCTCCGTGGGGCTCCCCCTGTGTCCTTGCTTTGTGTTCAGCACCTTTGAGGTCTCGGGCAGGAAAAGTGGTTTGAGCCTGTCAATGGGAAAACATTGCTTATTGTCCCCTCCAACGCCTTGGGCCCTGGCAGCAGGGACAGGCAGAGCTTTGCTAGCAAACAGTGAATGAGCAGGAATTTGGGAAGGAATCTCAGCTTCTCTGCCCAAGGAATGACATGCTAGGGGAGAGAGAGACATTAGAGAGAAACTTCCCGAAGGATTGGGCTGTCTTGGGGCGGGCTCCCACCGGCTCCCTGCTGCCTGCTGGGATGTGCAGGGGTTGCTGCTGTTGCTGACCCCGCAGCTGGGTGCTGGCTGTGTTCCTCCCTCTGATTTGGGGATGCTGATACTGCATCAGCTGCTGAATGGGACAAACCCTCAATATTGAAAAGTGATATAATGTAGGCCCAGACGGTTCAAAGGTTTCAGCAGTGCCTCTAGTGCCTGGAGTCTTTCCTTGGAGGTTTATTGATCCAGATGGGCATCAATCTGTCCTTCTGCCCATGGCATGAGAGCAGTGCCAGGCTGTGTCACGGCCATCACACTTGGGTTTTTCCATGTGAACTTGTGAGCATTTGGGGGCAAAAAAATGTCACGTGGACCATGCTGATCACACAAGGGTCCTGTCAGCACACCTGGCCTGTGGAACTGCTGTGCCTTGCCTCCTAGCATTGCCTTGGGATGGAGGTTGAATGATTTCTCTGCCAGCTCTGGGGATGGAGGCTGTGCCCTTGCATCTGTCTGGGTGATTTTCGATATGAGTCAGTGTCGGATGGTTCGAGAGGGCCGTGCAGGGTGTTTGGGCAGCGGGCAGCCCCCGCTGGAGGTGCTAACGCCATGTCCCCGCTGCCTGCCCGGGCCGGCGGCCAAGTGGAAGTTTCCGTGCGGGCCAGCCCATCTCTGCAGCCACACATCCATCCCGCCGGGCAGAGGAGCATCGGGCACCAGCCTCTGCAGGGCTGCTCCGCTCCCTCTGCTCCCCTGTGCCCTGCCCGGGCATCACAGGGAGGGAGAAGGGCTCTCAAATCCCACATCAACCCCGCTGCGGCACCGGCGACAAGACCGAGAGCTCCTGCCCGGGGCAGAGACTTTCACTATCGCTTCTGGCAGGCTCTGAAATCCTGCTGCCGTGCTGTGGCGAGGAAGGAGAAGGGCTCGGTGCCAGGGCCGGCGGGGAAGCCCCCGAGGGGCTGCACAGGACCGGGGAATGCCGAGCTCGGGTCCCGCCTGGTAGCAGCAGCAGCAGCAGCAGCAGCCCGTGATGCTGTGCTTGGAATGAAGTCAGCCTTCATCAGCCGAATAGTTTATGCATGAATCGAAACTTCAGACCTGGCAGAAGAGGGGGGGAGCGTGCAGGATCTGCACTCTTTTAAAATGCTGGAGCCAAGGAAGGAGGAGGGGATAGAGGAAATAGCAGGAAAATAAGGCTGGGGAAGTGGGGAGAGATTTGAGAAGCTGGATGAGTTGTTCGCTCTGTTATTGTGAGGAGCCAAGTTCTTTAAGCATCTCCTGGTGGATATTAAGAGGGAGCTGTGGAGGCTGGAGCGTTCCCCTGGACACTCGCACGCTGTAGCTTTAAGACTGTTTTACAGAGGACTCGGGATTTCCAGTTTTCCTGCGCCTGGTGGAGTATTTCAGGGAGTTACAGGATTTTTCGGGTCATGTACCCCCTTTTCCTTTCTTCTTCCTCCTTTCTCTTTCTCTCTTCCTCTTCTTTTTCATTTCAAAGAGACAAAGCTACTTCAGTTTGGAGCACAAACATATGATCAGCACATGGAAATGTGGTAATTTGGATGCATTCATGATTGCAACAGATTGAAGAAATTAGACCAGACAAAGAGCTTTTTTTGGAAGAGGAGGAGGAGGAGGCAAGGCAAGGAGGGAGGGAGAGTGGGGGAAAGAAGGGGACGCCACCGAAAAAAGGGACGGCCGTGACACGCGGATGCTAAATATATCCCGTAGTAATGGAGAGGGACCGGATTTCAGGTAGGCTATTGATCTTTTAATACGTTATATTCTGCCCCTGCCTTCCTACCTTTCCAGCAGCTTCTGTACTTTGAGAAGAGGAACAGCCCCGCTCCGGG
>VZRF01003389.1:654662-725249 GCA_013396875.1 Vireo altiloquus | reverse complement strand
AGGGGGGGGAAAAAGAAACTGCTTTCTAGGTCTGGATTTCATTTGAGTGCCTCTCTCCCCCCCTCCGCTCCCATGTGCCGCACGGCGCGGGGGGATGAATGCTGAGCCTGTTAGCTCAGAGCTGCGAGCCGGGGAGAGGGAGGAAAACAGCCGAGCTCTTGGCATGGAGACGCGGTTCTGCTCTGAAGGTTGGCTCCTGGGTGTGTGTGTGTGTGTTGTGGTGGAGCTTTCCCCGCTTGCCAAAGTATCTTCCCCGTGTTTTTGCCCTCCCCTCCTGCCAGGCTGGGCAGGAGCTGCCTGCGTGTTCCGTGGCTGGTCCCTGCTTTATGCTGGAGCAGCGCCGTGGGCTTCACCTTTGCTGGCCGTGCGCGGCGGGGTGGGGAGGGGAGGCAGAGGAATGAATAACTCCATTTAATTCCCCGGTTTCCCCGCAATTCCCGCCCCGTGGTGCATGTCTGAGTGGTTCCAAGAACTGCTCGCAGGTCCGTGGAGCTGCAGGGGAGTGGCGGTGCCGTGAGCTGCTCGGGGGTGGCTGTGGCTGCTCGCTTCTGGCGGCAGGGACAGGGGACAGCCAGCGTGGTGTCACCCAGGGGCTCTCCCTCTGCGTGCGGGACAAGAGAGGGAAGTTGAGGGAGGGGGTGTCTGTGCCCAAACTGGCAGAGTCGGGGGGGATCTCCCTCCTCCCACCCACTCACCCCATGGCACAGCTCAGCTCAGCTCAGCTCAGCTCAGCTCAGCTCAGCTCAGCTCACCCTCCTCGGGCACCAGGCCCTTGTCCTGGGCGTTCCCTGCCGGCCGCTGGGCATCGGCGCTGGGAGGGAAACCACAGGGACGAGAGGAAGCGCACAAGTCAGGGTGGAGCGAAGCTGTGGCCAGGGAAGGCTGCTCCCTCGGCTGGCCTGTTCCAGACCCACCGTGCCCTATCCAGGGATGTGCTGAGAGCACCCGGTGCCCTTGGATAAGGACTCACCTGCAGGAGCATCCTCCCCACTGCTTCTTCAGAGCGCGGGGGGCACCTTCCCGTCCCTCTGTTCATCTCTCTTGCTTGTGCTTTCTCCTCTGGTCTGAGCCACTTCAAAGCATTCCTGAGAGCTGCTTGTAGCTCAGAGCGGGGTGGGTGTTTCAGCAGCCCGGGGCTTTGGGCTGGAGAGTCTGTGCCACTGGGCAGGGATGTACGGGAGAGAAGGGGGCCATGGGGGGGTTTGGTCCCATCCTCGGTGCAGTGCTGGGTCCCCTTCCTCCTCACAGAGGTGCCAAGCAGCTCTGCAAAGAGAAAACAGCTCTGCTGGGAAGAAAGGTGACTCCCTAGTGATGCGATCCAAGGTTTTTTGTTCTGAACGAGCACGAAAGGTGGGGTTCTCTCAGCCCTCGGGCTGCGTGTTGTGCAAGGAGCACAGAGCCCTGGTGCCCGGGTTGGCTGTCACCACTCCCAGGGCGGGCAGTGCCCAGGGACCCCACGGGCAGGAAGACCCCAGAGGAGTGAATGTCTTTGTGCAAAGATGCAGGAGCTCTTGCTAATGCCCCTGGAGCAGGAGCAATATTTGCAAAACCATGTCCAGGTGCTGAAGTGTTTCACTGACCTGGGCCTGGCTGTCCATGGGAGGCTCAGATGCTGCTGAGCTGTGGGCAGGGATGCAGGGAGGACACGTGGCTGTGCCTGGTGACCTGGGCCAGGTGGACAAAGCGTGGTGTGTGCCTTCAGCCAAGGAGGTTGCCAGGATGATGAACGCAGCCACTCTGCCCTCACTCAAATGCCATGTGGGACCTTGGAAACATGCAGACCATCTTAGTGGTGTTTATGATACATGACTCTGGCATGAAATGTGGGATGGGGAAATAGATGGATCTGCTCCACAGGTCCCTGCTTGAAGGGGTCAACACAGGCAGGGAAAGCTGCTCGGCTGGGGCAGTGGAGGGAATGATAAACCATGTGTGGGAAAACTGTTCTTGAAGAGATTCTGGGCACAGAAATGACAATTAATGCCTGGAATCGATGATTTTAGGAGTCTTTTCCAACCTAAGTGGTTCTGTGATTCTAATATCACCAGGCTGTTCTGCTGACTCCCAGACCCGTGGCACAGCATGGATGCATGGGGAGAGCTGCTGGTGTGCCCCGAGGGTCCCAGGGCCCTGGGCTCCTCCTGGGTGGAGGAGAGGAGCAGGGAGCAGAGCTCAGTCACAGGCAGCAGGACGGCTGGGCCCTGGCTTTGGTGACTAACTGAGAGATGACTCGGATGAAAGCAGATCCGTGCCATGCTGGGGGCCATGTCCCAGTTACTGCTCTGGCCCTAAACATGCTTTTAATTAGTCCTCAGCTGTGGGTGGGAAGAGCTGAGTCCTGAGCCGAGTGTGGGGCTGCTGGATGGGATGAGGGCACTCCAGGGCGGGTGGGAACTGGGCCTGGCCTCTTCTTTGAGGTCTGTTTTCCCACAGCTGCTGGACTGGGCATGTCCCCTGGTCTGTCCTCTGCCTGGGGAGAGCTCAGGCTTTGCTCCCAGAGCCTTGTCCCTGACTCAGGCTCCCATCCCAGGGCATGACAAACACCTTGTGCTTCAGGGGAAGGTGTGGAAGGTGCGGGGTGAGGCTGTGGGTCTGTGCCTGGGTCGCTGCCAGCTGTGGGGCAGCGAGGGACTGCCTGCTCTGTGACAAGTTGCCAGTCTCAGGTGGTGCCTGTGGGTGCTGGCAGAAGAAACACCATCCCATAGAACCTGTTTGTCTCTTCTAATCCAGTTAACTCATTTCTCACACGTTTCTGAAAGCCATGAGAGCGTGAGAAGCATTAGCTCTAAATGGGTTTGTTTCCAGACATGCCTCTCCTCTGGTTTTGGGGCTGGGGGCTGTGCTCGGGGCTGCGTCCCTCGCGTCTGTCTCTTCTCCCTCAGTGCCAGGTTGCGCTGGTGGCAGTGGCCTGGAGATGGCTCTCCTGTCTTTCCCTAGCGGCTGGTCCCTTTGACTGGCTCAGATCTCTCCACAAAGCCTTAATTGTTAATGCCTCAGAGCCTCTTGCCTCTTGTTAGAAGAAAAGGAAGGGTCTGCATCTCCCTGAGCAGAGAGGATTTGGTTACTGGGGTGGTGGGGTGAAAGGAGGTCTGATCTCCCACTGAAATTATTCATGTCACCTTTGAAATTGCACTGGGAAAACTCATTTTAAGAGTTAACAGATGATGATGAATAAGTATGTGATCATAACACCTGACTGCAGTGAGTGGCATGTGTTAGGCAGAGCCAGGCATGGGGGCTGTAGGTGCATAGAAAGAAGATAAAGGGTTCATTAACCCGTTGGTGATCACTCTGAATCTTTTGTTTACATCCACTGTGGGTATGTTTGTGTGTAATATTCTTAGTTTGACATGGTTTTATGCATCATCCTGAGCAGCAGGGACACAGCCCCTGCTTGCAGTGTGTGGTTTGCAGGGATTGTGCAGACGTGACATCTTCATTGTCCTCGGAGCCACCATCACATGCCAGAACTGAGAGAGAGGAAGGGGAAGCAGGGGTGCTGTTTGTGATTGCTGGAGGTGTGAGGGGATGTACTTGTTTCTTCTTGTTTTTTTAATAAAAGTTAATCTCCTAAAGGTGTGTGTCAGGGCAGAGGGGCTGGGGGTGCTTCTGATGACTTCAGCTATCTTTCCTGTCTCAGGTTCCTCAGTGTCCCTGTTATTCCTAGGAAATTGCAGATAAAAGCCATGGACATGTCTCTTTTTAGTGATCTTCATACACCTTATTTGCCATACACCTTATTTGCCAGACATTTTCCTTTTTCCTGTGCCCTGCAGCACACCACACGTGGGACACCAGGCTGTGCATTTACAGCCTGCGTGGTCCCACCTCCTGTCAGATCCCACTGCATTCACCCAGCCCTGGCACTCAGGGGCACCTTCCCATCTGCCCTGGGCCCTCTGCCTGCTGTCAGTGTCCTGCTGCCCGTGTCTGGTGCTGATCCCTGTCACTTGCTGCAGCGTGTGATGCTCAGTAAAAACCACCTGCACCTTTTGTCAGCCAGGTTTCTCCTTGGAGCGTTCTTCACCCTCTGTGTTCTGTAGCAGCCTGTTGTGGCTGCAGGGTCTGGCTCAGTGAGCAGAAGGTCTCTCAGGGAAGGGGCTGGGTTTTTTGGGGCTCTGAAGGTGCCCCTGCAGGCGCTGTGTCCGCAGAGAGCCCCGTGCTGCTCCCAGCCCCTTTGGCTGCTGGCTCCCGCCTGGCCAGCGGATGCATTCCCACAGTTGTCTGAGGCATGTCAAGGTATGAAGCATTATCCATTTCCTGATGTCTGCTCTTAAATCTGCTGGAAATTCTGCTCATCTCCGTTAAATATGGTCCCTCTGTGGGGCACAACTCATCTCTGGCCTGACAGCACAGGTGAAGCTCCTCTGAACCGCTCTGCTGAACTTGGCCAGCCCCGGGGCCGGAGCTCCTTTGTGGATTTTTACTTTGCTGGATGACTAGGAGCCTCCCAGCAAAGCGATTCCCATGCTGCTGGGGTGAGGGAGGACATTTCTCATGCGAGTCAGGGCTCTTCCAAGGTCCAGCATACCATAATGCTGAGTAGAAGCGAGTACGTAGTTAGGGAAGTATGTCTGGGTCAACACATGTCTTGTGTTGCCTTAATGATCTCAGAAGCACAATATCTGTGTCCTGTTGGCTTTTCCATGCAGGACTTGCAGCTGTAACTTGTGGACAGAGGGGTTTGTTAGAGAGCAATGGATGCTTCGTGCTGTGAGTGCTGTGTCAGGCTCGGGTGTGTGATGTCCGTGACACCAACGTGGGCCCCACGTCAGGAGCAGTCTCATACCTGAGAAAATGTAGGGGAAATTCCTTGTTCTGCCTCTGATGTTCTGCAAGTCCTCGGGAAAAGGTGTTTGTGCTGTCGTTCCCCTTTGATTTTGGGTGAGGATGTGGTGTTTGGGTCTCTGTGCTGAAGCTGCCTGTCAGTGACAGGGTCACAGAATTGCAGTTGGGAACTCGGAGCTGTTCTGAGCCTGCAGCGAGGGGGATCTCTCAGACAGGGTTGTGAGTGGGATCTGGAGCTCTTCCACGTGGGCTACAGGTGCTTGGTGGCTGCTCTGAACAGCTGATGGAGCCAGCATCCTTTATGCCTGTGCTCAACCAATATCCATGGCTCTTGATGCCCTTAAAAGAAGTTTAAAAGAAGCTTCTTCCCAGCAATGCCTGGTTGCAAGGGCAGCTTCTCCCTTCCTAAAGGAGAAAGACTTAAAACGACACTGAAAGCTTAATTTCCCTATGGCTGAGCAGGTTATGGTCCCCCCTCTCCTGCAGCCCTTCAGACCACTGTGGTTAAATTGATTTATCCTGTACCCAGGTACTGCTTCCCTGCCACAGGACCACCGTGAGCCCGTGCTGCAGGATGGAGCTGCTGTTGGAGTGCAAGTGAAGTGAAATAGCCCTTTCAGTGTAAGGTTTAACAGAGTTTTGGGTTGCTGATGCCAAGAGAGTTGTTAGAGACTTATAAACAGCTCTGGATTGTGGCTTGGGGGGAGAATGGGCAGGGGTTTACAGGTGAATAAAATGCATTAGTTTTACAAGCAAATAATCACACAATAAATCTGAGAGTGTGTTTTTTCATGGAATGACAGCCCAGGTTGGAAAGGATGCCAAAAGATCACCTGGCCCAGCCTTTTGTGGGGAAGGGAGCCTAAATGAGATTATCTAGCACAGTGCTCAATTGCATCCTGAAAACCTCTAGCAATGGGGACTCTACCATGTCCCTGGGGAGCTTGTTCCAGTGACTGCTTGTTCTCCCTGTAAAAAATGTCTTTCTTGTATCAAAAAGAAGATTTTTTTTTTCCCACGTGAAGTCGGTGCTGTATAAACAGGTCTGCACTAATTTTGTGATTACATCATTACCAGTAGTTGTTCTTAGAGCAAATTCTGGTTTCCAGTGAAGCCAATTTGGCAGGGGGTGAGTGTGAGAGGATGCAGGGTTTGAGGGGGAGCCTGCCATTAGCTCTGCAGCATCTCCAGGTTGCAGCTTTGACTCTGATGTAACTCGAGGCTGTGGAAATAATGGTGGGTTTGCATTTCACTGCTGCCTGCTTGGTCTGGAAAACAAAACCATATTATCGAGACAACCCAAGTTTGGTCTCTGGCACAATGAAGCAGACAAATACTCATAATTTGGTGCTTTTCTTGTCTGACTTTTTTCCAGAATCCCATTGGGTCAAGGCACGGAGGTGTGGGCACCCTCTGGTGTGGCTGAGAATGAGGGAATTGGCCCATATATTCTGAAATTACTCTCCCTGACTCCCCTAAAGCTGGGGTCTCCCTCCACAGCTTCCCAAGCCGGGCCAGCATCTGTCGATGCCACAGCACGCCCTTGCTGGCAGCCCACCCCCTGCCAGCTGGCACTGCCTGCCTGCATGCAGAACTTTCTCCTCTCCTTCCCAAGGCTGCAGGATGTGGCTTCTTTATTAGTTTCAGATCCTTTTTTCTTTCCAGGGTTTTGTGCTTCCATGTCTTAGTCATGGTGATGGAGGGGCCTTAGTGTCACGGGCCTTGCTGCTGAGGGGAGAGGCTGACATGGGGGGTTTGGGGGGCAGGGGTGTGTGTTTGGTGGGTGCTGGGTGTTTTCTGGGTGTTTTCTGGGTGTCGGATCCCTGGAAGTGCCAGGGAGCACCAAACCTGCCCAGCAAACACAGGATGGAGAGACCCACGTTGGCTGAGCAGCTCTCACAAAGCCAGAGCCACTGTCGGGGGTAGTTCTGGGTTTGGATCCATCTGGGTGGTATAGGGGGACAGATGGAGAGTTAAAACCCTGAGCTGGCAGGGATGCTTGCTCTGAAGGACACCCAGGAAGCTGAGTGGTGTGGAGCTGCAGGCTGGGGAGCTTCCGTCAGGACTTGAACCCAGGACTTGAGCTCAGGGACAATTTCTGCTTCACCTGGGAGAAAAAGAAGGAAGGAAAAAAGTCTGCTGGGAGCAGCTGTGTGGGGTAGACAAACGTTGGTGTGGGTAAAGCTGCTTTTGGTGCCCAGGTCTGCTGATTTTGGCCATGTGCTGCTGGCTTTGGGTGAGCTACAAGAAGTTATGGAGTCCCTGTGTTTCGGTGCCTCTGAGCTCCTGGCTCGGACCTTAGGTTTGAGCAGGCCCCTGTTTGAGGTCAGGAGAGCAGCAGGGTCCTGTGTGAGGGTCTCTATCTCCCTGCACCTTCCTCAGGAGCTCCTGGTGCTGCGTGGCCTGTGAGTTGTTGTAGCTGCTGGTCCCTGGCTCTGCCCAGGCTGTGAGCAAAGACCTTTCCTGGCCTTCTCATCTACATGGTGCTGGAAACATGGAACATTGTGATGCTGGTACCCACGGCCTCACCTGGGGGGATTCAAGGCTTGGGAGGCTCATCCCAGCCCATGGCAGTGCTGTGCTGCCCACGGGTGTTTTGTGTGGCTCTCTGTCACTGCTGTTGCCGTGACAGTGCTGCAAGCACCCCAGCTCTGGTCAGAGGGTTTGGGTGATGATGGCTGTGAGTGTAGCTGGAGGCAAGGTCCTGACGACTTTTACGGGAATATTGTGATGTCTCTTTACAAGGTGGCTTGTAAAGAGTAGATTGCCTGGGGGATGCACCAGGCATCAGCCTCAGATCTCCCATTCTCCAGTCCAGAGACCTGTTTCCTTGACTACACCATGTGTAAAAGGAGAGCAAAAAGAGGCTTTTTTCAGCTGCTTCAGCTGACCTTTGCAAACCTGTACCCTTTGAAGAACATCCAGAAAATCCTTGCTGCCTTTCTAGCACATACGAGAGCGGGATCCCTGCGTAAGAAACACCTTGGCTGGCTTCACTACCCACCCGGGTGCCTCTAGGAAATCTGTCCCATCTCAGGTGACTGCGATCCCTGGGCTGACCCTCTGGGATCACCCTGCCCTTCAGCAGCAGGATCCCACATTCCCGGCCCTTGGTTTCCAGCGGGCCGAGGGTGGATGTGTCAGCATTCCCAGAGGCTTCGGCCGTCATTCCTTTGACTCAGGAGTCTGTCACTGCCGCTGACTCAGCCCCATCCCCCGGGATGTGCCACGGGCCAGGACAGCTCGTGGGACGCGGGTCCCGGTGCGGGACAGGGATGCGCGCCCGCGGGAAGCGCTCCGGGAGCTGCGAGTGCCCGTCGCTCCCCTCGGGGGTGGCAGGAGGAGGTGGTGGCACTGCCGCGTTCCCTGCCCAGCCCTCCGGAGCTGCGAGGGATGCCCGCAATCCCTACTCCAGCCTCCTTTCAGCCTCCCCCTGCCCACACCTCCATCGCTCCTCTTCTGTCCTGGGGATGTCCCTTCACCCTCTCTACGTGTCCACTTGAACTTCACCTCTAAAAGGTTGTGTCCGGCTGTGAAAAGGGAGTGACTCCTGAGGTTTAGAGCCGAGGACAGTAAATTCTGATTTATGTGCTTATAGGGAGGGGTTTTATTCAGTAAAACGGACAGTGTTTAGCACTATGGTACTAAAAGCACAGGGGTGCTCCTCTCCTAAAAGCATCAGGGTTCCCCTCTCCCGAACAGATTTGCTTTTTGGCACAGCTTTTATTTACTAGCGAGTCAGGATTTAAGCAGCAGCAGGAGGGAAGGATCTCGTGGCACTTTAAAGTGAGGTTGCTGGAGTCCTCTTCCTGCTCTTGCACTAAATCTCTCCGTGTCCTTGCGTAAATCGTTTAACACGTGTGCTCTCACTTCCTAGATGGAAAATGAGGTGGATACTTTCCGCTTTTCCTTGGCACTTCAGGATCTGCTGCTAGGCAGCTGCGAGGGGTTTGTTGTGATAAAGCTGGGAATTCGACCCTCGGATGTGCCAGCACCCCCAGGCAGGGCTGGGACGAGGCTCCCTCGGGGTGTGGGCAGTGGCTGGAGCTGATTTGAGATGTGGGGCTGGGGTGTCAGTGGACACGAGTTGTTCCCACTGGATCTGTCTCTGCTGGGGGGCGTGTGGGGTGAGAGCAAGAGCATGGGATTTATTCTCTGCTGGCAGTGTCCATTCCTCAGGCATTGAAGGCGTGGCTGGCACAGACAGAACTTCCCCCGGAGGGATGCTGGTGCTGCCAGGGCCGTGTTCGCAGCTGCAGCACCGCTGAATACCAGCTGATGTGTCCCTTCTCTGCCCCTCTCATCAGCAGGAGCTGTCTGATCTCCTCTGTTCCCTGGGGAGATGTAAGGGCGCACAAACCTGGTCATTCCTTCCCTGCTCTTTTCTGCTGAAGTCTTTAAACTTTGCCCTCCTTCCCCCTGGGAATGAGGATGACCCTGTATGGGCCCATCATCTCCCCCAGTTCTCCCTCCCCAGCCCTGAAACATTCAGCAGTTTTGCTTAATTCCTTAATTCCTTTGCTTAATTCCTTCTCCCTGTGGCTTTTCTTGGCTCCACAGAGTGACAAGGCTGGAGCTGCCACTCCAGGAATGCTCACCAGGAGGGTTCGTGTTCAATTGTTCACAGATTTATCAAGATAGAGGCAAAGCAGGCAACCTTGAGAGCGGATAAGCTGCTGGGCCATGAAGAGGGCTTCAGCACCTAAAATATTTCCCAGTTCTCCCTGTATCGCATTCTTTGATCCATTCAAGTGGAGAACTGGTCAAACCTGACTTCTGCTGCCTCAAAAGCACTGGTTGATATCTGTATTGACAGCTGCTCCTCAGGGAAGGGAGCCTGGTTGGAAACCACTGAGATTGGTGAGCTGCTGGTTGTTTTGGGGTTGGGTTTTTTTTTTTTCCAGAAAATATGAGAAGTTCCCAGTGGGTGGAGAGGGAAAGTGAGCTATGAAATGGTGAGTCTCGTGCTCTCTGTTCAAACACACCCTGGGGAAGGCATATCCTCCACAAACAGCAGTGTTGGCCACGGACCAGGAAACCCTTCCCTCCCCGCTCCCCTCTGCAGCAGAGCCGAGTGCTGTGGGCGGTGTTTCCATCCAGGAGGGCTGATCCTGGCGCCTGTTCCTGCACCTCTGCAGCCCTTGAGACACCCACTGGAGAGGCCTGTTGAAGTGCAGGTTATCCTCCAGGGCTCTGTCCCCTTTGCTCATCAGTTTGTTCTGGTAACTGGAGTTACTGGTGTTCCAGTAACTGTTTGTTCTGGTAACTGGTGTTACTGGTGTTCCAGTAACTGTTTGTTCTGGTAACTGGTGGCCCTGGTGGTCCTGGGCTCTGTACTTGGGCGTTGTGCTGTGCTGTGAGGCCACGAGGGAAGTTGCCTGATCTTGCAGGATCATCACTGCCCTGAGCACTGATGGAGGTGTGTGGTTTGGATCTTGCTCCTGGCCCTGCTCCAAAATGCTCCAGCAGAGGCTGTGTCGTGGCACTGGTCTTGTCTTGCTGTGGGTACACCTGGGCACCAGGGCTGTGCAGCACCTGGGGTGCTCAAACTCTTCTTCATCTCATGGCTGAGCCCCAGATTGGGTAACACTCACCTCTGGTGTCCTCTACTCGCCTCTGTCGCAGCTCCACAGCTCCCTCTTCATCTCAAGGTTGCTCAAGAGAGTGGCCCTTTGTCTGCAGCTGGAGAGGAAACTTTATCTTGCCCTCCCAAGGGTGAGAAGGTGATGGGCAGTGGCACAAGGGACCAAGGGTGTGTGGCAGTGAGTGATGGCAGAGCTGGTTTGGCTGTCGGGGCTGAAGGGCTGTGAGGGAGCTCTGGGAATGATACAAGTGCTGCACACCTGTGGGAAGAAAAGGTGGAGTATTTTTGAGGAAAGGGCATAAGAAGCAACAGGAGGGGTATCAGGAGGATTTGAGCAGCAAGGGTGGGGACTCAGCCTGAGCTCTCCCTCTCTTAGCTCCATGCCTTCCTCCCCCTCCTCTCTGCATGTGCAGTTTCCTGGTGCAGGCTGGCAGAGACCTGGGCCCTGCTCTGCCTCCGGTAAAGCTCAGGTCTGCCTGCTCTCCCAAGATTTGCTCCTCTGCCCCATCCCTGGCAGTGTCCAAGGCCAGGCTGGACGGGGCTTGGAGCACCCTGGGATAATGGAAGGTGTCCCTGCCCATGGCAGGGGGGCTGAAACAAGATGAGCTCTGAGGTCCTTCCAACCCAAACCATTCTGTGATTCTGTGATAACGAGAAAAGGTTTATTTTGCTGCTCGTTACTCACAGAGAGATGTGAATCCAAACAACGGACTGACAGCATGGCACCTACTTTTCTGCATTGGAGGAGTCACCCTATAGCACTAATTATCCATCAAACCCAAGCATCTACTCCTTTTCTTTGACAGCTCCCTCTCGTGCAGGGCTGCAGGTTGTTTTGGCGGCTGGCAGTGCCCTCTTTCTGCTGGGAGCCCCTCTGTGCCCCAGCAGCAGCGAATATTGCCCGATATAAATCATGGGGAATGCAGTTCTGTGTCAGACCACTGTTCAAAGGCACCTTGGCTGTGCTCAGGACGTTCTGCTGACAGATTTCCCCATGAAGTAAAAAGCTGTAGCTGTTGACACACGAGTGCATCCAAAGTGTCAGCTTTTCCCCTCAAACTCCACTGCTGCTGGCCTCAAACCTGGTGTGAGCCCAAGGAGAACTTTAGGGGGCAGAGGTTACCTGAACTTTAGCAGAAGTTCTTGTTGTGTTTTGAGTTGAAATTCGGGTTGCTGTTTCTCCCTGCATCCCTTCAGGTGGTGATGCACACCCTTCGTGCAGCTGGGAAGGACCAGCAGAAGCAGGACTGCTCCCTAATTGCCTCTGGCCATCTGGGAGAAGCTGTTTGAGTTAATTGAACTGTCTCTCATGCTTCCTTCTGTGCTTAAATATTAAATAGGAATTGCATTGAACTGTGGAGGTCGGCAGTGTCTGGGGACGTGTGGAGTGTGGTAATTTGTGTGAGGATGGCGAAGATGAGGGATGAGGTGTGGAGGCATCACCTCCATCTAAAACCCAGGTACCTCTGCTGTTCCCACCTCTGCCTGTCTGAGTTCCTCAGCTCCCAGTGACTGTCACATGTTTCCCTCCAGTTTCTTTAGATGTTGGCTCCCAGGTCCCTGACTTGCTCTTCATTGCCTTTTGGATGCTTTCAGTACTTTTCTCATTGTTAGGAAAGTTAATTAACACCAGGAGCTACCAATATTTGTAAAACTGCTTTCCAAGGCAGACTGCTGCTCACAAATGAGATTTTCTTGGTTATTTTTGTTTTTTAAAGCAGGTGTGTCAGATCCATCATCAAAATAACTCATCAAAAACATTCCCTTCATAGCCCTCTCACTGCTATTGCATGGACTTAAGCAATAAAGCCAGCCTGGTTTTCAGTCCTGTTACTGGCTTGGAAAAGAAACTGACTTTAAACGAAATAAAGAGAAACCAACAACAATGAACAAACCTGGTGTTTTCCAGCAGAGATGCAGAATTGGCTCTGTGGGGAGCTGGTCTCTCTCAGGAAACGCTGGAAGTGGCCACTTGGATTTAATACTGCGCTCATCAGCTGCCTCTGCCGTGAACAAGAACATCTTGCATTGCAAGGACGTCGCTATTTTCCATTAAATAGGAAGCTGCCCCTTTATTATTGTGAGGTGAGGGCAGAGATTCTGGGCTGACGTGGCTGTCAGAGCTCCAGCAGCTCCCGCAGCTGAGCGCGTATTCCCTGGCAATCCTGCTGCGCTCGGCGTTTTCCGAGGGTTACATAAACATCCTTCTTTCACATGCGAGGCCGGGACAGGCGATCTGCAAACTGCTGACAGTCCCTTGCAAGAGGCAGAGCTGCCCCAGAAGCTTTGGCAGCTCTCTGAGGTCGGAAAGGGATGGGAGCCACGTCGGGCAGAGCAAGGCCAGGGGGATCCTGCCGTGGGGTGTGTGAGGTGGCCCCATCCCAGTGCCCGATGCTGCTGGAGGTGTTGGGAGCTGACCCACACACAGAGAGAGGCCAGCAGGGTCATCCTCAGGAGCTTGGATTTGCTTGTGTGGCTCCACCTGGGTCTCTCACCTCCCTGTGCCCTCCCGGTGCTCTCCTGCAGGTGTGGCTTTCCATCCGTTTGGGATGCTGCACTCCCACTCCAGCACAATCGGGTTTTGCTCCCGAGGAAGGCGTAGGAGTGGAGGTTTATCTCCGAACTGGCAGGCAAAGGAGGATGCCACACCTCTGGGAGCTTCTGGGGCTGGGTGGAGCGGGAACGTGGAGCAGCAGGACGTGGGCTTTGAGGAGCTGCAGGTCATGGCCTTGCCCTGAAGCTGGGGCACTCTGAGATTTCCAGGTCCCTTGGGGAAGGAGAGTAGCAATAAATCTGGATCATATGTATCAGGGCCTGGCCCTCTGGCCAATTTCTGACACTCTGTGCTTTTCTGACAACACATGCAGCACCAGGCTGTGATCCACAGGGGTTTCCTTGGCTCTCAAGCTGAGACAGCACTCACTGTGAGTGGGCTCGGCTGCGAGGAGCTCCCAGCTCTGCCTGTGAGGGTCAGAGGCAAAGGAAGCAAAGGCACAGTTAACACAGAATGGGGCCCTTTCAGTGCCAGGCTGGGAGATTTTGTTGTCCTCAAAACTGAGTTCTGGGTAGCTTGGTGGCTGTTCCTGTGGGATCTTCCAGTGCTGCTCCAGGAGAGCTGCGCAGCTCCCTTGGAAGAAGCACCGAAGGGAAACGCGGGTCCTGTAAATGCTGAAAACCTGCTGGGGCTGGAAATTCATCCTTGTGTGACTTGTATGGGCTGGGAGAGCTGTTGTGATAGAGGAAAGATACAGACATCGAGTCTGTCTTTGGATGTGGTTGAAAGACAGACTTATCATCAGGCAGAAGATCAGGGGTGGTGATAAGATGTAAAGAGATCCTCGTCTTTGGGGTGGGAAACTTTTCTGGAAGCTCCAGATGGTGTGGAGCACCTAGAACTGTGTCTGGCTTGGGATGTTCTCCCTGGAAGATGCTCAGTTCATCCTCACTAACCATCCTTTTGCTGCATGATGTGAACTCCAGTCAGCCCTTCCCAGGCAAAGCCCTGGCTGTGCTGCAGCGTGGAGAGGCTGTGGCTGATTCCTTATAAGATGAGGAGTTTATTTTACTTTATTCCTTTGTCAGAGGCTGTGCCTGTTTCCTTCTAAGGTGAGGGGTTTAATTTGCTTTATTTCTTTGACAGCTTTCCTTGAGTTTTACCAGCTCTTCTCTCTATCAGCCTGCAAGACCTAGAAGGAAACCACTGTCTTCAAAATGCCTTTTTAATGCCTAATTCAGGAAAAGAAAGAGAATTGTTTGAGAGGGCCCCTCTGAGTAACAGGCATTGCTGGGGGTGTGTGAGGGACACTGCCTGGTTCCCAGGATGGGGACGGGGTGTCTTCACATTCTCAAGCCTGCAAGTGCTCCACACATCTGGCACCAGAGAACTGGGCTGGACTATTTGCCTTCTTTAGCAACTGGAAACAATCCAGCCTGCCAGTTCCTGCAAAGCTCATCCTGTGGTTTAGCGGATAATGCTGATCCTTGTTCAACTCCCACGATTTTGTGCCTTGTGAGAGGGTAGGGAAGGCTTTGCAGAGCTTGTGCTGTGCTGGGACCACAGTTCATCGCCGTGGAAGGCAGCATGAATGTCCATTATGGCTGGAGTGCTTGCTGCATGGTTTTAATAAAACGTTTATGGTGACACCGGAATGACTCTGGGATGGTGGCAGGTGTGAGGGATGCGGAGTAGCAGCAGGAGCTGAGGGAGAAGGGCTGTATCTTTGATCTCAAAGTGTCTTCACGAGTGCATTTCCAGGAGTTTGACTCGTGCTGCCGTTGTCTCCCTGGTGCCAGCACGAGAGTTTCGTGTCTGTGTCCCCTGCAGCTGGGAGATGGCTGCAGGCAGTGCACGCCTGGCTGAGCTCAGGGGCCAGGAGCTGCACAAACCTGCGTTTTCTCGAGCAATCAGCAAAGCTGCTGAGTGACAAAATCAGAGTGACAGCCACATCACGGCAGATCTGCCAGGGACACGCACGCAGGCTTTGTTCTGGGACTGCACCAACGTGACCAGAGGTGAATCCAAGTGTCCTGAATCCTCAGCCGACCGAGGATGCTCTGATCCTGTTGCTGCTGCAGCTCGTGAGGCTGTGTCCTTTCCACAGAGCTGGGCCAGCCCCTCTCTGGGAGATGCAGAGGGGACGTGGAGCTGGAGGGTCCCTGTCAGCAAGAGGTGACATTAAGTTTTGATGCTGGCTTGTCCCCTCCTTGACAGGCTGTACAGGTCTCTGAGCAGTATTATCTAAGTTGAAGACCAGCCTGTTTGTTGCAGAGAGTTGGACTAGATGGCCTTTAGAGGTCCCTTCCAACCCCAACCATTCCATGATTTCCAAAGAAATGGGTCTTCTTATTAAGGGTTTGTTTGAGGTGAGCCCCATCAAAGCTGCTCACACGGGAGCTTCCCCCCACCCCTGACGTGAGGTACTGAGGCTGCTGCACACCCTTGGCCTCCACCTGTGTGCTAAACCCCGAGGAAGGTGTTTGGTGAGGGTTGGTGGGGTGTTTGGAAGGGTTTGGTGGGGGTTTCACCGCAGAGCAGGACAGCACAGACCGCAGAGGGCTTTGTGAGCCAGCCCTGCCTGCGCTCCTGCCTCGCTCACATCCACGGACGTACAGAAGATAGATGAGGTGAGCGGCTCTGGTGTGGCTGTGGCTGGCAGCAGACACAGATCGTGGATTAAACATGTGCGTGGCAAGAAAGGGGCTTTCTTGAGGCAGACAGAGAGGCCTGCTGTTGCCGTGCAGCCCCGCTGCTCCCAACCCCATGCTTACAGCATTATCAATGTGTTTATACGAAGCTTGGCTGCAAAATGCCTCATCGGCCTCAAGTTTTTTCAAGCGAGTCTGTAGCTTTGCTAAATACTCCTTTTATTGTGCTGCCAGAGGCTCTCCCAGAGGCCAGTAAAGGAGGTGGCCTGTTTGGCCACAGCGATATCTGGACCGGAGATTGAATTCCCGCATGTCTTAAATCTGCCTCCAGACTGGCAAGCGACCAAGTGGGCATCTCTTTCTGCGGCTAATTGGCTGTTTATGTGCAAATTGGCCTCTGGCTGCTTCCACGAGGCCTGGCTCACCAGAGCTGCACGAGAGCATCCTCTTACAGCCCTTGTTGAGTGCCTGGGCTGTGCAGGGGATGGTGACGACGGGGACAGCCCAGCCCTGCTCCTGCCTCGGGTCACCATCGCTGGCTCTGAGCGAGCGCCTGGAACTGCTCGGGGCTGTTAGCACTTCTCTGCAGTGCAGCGATTGCTGTCTGGCCTCCAGCTGGCAGGAGATGCTTTCTCAAGCTACAGGCAAACGCTGTGGAGAAGTTTTGTTTGGAAAGCACCTCCAGAAGTTGAGCAGTGACGAGTCCAAAAGTGGAGAGTCCTTGGTTGGGATGTACTCACCTGTGGCTGGAGCTGGTGGATGCGGAAGAATTCTGGTGTCTCTGCAGTGATCAAGGTCCTTCTTGCAGGAGGGTGGTGCTGATGTGCCAAGGCACATGTTTCTGCAGGAGGGTGCTCCCCAGGACCCCCAGCACTGGCAGGAGGCAGCGGGGCAGTTTTATTTGACTCTCAGGAATGTCCTCTGGTTGTTGAACCAACCAAACCGGGGGTTCTGTGGTGCAGGGTTTTTTTTTTCTGGAGATGTGGGGAGAAGGAAGGTATTCAAGGGGAGAGCCCAGGTCTGGCAGTTTATTCCCTTGTGTCAAGGTAAACCTGGCTGTGTTGGTCTGTCTGTGATTACTTCTCTGGGAATAACAACATCCCCTGGGTTTACAGACACTGCCAGTCCCTGCTGAACGAGAGAGGCTGATGCCTAATGCATCCAGCACTTTCCTCCTGTCATTCCTTTATAAGGAAAAACATTTCAGATTTAGTTTCCACCTTATTTTAACTTCTCGTAAAAGAGGGCAGTTTAATTCTTTTGGTGGAACATCAAGTCCAATACTCCCTGACCTGGTGTGGTTATTACGGGCACTTGGTAAGATGAATAAAAAAAGTCAGTGTGGTAACTGGAGAGCAGAGTGGGTGAGGGGGTGCCAAGCGGTGCCTGCAGTCTGGAGATGGCAGAAGAGAGAACACATGACCAGTGATGAGATGGCACTGACCACATCTCCTCGGAAAGGAGAATTTGCCCTGTTCCCCTTCCTCTGCTGGGCTTGGCCACGGGGCTTTACAGGCACCAAAAAGATGGGCAGCGTATGGGCTGAGAGAAAACCCAGCCCTGGTTGTCACTGCAAAGGAGCAGGGCCAGCTCTGCTCCTTCAGGGCGTTTGATCTCTGCTGTGCTCGTTGGAAACACGAGTGTCAGAGGTGATTGCCCAGCAGCCTGCAGCAGGATGCTCTGTGCCACTGCCCTGGGGAGGGACGTGTCCCACGGCTGGGGGCAGCTCAGGTGCTGAGCTTTGCCCTCTTCCAGACCCCCAAACTCAGCCCATCACTGCTCGTTGGGGGATTGCCAGTGGGGAGTTTGTCTCCCCTTGCATTGCTCGCTGGAAATCTCCCCCTCTCCCTCCTGGCTTGGTGCCCTCTCTCCGTGGCTGGTGCTCTGCCCCCATGGGCCTCTTTCCCATTTAGGGGAAAGCTGGATGGCCTCTGCTTTTGGCCTGCTTGCAGCACATCTCCAAGCTGATTTTTTTTTTTTTTCCTCTTTTTTCAATCCTCTTTTGTCTCTGGAGACTGAAACCCCCAGCGTCACCCAGCCAGTTGTGGCTGCTCTTGGAAAGCTGTGCTGGGGTGGGTGGGAATGGAAAGCCCAAGTGTTGTCCTGCTCAGGGTGAGGCTGGGTGTTGATATCTGTTCCAGCACACAGGGTGAGCCTTGAGGGGTGGTGACAGCTTCGATTCTCTCCTGAAGCAATGATTTAGTCTCAGCAGGAACTAATGCCCTGCAGCAGGGAACCCTCAGGCTGTGCACAGGCAGCAGCTGGGGCAGGGCAAAGGGAGAAGAAGCTGGAGGAAATTCCCCTAAAAATGTTGACTCGTTACTTTTTTTTTTTTTTTTACTCCAGATTTTTAAATCAGCTGTGAAACTTTTGCATCTGTAGAAGATGCTGAGCTGGCAGTGCTGGGTATCTGCAGGAGGGATTGGGAAACAAAAGCTGATGTGCTGTGGGAGACCTGGTTGGAGGGGGCTCTGCCATCCCCCTTGCCATGCTTTTCCAGCAGGAGAGGCAGCTGGAGTCTGAGCTGCCTCCTGTATTTGGGGCAGATCCCTGGAACCCACGGCTGGGGGTTGTTGCTTTAGTGGTGCACAGCACAGCTTGGCTCTGTCAGCCACTGGATCCTGCTGGGATTATTCTGGGATCTGTATATATCCCAATTATAGTGGGAATTACCTTGGATGTGTCTTTCCTGCAAGGCTGAGAGGCTGTAATGGACTTTTTGAGAGGGTGGTTTAAAGAGGTGTGAAAGCCGAGGCAGACATTGCCCTTGCTGAGGGCATCTGCTCTCCCAGGATGGTTCCTCTCTTTCCCATTTGGCTCCTCGAGCCCAGCAGTTCAACAGCACCGATCCTGCCTAATTTTATGTGTGCCCACATTGGACCTGCCGAGCTCTCCCCAGCAGCAGTCGAGCTGGGGACTTTTCCCCTGGCCAGAGCATCACAGGGCATCCAAATTCCCATCTGCATGGAGACAGGAGCACACAGCCCATGGACCTTGGCAGCAGTTCCTGTCCACTCGTGAGCCTTTCCCATCCCTGCATGGTGGAGCTGGAGCAAAGGGAAGCTGCCAGTGGTGCTGCGTGGGTGCTGCTGATCACACCTCAGCATCCCCGCTGGTGCTTTCGCTGCCAGCTGCCAAAACCTTTAAAAAGGAAAGGAAAATTGTGTTCATTCTTCCTCTCCTCCCTTTCCCCCTGCCCTTGTGTCCTCCTCCTGCTGTGCAGTGAGCTCCCACACCGTGTCCGTGCTGCCCAGAGGAAGCTGAGTGGGCGTGGGGCTGCGGCTCCATCTGGGAATTGTTCTTATCAAACTGGTTCATGTCAAAGAGGAATAATAATAATAATAATAATAATAATAATAATAATAATAATAATAATAATAATTAATAATAATAATAATAATGAAACCTTTGATGGTGAGCAGGGAGATCAGGAGGTACAGCTGCTCCTGAGGCCTGACCTGCAGCTTGTGGTGCTTCCTGAGCCTTTACAGGGAGTTTTAGGGTCTTTGTGCTGCAGCAGATTTTGCTGCATGCCTGAAATATCTCGGAGGAGCAGGGGAGAAACAACCAGGGGCTGGCGCAGGGAGCACGGGCTGCTGGAAATGGCTCTCAGAGAAGCAGGGGAGAAGCATAAGAAAAGCAAGTTTCCTGCCATGGAGCTGGTATATTTATGACTGGAAAGTTTTGGGTTGAAAAGGTCGCGAGCAGGCGGCTGAGGGAACAGCAGAGGCAGGGGCTGCAGGAGGCGATTTCCCAGCTCTGCAGTGGGGTTGGGAGGGTCCCATGGGGGGTTGGTGATGCCACGTGCAATGGGAGAGGGATGGGGAGCACGGGAGGGGTCAAGGACAGTGCCCAGGGCAGTTGGGATGTGTGGGGGAGGCAGGATGGTGTGGGATTTGTACCCCTGGGGCTGCGGAGGGGCTGGGCTGGGCTGTACTGGCCTCCTCCCCTCGCTGTGCGGGGATGGAGTTTCCAGCCCTGCCTTGGACACCACGTGAACATGAGACATGCACATCTGGAAGTGGAGTGCGTGTAGCTGCACTGCCAGTTTATTTATTCCTGCAAATTCTCCCTAATTAGGGGCTGCTGGGAAGTCGACAGTGCTGGAAATGGCCTCTTTCCAAGGGGTTCAGTGTTCTGGCTGACCCTCACCTCCTCTTCCCCGCCCTGCAGCCACCATAAGGGTGCAAGCAGTGAAAAGGTGTTCCCTGCCTCAAGGCCCAGGCACTGCAATTCCTTCTGGAGTCAGCCACGCAGGAAGGTTTTCCAAAGGAAACGTGCTGGCCTCTGTGTGTGTTAAACTCATTAAGGATGAGCAAAGTTTCTGAAGCCTCTTGTTTCTATTAAAACATCTGTGCTGTCACAAGACACCGAGCTCTGTGCCTGTTTGGCCTTAATGTTAAGAAGCGGTAATTAATAATTAATTTTTAAAAAATAATTAAAGTAATTAAGCCAGTTTTCTGCTTGGATCCTAAGCTGCACCTCCCAGATTCTTAGAAAAGTCTGACCTGAAGCTGGGAAGAACAAGAGCTTGAGGCTGAGTTTGTTTTAACTGCCTGAGGTTCAGGCAGATGCAGTTCCTGATCCTCTTTCCATTTCCTTCCTCTGCAAGTGTCCCCTGCTGTTAAATCAGCATCAGGGAGTTGAGCTTCCCTTCCCTCCCCTTTCCCCTCCCCGGGCACATGGGCTGCCAGCCCACTCCACCCGTGGCATGGGGACACCGCAGCCCTCCTGGGAGCCCAGGGTGGCTGGGATGATGTGCTTGGCCCAGGCTTGGGGCAACATTTCCCTTTCCAGGCTCTCAGCATGCACAATAGCCAGAATCACTGTCTTTGACTGGGCCACGGCACTGATGTGAGGAGATGGGACTGCAGCGAGCTCAACCTGTGCAGGCAGACCTCCAGGCCAGTGGGCTGATTGCTCCTTGGAGGGGATGAGGCTCAGAGTCCATGGGAGGGTGTTGGAGGGGGCAGAGCTGTGCCCCCCAACTCAACCATGTGACCCTGGAGCCCAGCGCAGAGGCTGCTGACCCACAGCATCCTTCCTGCAGGCAAGCTGTGGGATCAGGTGATGCCTTAGATTTTAACATTTGTATTTTTCCAGCCCTGCAGTGCCCAGTGTAACTCTGCAGATCCCTGGAGCTCGTTCAGTGCTGTTCTCTCATGCTCACACTGACATAACAAAGCCTCTCCAGCTCGCTCTCCAAGGACACCCAGACCCTCCTGGGCCCAACAACTGCAAACCTTCATCCTGGGGAGAGGGGGGCAAGCTTGGGCAAATTCCATCCTTGCCTGGCTTCTGCTTGGGGAATTGATGCTGATATCAAAGTGGGAAGAACTTGGGAGCTGTCATTGTCCATGTTGGGATGCACTGAGGCAGGAGCCTCTGGAGCCCAGAGTGTGACCTCTGAAGGCCTTTCCAATCAATCCCTCCTTTATTCCTTTATTCCTGTCTGGTCTCTGTTTCTAGGGAGCCATTTAAGGCATCAAGGTCCCTGGCTTGAATCCCACCTTAGCACTGGGGTAGCCCTGGGTGACCCCATCAGTCCCCAGGGAGGTGTTGGGGACCCTCAAGGATGAGCACAGTGGGATCAGGACAGACTCAGCTCTGTTTCCAGGCTAGCAGGGTGACAGGGTGGGCACTCGTCCTCCCCTTGCCCTGCTCAGTGTCACCACACATGATGCATCCCTTGTGCCCTCCAAGAACAGGCTGGTGCCTCCTCTGTGGGCTCATTTCATGGAATTAAACCTGACGTGGAGGCAAGCCTTGATCTTTGTAGCTGTGTCGCTCCTGGGGCAGGGAGAAGGGACTGTGGTTGTCTGTGCTTGTTCCTCCACCCACCCAGCTCCCGTGGGGCTCCAGGCTGTCCCAGAACACCAAGTTTGCTGCGTGCCCTGATAGTGCAGTGAATACCTGAGAAGCTGTAGGTTCAGGGAGCTTCTCCTTCCTCATGCCATATTTAATTTCCTATGAGCAGAAACCTCTCTGGCCTTTTTTCTTCCTTGATTTCACATCAGTCCCTTTATACCTCCCATCACTAGGTGGTAAAATCTTCTCAGTTCCGCTCTTATTGATCCTTTTATACCATAACCCTATTTGGGGTTGGATCAGGGTTTTTTTGTTCCCTTGGCAATGGTGATCTCTGCCCACAGCAGCTCTTCCCTGTGGTGCATCTGTGGGTGATGCTTCGGGCAGCCCCATCCCCTCTCCACCTTCCCGAGGGGTGTGAGTGGTGTTGGGTGACCAGGATGACTCTCAGTGGAGCACTGGTGATTTCTGCTTTGCTGCTAAAAGTCTCTCATTTAATACGTTTTAGGAGCCACTCTGTGTGATGTTGGTGGATCATGGTCATGCTGGGACCTACTGGGATAGTGAGGTGCTTTGGGCTGAGGCTCTTTTAGTGAGCAAAGACTTTATTAAAAGTCCTTTAAGTGCTGCTCCTCTGTCATTCTTCTAGATTTTGTCCTTATTCTGTTATACCTGACCTTTTCTGTGCAGAACCCTGGCTTTGTGGCACTAAGGGATGATGTCTGGCAGCATTTTCTTTAAAAAAAAAAAAAAAACCAAACAAAAAAACCCAAAAAAACAAAGAAAGAGTTCCTTATCCAGAAATCTCAAATTAGCAAACGTATTTTGAATTATTTTAGCTTTTCCCATGCTCTTGGTTTCCTTGTGGAGGAAGGGAAGTGTGACTAGCCCTGAAGCGCGTCCGTCCTCCCTGTGCTTCCTACCCTTCGGAAGCAGGAAGATCCTGGA
The DNA here is from genome assembly GCA_013396875.1 of Vireo altiloquus. NCBI lineage: Eukaryota > Metazoa > Chordata > Aves > Passeriformes > Vireonidae > Vireo > Vireo altiloquus. The sequence continues at coordinate 702,976 of VZRF01003389.1, read as the reverse complement.
GTCTTGGGAAAGAGCCTCTTTTCGTGACAATCCCTGCGTAATCGGGGCTGGATTCTCGCCGTCACCTCCATGAAACCATGGGCGGAGGTGATGGGAACCGTGTCTGGTTTTCCTTCCGGAGTCCCCTCGTCCCCAGGCAGTGACAGCAGCACTTCCCAAGGAGCTGGGGGCTCCCAGCACGGCTCCCTGCCTCAGGAAGCTCTGCTCTCATGACTTGCCAGCTCCCCGATTCTGAGTGACGGCTGTTCCGTGCCTTGCTTTCCCCAGCTGTCATATGGAGATGACTGCAGCTCTTCCAGGTGGGTTTGGAAGCAGAGGTGGTTTTTGGGGCAGAAGCAGCGCAGGAACTCAGCAGCTGCAGGGAGCAGAGGAGTGGAGGGGAATGTAATGGCAACAGCCTTTATTTTGGGCTTGGAGAGGAGAGCTGTGATTCACCACTCCTTCACCTTTAAAATGTGCCTCGTCTGGGTTGTGATAAATCTGTCTCTTCCTGTGGCCCTGCGCTGGTGCTGCCAAGGGGAAGGTGCAGCCAGAGCTGCCCAGTGCTGAGCTGGAAGTGATGCCCTGGGCACGCTGGGGTTGGTGTCTCACGGTGTGAGAGCCTCCACCCACGCACTGCACCTTCCCACAAAGGCTGGCAAGGAGGTTTCACCTGTGATCACCAGCAAGAGAAGGTGTTTGGCTCTCCATAGGAACATTAAGTGGTTGATAATAATGACATTTAGCTGCTCCTACATGTAGTTTTGGTCAGTAAGTAGTGAGGCATTTTACAGATGAGGGCAGAATCAATGAAGAGCTTTGTTTTCTAATTAAATTGTGAGGAGGAAGGGGAAGATCCTGTGGATGAATTACCCATTTCTGTGTAGGAGATAATTTAAGGCTCAGGTAGCCACAATGACTCACGGCCCCAGCCTAGCCCAGCCTGATGCTCATGACTGCAGCAGATTGCAAGACTGATATGAGCTGCCGGGTTCAGAAAAACCTTGACTTGTGGGAGGAAGAAAATCTGCCTGAAAATCTGCATTCTTCACAGTGTGCAAGGAAACCACACAGTGCTGTTTGAGATGGATTTGGGTAGGAAAGTCCCTTTTCTGCCTTAGCCTGTTAAGGGATCTTCTAAAGCTGTTACCTGCCATCTCCTTGTTTGGGTTTTTTTTTTGTCTCTTATGATTTTTCTTCTCCTTGAAGTGGCTTTCTGAGTCTGCTTGCGTTGTGGTCCCCTGTACCCATGCCAGGACAGAGGCTGGCTGCTTCTGGAGGAGTCTGAGCCAAGATCTGGAGAAGCCCCCGAGGCACATCCCTGCTGCAGGGCAGAGTAGCCCAGGGGTGAAGCATCCAGAGAAAAAGGGTTAAAGTTTCTTGCATCTGCCAGCTCTCGTGGCACCAATCCAATTTTAGCTCGGTACCTATAACTGAGTGATCAGCAGATTTTACACACTGCCTTTCTGGGGGCAGGAAGTCACATCTAGGCCAATGAAACAACTTTGCAGGAAGTTTCTTGCTCATCTGAAGAGCAGAGATGGTGAAGGAGAAAGGGCTGAGCGGTCAGTGGTTGGCCTGGCGTAGTAAGGAAACAAGAAGTATTTCTACTGTAATGTAACACAGCAAGGAAAATATTTACCTAAAATTCTCCTGCAGCCAGAGCTTTGGGGAATAGGAATTTTATCTTGGCTGCTGTGTAGAGTATCCCAAAGGTCTTATCAAACCAGGAGCTTGAGGTGAGGCCTCTGGTGCAGTAAAAACAGTGAGTGAGACCCTCAGTTGTGTGAGCAAGGGTAGCAGCAAGAGACAGAAGAGACGTGATCTGCCCTCTTTCTTTCGAAAAGTGAGTTCCATCTCTTTTAAGATAAAAATTAAAATGTAATTACAAACACCTGGGACACGTCTGGAGAAAGGAGCAGGAAAGCCAGATAAGTGACTGAAGAAAATACCTGCCACAAGGACAGAAGGAACAGAACCTGATTACTTTATCAAAGGGAATGTGGGTGATGTGATCAGTGTGGGAGATCTTTCACCAGGAGAAGTCTCAGGGTCCTCAATCTCCTTGATCTTCCTGGAAAGGGCACAGCAGGGGCTGTGCCGAAACTGCATTTGGCTGAGCAGTACAACACACGCTGCTGCTACGCTGACAGAGAACCCCAAAAACCAGTTCCAGGGGAGGAGGCAGGTTCTCCATCCCTCTGGGATGGGGGCTCAGCTTCCCAGGGTTGCCTGCTTTTCCAGAAGATTTAGTTAAACATAAGCTTTTGGGTTGAGGATGCAGGTAGAAAACAGGATGAAATGGAGTTTGGTTATGTGCACCTTGGACAAGGGGATGATTTTTCTGGTCTGATGTTCTTGTAAGGCTGTGCCTCTGTCATGGCTCAAAGAGATAAAAGGGCGAGAAAGTCTCCAAGATTCTCTCTCCAAGAGAGAGAAAGATGGGCTTATCTCCCTGGAGGAAAGCTTGCTCCTCATCTCCTAGCAGGCACTTGGGGTATGTGCTGCGAGGTGAGCTGTTTACATACCTTGCTGCTTTAAATATTTACTGTTAGAGTTCTGGATATTCTTGTTATTCTTTAGTTGCTGCAATTTTCCATCTTTCTCTCCCCCTCTCAGTGCCTTAGGTGCACATGGGTGCAATATGACCCAGCTGGTTTTAATGAAAATGAACTCCTGCTTATAGCCCGGATATTTTATTTCACACTTCTCAGGGCTCTCCTCTGGGCCGCTCGATTCGCTAAACTTTTATTAGATCCAGGATGATAACATCGCCTTTGCTTGGGAAACGCAGAGTGACCCAGGGGGCTGGGACTGGCCCAAGCTGCCTCAACCTCTTCTGCTGAAATGCTCTGAGCTTCTTCACCAGCTCCGTGACGCCGACAGACGTCATTGTGACGCTCCCCACCACAGTCAATCAAGCAATGTTTTGTGGTTTTTTGTTAGTGGTTTACTTCTTCTTGCCCCCTGTTGGCCTCAGAAACAGAGTCCTGGTCATGGTGTCACACCAATCCCTGCGTGACCTAGTTCAAAGAGTGCTACCAAACTCCCAGCAGTCATCTTGAATCTTAGGGAATTTGCAAAGAGAGGAGACTCTGAACATCAAAAAATATGCTTGGTCCTTCCTCAGATTGCCCATATTGCTCTTTTAAAATCTTCTTTACAATAATGATTTTTAGTTTGTCTTGCTCAGTTCATTTTTCCCCCCATTTTAAACCCATTCTGCAAGTTTGTAATGAGGTTGTAGCCAGGATGTTTAACAGACTTTGTAAAAGCTAATTCAAGTTCTGTTCTTCCAGTAAGCGAGTCGTCCACAGTTTTTAACAAAGTGGGATTTTTTTCTCTCTCAGTAACAAAGTTAATTATTGACAGTTACATTTTTACCTGCTGGAAATGGATTGCGGATATGACCTGAGTATGAGCTCTGGGGAAGGGAAAAATAAAGACACTTTCTTTCCAAAATCGATGCCAGTGAGGCGGGTCAGCCTGCTGCAGTGATGTGCAGTGTGGGGACAGCAGGGACCTGGCACCCAGGTGCTGAGCTCAGTGCTACAGGAGCCACAGGTCGTTCCTGTTCTCCTCCAAGCCATCGGGAACAGCTGGTGGTGTTCAGACAGGATGACACCGAGGAGCTTTACTGGCAGTGTATCACACGGGGAGGTATTTCTGCCTCCAGCTGTGATGCAGAGAGACGCGGAGCTCTTCCTCCCCGCACTGCTCTGGTGCGGTGGTTTCTGACGCCGCGAGGAGAGCAAGAAATGAAAGAGCTGAGCGCTGCTGTCTGCCAGAGGGAAGGAAATCCACTGTACCTGCCTTAAAATACCACACTTCTGTAGTAAAGAGGTGTTCTCAAGATTATTTAAACGGTTCTCATGTTTTCAAGTAATGCCTTTCCTTGAACAGTACAGAAAACCTGGGGCTTGTTGAGTCTGGAAAATTGGTGCTGTTGGTTTTGTTTTCTGGTTCATGGGCACTCTGGGGGAGTCTGTGATGTTTGCAGACTTTGAACGTGTGAAATTAAAAGGGTGACATCAGTGGTGAAGCTTGTACTTTCTGCGGTAACAGGCAGTAACTGTGTACTACTGTTTAGCATAATTTTTCTTTATGCAAAACCAAAGTGGACTAAAAGCCCAACCCATTCATTTTTCCCTTCCTGTTGATGTGCCTGGACACATTTCGGTGGGTATCATCACTTTAAAATGATGCTATTAAAACGCAGGGCGGGGAGGATGAAAAGAGGGTCGAGAGGGCAGGATCTGAATCATCAGCGGAAGGGAGAAGCATCAGATAGCGGGATGCTCCACCTGAGCGGGTGTGAGAGGCGGGGAGGAGGCAGCAGTGTCGCGGAAAGGGCTGGTGTGGGTGCCCAGAGCTGGAGTTTGCCTCGCTGGCTCGGGCTGGAGTGGAGGGAGCTGCGTCAGCATTGAGTGCTCAGCGCTGGGCTCGGCATCGGGGCAGTTTTGCAGCCCCCTTCTGCTGCTGCAGCGGTGGCTTTCCAGAGCAGGCTGCTTGGATTTGGCAGTGGCTCAGGGTTAGCACAGTTGGTTCTAGTGCTGGTTTGATTTTGAGGAATTCTAAAACGGAGCGTGGCCGAGTTGTCCCTTTCCAAACAAGGGTAAACGGAGAAGTGAAAGGCTCATTAAATGCTGGAGAACATCGGGGGAGTGACCCACCCGTGCGGCAGGTTCCACCCCTCGTGGGGCAGCGCTGGGTCGTCACCCCAGGCTGTTACCCCTCACCGGGGGCTCCGTGCGGAGGGGCGCGGTGGGGTCGGGGGATGCGGGACGCGCTCTCTCCCGGCGGTGCCCGGGGGCTGCGGGGGTGTCCCTCGCACCCCTCGGGGCGGGGCAGGGGTCTCGGCCACCGCCCCGCAGAGGGGCCGGCGCGGCGGAGGGGGCGGCGTGACGGGCGTGGGGAGCAGCCAGTGCGCGGCNCGGGGCGGGGGGCGGCCGCAGCCGCTCGCCCTCCGCCATTCGCGCGGCCGCAGAGCGCACCGCGGAGCCGGGGGGCAGCGCCCCGTGCCCCGCCATGGCCGACCCGGCCGTCAGCGCCCACCTGGAGGGCATCATCTCCGACTTCGAAGGTGGGTGGCCCCGCGGATGGAGCGCGGGGGTTGGAAGGGGTAGCCACGGAGGGAGTCCAGGCGGGAGCAGCCGCTTTTGGGGCTCAGCCGGGAGGAGCTGCAGCCGCGGCGGAGCGGGGTGAGCTCAGCTCGGCTTCCCTCGGGCTCGGTTGCCGCAGTCTCCCCACGCCGCTGGCGCCCCGGTGAGACCTGAGGGGTCCTGGCCGAGGCTGGGGGTGGCACCCCTGGTGTAGTGAGGGCTGGAAGGAGCGGGGTGCCCCAGGGCGGCATCCCCAGGGCTGTCGGTGCCTTTTGTCCGGAGCGGCTGCGCCCGGTACTATCTGCCAAGGCAGGGTCTTACGGGATGTTTTTCCTTTCCTGCCCTTCCCGAGTTGATTTATGTGGTTTTTTCATCTGAAAACACCCGCCTGACCAGACTGAAAATCTGAAAAAAAACCAGGCACAAGCCCTTCTGTTGATTCCCAGCTTTGGGGTGCAAACAGAGCCCTGGAGTATCTGGTACGTGGATAACGATCCCAAGTTTCTCGTATCCCCGTAGCGGGAGCTGCCTGCCCTAGAGAGCTCTGCAGTTGTCCCGTGGCAGAGCTCCAGCGGCCCGCAGCGTTGACTCGCTCGCCGATGGAGGCTCTCCTTGCAGCCCCCTTGGCGTGCGGACCGGGACGGCTTCTCCCCAGGTCCCTACCTTTTTTTTTTTGCCTGCTATTCTGGCTTTTTCGGGCGAGAAAATGCGCTAGCGGGGAGCGTGCTGCTGCCAGATGGGTCTGGGAGTCGGAGACAAGCAGAAGAGGGCTGGGGGTGTTGTGCCTGAAGCAGGCGTTGAGAGATCAGCTCGAGGGAGCTCATCTTCCCGGAGCAGAGTTTTGGAAGAGCAGCTCCATCCCTACGCACGTCCTGGCAGCGACCCAAGCGGAGCTTTGTGCAGCGGTTTCTAGAAAAAAAAAAAAGAAAGAATTAAAAAAAACCCCACAAGAAATAGCGGAGATGTGGGGGCCGCGGTGAAAGCTTATCCAGGGGCTGCGTGTGCACAGCTATAGGCTGAGCTTCCACCACCTCCCGGAGAACCCAGCCTGGCCTTCGGGAAGCAGCGCTCTGCTGTTTTTCCTGCTGGGGAGCCGAGGAAGCTCAGAGCACAAGGGTTCCTCTTCCAGGTCAGGCAGGAAACGTGTGGCAAATCTGGGGTCCCTGCAGTCCTTGTCTTAGGGTTTAGGCATGGTCACCTCCTCTATTTCCACCCCGTGCGTTTGCTCCAGCTGCAGCTGGCAGTGGAGGGCATAGCGGGAGGATGAGGGAAGTCACGTCCGTCAGGGAGATTGGAACTAACAAGTGTTGGGACATGGAGGGTGACCCGAAAGCCACCACCCCTTTGGTGCTCGGGGTTCAAGGGCGCCTTTGTGACTGTCCTTGAGGGACGCGTGAGCTTCCCCACCGCAGGGCTGCGAGCGCTGATGTAATTACAGCTTCCCTCTCACTGCCCCAATTGCATTTAAATCTCCAAAGAATGAGTAATTCCCTACTCGCATACGATAAAGGCTCTGCTGAGGGCCCCGGGGCTGCCTGTTTGGGCTGTGTGTGTTCCTCGGTGGCACCGAGCAGCTCCGCAGTGCCTTTATTTTCAGTCTATGGAGCACTTTATAGTTCCTGCCTGTGCAGAGGGAGAGGCTGGGGAAAGCTCCATGCATCCGAAGCCAAAAGGTCTGGCCTTGCCCTTGAGCAGGGATCTGGGCTACTGTTTCACAATTTAATTAGCTCTCAGGGTTGCACAGCAGCTTCCCAAAAAGCAGGCAATTAATCTCTAGCCCGTAGGGCAGGAGATGCAGTGTTCCTCTCTGCTGGGTGGGTACCTCAACCCTACACAGCCCCTGGCCAAGCAGGAAAGATCTGCCAAAAATACCATGGAGCAGAAACACCAGATCATCCAGAGCCCTCTTTGTTCTGCCAGTCACACACTGCCTGCCCTCTCCAGTCACCCTGGCTGTTCCTGCCTGTTTTCCTCACCATGTCCGTGCCAGTTTTCCTCTCAGCATCCCTGCCTGGTTTCTTGTCCCTGCTGTGTTGCAGCAGGCAGGGAGCTGCAGCCTCAGGGAGCCCGAGGAGGGTGTGAGGGCCCTTTGGGATAGGGAAGCAGTACCGGGTACTTGATTCCAGTTTAGTTTCCAGATCAAAGCAACATGTGAGAAGGAAACACAGCACAGCAGAATGTGTTATTTCTTGTGCCCGATGCTGTGGTGGGGATGCTCTCAGTGCCCATCTTGCACAGACTAGCAGCTCCTGCGGGGAGGGCACTAGAAAAGTCCAGGGACTTCTGTCCCAGAGAAACTGTGGATGTCCCATCCCTGGAAGCATTCAAAGTCAGATTGGATGGGACTATGAGCAGTCTTTTTTAGTGAAAGGTGTCCCTCCCCTTGGCAGGGGAGTTGGAAAGAGTTGATTTGTAAGGTCTCTTTCAACCGAAACCGTTCTATGATTCTAATCCCCCTTATCTGACTGACAAAAGCTTCCTCATCTCTAATGGGGCAAAGCATCATTAGGGCTGTGGTTTGCCAGGATTTACAGAGCTCTATAGCTCTGTAATATAGCTCAGATATAATAGCTCTGCCCCTGGGTTTATAGATTCTGGCAGGTTTTCAGGAGTGTGGCTGGTTCAGCTGTGGTTGCTGCAGCACTTCCGAAGCTCACCTCTACCTCAGACAGGGCTGTGGGTTCCTCAGCTCCCCAGGGCTCAGGCACAGACCCTGAGCTGCAGGGAAGGGATGCTGCAGTGCTAAATCAACCTGAGATTGATTGTGGTGAGATGCCTGTGCAGCATTAACCATCCGTGCCCCCCAAACCTCCCTGATCCAGCCCACACTGGGTGACGTGGGAGCACTGGTGGCTGCGGTGCTCCACCGAGGAGGGGCTGGATGCTGTTGCTCACGGCTTTGGTTGGTTGTGATGCTGCACAAAGATGATTCCACAGCGTGGTTCTCGTCTTCCTGCTAGAGGTGTAAAGTGCTGTGCAGTTTCTGTTTCATATCTGCTGCCTGTTAGGAGGACAGGAGAGATCTGCTCCAGTCCCTCATCCTGGTGGGATGTGGCTGGTGCCGAGCAGAGTCCCAGGGTAGCTGAGGGGTGTTCTTGCTGGCAGTTGCTGGTGGTGAGTTGGCAGCAGTGATGCCAAGCACTCCTTGCCTTTGCCAGTGCTGTCAGTCAACACCAGATTTGTTTCCCTGTAATGTTGAAACACAAATTGTCTCAGTGGGTGTAAACTGTGCCTGGTGGAAATGCTGAGCAGGGCTGTAAGTGTGTGGAGAAGGGTTCTGTGTGGTGTCTGGGGGTACAGCCTTGTGGGGGCACAGGCTGGCAGCTTTGCTCCGGCAGAAACCATGAGACAGCGTTTGTTGATGGTTCTTAATCCCTGATTTTCCCATTGCTCAGAGCCCAGCTCCCTGGGGCAGCACGTGCTGGCTGTGGGTGAGCCTTGGCAGTGCTATGGAGCTGGGTGGGGAGCATCCAGCCCTGCCAGGACATGACACTGCTGATCAGAAGGCTTCTCTGGCCGTTTTATTTATTTATTCTTCCTTATTATTGCGCACTTTTCGGACACCACTTCTCTCACCACTCAGTGCAGGGTATTTTTAGTATTTCACCAGCAGACTTTGTCTCAATGAGGTACAAACTCATGCTAAGTTATGTCCTTGTTTTGAGGCTCACCAAATAACCATCGCCCAGCTCGTTTTCAGGAGGGCGCTGCATTATAAATAGGCTTTTCTACGTGCACGAAACATGGGGACTCGTCCTTAAAATTTCCTTGAGCGAATGCCCGGGATGTCTGTGGGACATGTGGTGCATCCCCAGGCTGTGCAGGGCCGGCGTTCCTGCTGCCCTGAGGAGCAGCTGCAGCTGCCTGCTGTGGATGCTGGGACTCAACCCCGGGCTAATATTAGCAGGAACGTGCCAGTGGGACAGTCCCAGCTCCATGAGGGTGATGTGCCTTGAATTCAGCAGAGTGGAAAGCTCTGGAGATGGGAGGTGCCTCGTGTTTGTGTGAGCGTTTCACTCACGTCCAAGGTCTGTCCCGTAAGCCCAGCCCAAGGGTTTGCATGCAGGATGAGCGCCGGGCTGGGAGCTGAGTGTGTGACTAACGGTCCCTGGTGTGCCAGGGCTCAATGCCTGGAAAAGGAAACGCACAAAAGATCTTTCCGATTTACATCTTGGATCATCCCAACCCCTAGGAGTGAAGCGAAGCTCCTCAGTTGTTGGATTTCCTGGGCTGTCCCCAAAAAGTCGCGCTGCAGCTGGTCTCTTCTGGAGCTCTTCATCACCAGCTCGGTGTGGGCAGAGTTAGAGCTGCTCATTGATGTAGCTGGTGCTGCGAGACAGCAAAGTCACCTCTTATACCCTCAAAGCTGGGCTTTACAGCCACTTTGGAGAGTTTTCTCTCTTATTCCACATCTACATTTCTCAATCTGAGACAAAAGGATGGGCTGGGACTGGCCGAAACTGCCAGGATTTTCTGCCAAATCCTCAGGTGGTAGGAGAGGAAGGAGCCAGAGGAAAGTGCCTGTGGGAAGGGAAGTTTTGTGTCTTCCCCAGAAGAACTGGCCTTCAAGCCACAGAGTCAAAAAACTGCATCTGCCTGGTCACAGCAGTGCTGCTGTGGGTTGGGGTTTTCCCTGTGTATATCTAATTCTTCGGGATTGAAAAGGTTGTGAGGGAGTGGGAAAGGGAAGACCAGGACATTGATCTCTGTCCACATGAACTGGGCTCTGGGGATGGCCTCTGGCCCTGGCTGGGGTGTACGATCTTCTGGAGGCTGTTGTTGACAGCCATGTCATGCAAGGAGCTGTGTGTCCTTGGGCCGGGCACCCGCTGCGGCACAAAGCAGTGTCCCTGGCTGTGTGACAGCAGGGAGGGCTCCCAGGGCTGGCACAGGTGAGCTCCTCCCTCCTCATGGGACCAGCCTTGGGCAAAGCCAACACAGCACTGTGCTGATCATAAAGAGACCTTTCAGAGGAGCCTGGGTGGAAGGGACAGGGAGGGGATGAGTCTTTACACCAGAGCCAGGGCAGCTGCTCTGGTTTTGCAAGCGTAGTGCTGGTGCCTGGGGGTGAGTCAGGGGCTGTGGCATGTACACCATGCTGGCTCTTCCCAGGCCCTGGGATCTTGGTAGCACCTTTCCCTTAGTAAGGGACTCACCTAAAATGCTTCACTCCTTGCTCATTGCCTCTTGGTGGATTAGGGCGGTGGAGTGAGTAGGAAGCACCTCTGGAACAGGATGGGTCAGCTCTGACAGCTCTGAGTGACCATGGCTCTATCTCTTTGCCAGTACACACCAGCAAACCTGGGGCTAAATTACTGCCAGGCATCAACCTGGCACCTCTGGGCACCCCATGGCCTCAGTGGGTACTGGTGTCATCTCTGGTTTGCTGCCCCTCCTTGCAGGGAGCTGCTCAGCCCTTTCTGCCAGGAGCCAGGACAGACAGCAGCCACAAAAGCCTGGACTGGGACATGCCATAAATCCAAAGACAATAATGGAAACTTCAGAGCCCACAATCGCTCCAGATATTCATGTTTCTGACTTTGATATTTAAGGCAGCATCTTTCTGCAGGATTAGCGTGCAGGCTCTTTCCCAACCTCCCTGTCCCCTCCTGCTGCAGTGAGCTCTGGCACCTCTTTGGTCCTCAGAGATGGAGGCAACAAGCCAAGTGACCCTAAATCCTGGTTAAGCTTGTTTGAAGCCTGTAAAACGCATCAGTGGGTCTGAGTTCAGTTCCTGGTGGGGCTTTGCCTGGCTGGTGGGGGCCCTGGTCCATCAGGAGAGCTCATTGTGGGCTGTCATGCATGGGGATAGGGTTGTGTCCTGACCACCTCTCCTTTCACACCTGCAGGGTATTGTTTGGTCCTCTGGTGGCACCAGCAGTTTGTGCCCAGCTGCTGTGAGGGTGGCAGCGTGGGAGAGCCCTCCTCAGTGCAGGAGAACCCTCCTCACTCCCTCCCTGCCACAAACAGTGCAGGCAAGGAGTAGCCCTTGGGCATGAAGGGGTTTGTCGCTGCCTCCAACTTATTCAGAGCAGCTCTCATCTCCTGATGGCTGTGACTCAGGCTTTTACCCTGATTGCTTCTGTGAGGCTGCTGGATGGAGCTCAGCCTTTGGGTCTCCTGGAGACACCTCCAGAGTGGTGGCCCGGGGGCAGTGTCCCTCCAAGCTGGCCCTTGGCCGGTTTGTGTGCCAAAAGGGGAGATGCCATGGGTGGTGTGTGACCCTGCATCCTCCCAGCACTGCTGGCACCCAGGCCAGAACAATTTGGGATGTGATGCCCGCCTGTTGCCCAGGTGTAGGCACAGTCAATGTCAGCCTCCTGTGGATTGCAGGGCAGGGGACACCGTGACATCACTCTGTGCCACCTCTGGCAGTAGAGGTGGCAGTTTGGGACCCAAGCATCACAAAGCTGTGCAGCCCCTTGCTAGGGTGAGGTGGGTGCTCTGCAGCCTCTCCCAGCCCTGGGAGTCATGGCAGGGGTTAGATGTGAGGGCAGTGGCACTGGTCAGCTGCACTGGTTTGAGAGCAAGGAGTGTGGTGAGGACTGGGATTGGGACTCAGTCTTTCTTTCATCTTGGCCGTTGAAAGTGAAAATACAGGGAAATGTGAAAAAGGATGGATTTTATTTCATTTTTGAAAGCACGTTGAGTTTGCCAGGAAGGAGGAGGGCTCTGCTCTCTGCCAGCCCTCAGGACACTTGGACAACAGCTCGCACTGCAGTGCTGGGTGTCCCCTCCAAGAGAGCCATCAGAGCTGGCTGCAGGGACAGCAGCAATCAGCAGGCAGGAGTGGGCAGCACTGCAGGGGTGAACGGCTCCTGGGTCCCTCCTTTGCCCCTTTTACCAATTTACCCCTTTTCTGTAGCTTTTTATACAGTGTGTTGCAACACCACCCATCAAAGCATCTTCTCAAATGGAGACTTCACTGGTTTAATCACCCAGGCTGGTCACCCACCTGAGCCACTCTCCATGTCCCTTCTGTGGGATTCATGGCTCCTGGGGGTGGCATCTGTGGCACCAGCATGGGGCAGGCTGGGCTCTGCAAGACCATCTGCATCATACTTTTGTCTCTGGGTAATCGTTTCAAGGCATTTTAGAAATATTAGTGAACCAAACCAAATCTACAGTCCCATGGGAGGCATAGAAGAGATTTATTTCTCTCCTTCCTCCTCCCCTTATGAAAGGAAACTGGAGCACAGACCGGAGACAGGAGCTGGAGTGAGCCCGTGGCAGAGGCAGTAATGCAATCTGCTGGGCTGGATACCCTGGGTTTTATGTAATTTTCTGTACAAGTATGAAATGAATATAAGGGATGTAAAATACACTGGTCTGATCTGGAAGCATTTTGCTGCGAGTTAATGGTTATATAAACCCAAGTGTAATAGAGAATCAAGCTAAAATCTTTTGAGAAGTGCATTCTAGGGACTGGAAAGCTGGGATTTTGTGTTAATCTGAGTGTGGATTTTTAATTTCTTTTTTTCTATTCTTAGTCTGACTTTACTTTTGCACGTTCATTTCTGGGAAATAAGAGGTTTGCTGCATCAGCCTTAGGCTGTTTTATACCTTGCTGTGAGTGAGAGAAATGCTGCTTGAAAAGCTTTGATTGATGTCTGAGCGCTGGAACTTGCATTTATCCCAAAATTTCCACCAGAAGTCACCTCTTGGTGCCATTGTGGATGTCCCGGAGGGCCCCTGCATAGTGACAGAGCGTTGCCAGCCTTGTCTTCTACATGTGATTCATGTCAGACCGTGCACTCTGCTGCAACTTCTTTTGAAGGCTGCCTGTGAAGTCAGAGAAAGGATTTATTTGTGCATAAACTGTTCATAACTTGCTCAGGATAGGGTGAGAGTCAGACTACAGCAGCTGAGTGTCATTACATATATATATATATATATTTATGTAAGTAGTGCAGCAGGGTTGGTTTAGTGGTACAGGAAAGGTGTGAAGCCTCCTGGCACAAGCGCAGGAAGGGCACCCAGCAACCCTTACTTCTCTTCTTTCTTGTGTTAGCTTTGGGAAAGGTGCTTTTAAAATTTCCTGCCTTGGTTTCTCTGGATGTGAGAGGGGATCTGAGTCTCTTGGGTTGTTTTGAAGCTGTGTGGGTGCTCACAAAATCCTACCAGCATGTGCAGCATCACTTACCAGCCTGCACTGCCAGGGATTTTCCATGTCAGACCCATAATTTTGACCCCGCTGATGGGCTTGGTGGACTTGGGATCATTGAGGACAGGGTAGAGTTGTCCTCCTCTGGCCCTGATAACAGGCATGCAGCTCCCTTCCCTTTCTGCTTTAGGTTTAACACACCGTGGATACACCCTGTAGGTATGTGCAGAACACTCTACTTGCCCCTATAACCAAGCCCCTAGTTCACTCCAATGCCCTCACCTCTGGTATGGATGGTAGCAGCTCTTCAGTTGTGTCACTCAGGGTAGGTTTGGATGACCCAAACCCAGCTGGCCCCGTGGTAATTTGGGCAAACTATCTTTGCTCCCAGCCTGGACCAGAAAAGCGCCGCCAGCGCCCTGCTGCCCGTGACAGGGCTCTGGGAAGCTTTAAGGGCCGTGAGCAGTGAATGCTGTGTTGGGTTTCCAAGGGTTCCTTGAAAGATGAGAGCTGCAGCCTCCCCCCTTTCCTGCCCGGGAACAGGAGGTGACCATCTGGTAGCAGTTTAGAGCGAACCCTCGCTCTCAAACGGTGCCATTGTGTGGTGGGAAATAACGGGGCGCCGGCTGCCCCGGCCCCATAAGGCTCTTATGTGTCCAAAAACCCAAGGAAAGCTCTCTGTGCTTAAGCAAGCAAGCAAATGTAACCCCTGGGTTACAGGGACCACGTGAGGGGCACAGGATGTTTAATGGGAAGCAGTTGGGCGCTGCAACCGCGGCAGAGCTGGAGGCTCCGGCTGGGAAGCAGGTCCCCGAGGAGTCAGCATCCCTTGCTGTTTATTTTGGTCTCCTCCTGAGCTCTGTGCATAGATGTTTCCTTGTATAAAGCCTCCGTGGGCCTGCTAGTGGGATATTCTGTTTAAAGAGGGAGGAGAGGAGGGGCAGATGTTGCAGATGTTCCCTGGCTGACCCCCGTGGGGTGCCCGGAGCCGGGTGGGGTGAACCGTGGTGGCAGCGTGCTGTGTGCTCCAGTGCTTCCAGCTGGGAGATGAGGAGTCCTTGTGCAGGAACCAGATCCCTTCATGGCATCTGGACACCCGTGGCTTGCCTGGGACTCCTTCTGCAGGACTGTCCTCGAGGAGAGACTGTGAGAGCTCCTCCTGTGAGAGCTGTGCCTGTGGGAGTCCCCAGTGCCACTCGCTTGTGACGTCTCTGGAAGACTCTTGGCTGTTTCATGAGCTGCTGGGATTTGAACCTGACCTCTGCCCTCTCTTCCCAGTTTACAGGATCCCTAAAGAGCAGCTTTAGCTGATGGTGTGTGACCTGCTGGTGCCTGGCTGGGGGGTGACCAGGAGGACACAGTGACCTCGCTGAGCAGCCATCCCCAGCACTGCTGCGTAAAATAGAAAGAGAAATCAAAATTTTCTCCTTTTCAACCCCTGTGCCTACTCAGGGAGCATTTGAACAGATAAAGGGACACATTTATTTCCCCCAGTGCCTGTCTGGCAGGGACCATGTGTGGGTTTTGCAGGAGTGCACATCCTTGTGCACAGCCAGCAGAGCCACCTCGTACCTCCCTCATCCAAAAGAAGGATCAGCAGTGGTATTTTTGAGTGGTATTTTTGAGGCCAGCCCTGCAGAGCTGGGACATCTCAGAGAGTGTTTCCCAACCCAGACATGGTGGTTGTGGGCTGTTGCAGAGGTTGCATCCGATAGGAAGTACTTGGAAATCTCATTTTAGGGGGATTTTGGGCTTTCCTTGCCCAAAAGCTGCTGCCTTCAGCAGTGGTGGGTTGAGCTAGAGGTGTCTGAATGGGTCTGGAATGGGTTGAAAGGAAGTGCATGCCAAAGGCAGTGCAGGTTGTGCAGTGCCAGAGGAAGAGAAGCAAGGGTGGTGCTCAGCACCTCCACCACTTTCCCTGGCAGCTTCCTCTGACACCAGCCAGTCACTGGGATGCTGCTGGTGGGGCTGGGGAAGCCCTGCTTGTGCCTGGGGAATACCATCATGGGGACAGTCCTGCAGCGTGGCCAGCCCAGGCCCTGCTCAGGGCAGGGACACCTCGTTCAGGGCTCTCAGGAATATGGCAGGGACCTGGAGCCTATGGGGACCTGGAGAATTAGCCACAACTGCCGGTGTGGGACCCTGGCACGGCGGGTGGCAGTGGGGTGTGGGGCCCTACAGCCCTGCCTTGCCTTCAGCTCCTGTTTTTGTAGGGAATACGGGCACTTCCCTGCAGGAAGCTGGGAGGAGGGTCATCTGGAGCGGAGGCTGTTTACTTTCCTTTCCTGGCTCTGGGCAGGACACACTATTTATAAGTTTTTTCTCTTTTTTTGAGAGTTGTTGTGCTTCCTGAGGTTCTTCTCTCTTCTCATGCAAGGAGGAAAGAGGCCATGCTGAGCAGGGAACTCCAGCCACGCTCGGTCCCTCCAAGGGCCACCATTGCTGAAGGTGACATTCCCAAGGATCATGTTCATGGCAGTGGGGCTGTGTCTCAGAAGTGGAAACACAAACCCTCTTGGTCACAACCCTTCTCCTTTCTCGTGCCTGGGATGTCTGACCTTCTCCAGGCCACACCAAATTCAGGGCAGTGCCCAAATGTGCCAGCGGGACAAGCTGGGTACTGAAATCCCTGTGAACCCCTGAGATGGACACCCCATCCTGCAGAGCCATGGGTGAGAAAGCTCCTGGGTGTCCCCAGGCAAGTCAGTGACGCTGCTGGGGAGGGAATGCCACTGGGAGCGGGGGCTCCTCATGATTTCGCTGTCAGGATCTGTGCTGAGCCATTTCTACCTCTCCTTTGGGGTGAAGGTTCCTCGCCCAGCCCCTCAGCACCCCCTTCCTGCCCTCAGCACAAGGGAGGAGTTATCTGGAGGGCTTGGCTGTCCTGAGGCTGTAATCGTGGCTCTGCAGCTCTGCCTTAGGCTGTTTGAACCCCTTTGTGTCTGGGCTTTGACCTTTTTCTCTTTTCTGCAACAAGGCCCAGAAGGACCTGGAAAAAAGCCATTTTTGGGTGTTGTAATTCAGTCCAGCCCTTCGATAAGGACAGGGGATGGCTGTGTTCCAGCAAGACCACATGGGTGGCACTGGGGAGGTTTACCCTGGCCTTGGGGGACTTTGAGGGGTTTGAAGTCCAAAGAAAGGGCCACGTGGGTCAGCAGTGCCATCGGGTTACCCACCATTTCTTCAGGAAGTTGCAGCAGCGCTCAGAGGAGCAGAGATGATGGATGTGGCTCATGCCAGGAACCCTTGGAGGTCAGCAGGGCTGTTTGTATCCAAAGCCAATTAGCAGTTCAGAAAGAAATCCCCAGACCACTTGGTACCGAGAGATCTCCAGTGCAGCGTTCGTTAAGGAAAGATACTCATCAGCATTTCCTTTGCTGTCGAGTTCCTTGAGAGCATTTACCCTGTTCCTCAAGACACATCTCTCATGAGGTTATAGGGCTGCTTGTTGAAGGGAAGAGGTGGAGACTGAGCTGGCTGGAGGAGTGACGGGCAGGTTTTAAGAGCCTGATGTGGACAGAACTGTGGTTCCATCCCTCAGGGAGCTGCCAGTGCCCGGCAGTGCCGTGTCCTCTGCTGCTCTTGCCCACCCAGCTTTGCTCAAGGCCAGGCTAGGGCTCCCCGTCGGGTCGTGCCTTCCGCTCTCTTTGTTTCCAGCAAAATGCAAACTGGGCTTGGCCCACGCATTGTTTTAAACTTGGGATTTTGGGGAAAAATATAGCTAAAATGTTAGCTTCTGGATCAAGTGTGTGATAGAGAAGAGAAAGTGTAGAAAATCTGTGCTGGAGTCTGAGCTCCATCTCAGGGTTGGCGACATGAGAGTTTGAACATGTTGAAACAGCTCTCAAGTGTGGGGCTTTTTTTTTGGATTAATTATTCTGGGGATGCAGAGAACTGAGGCTTGGACACAGACCTGCAGTGCATGAGCTGTGCCAAGAGCTCAGACTGCAGGGCAGGGACTGCTGCAGGGAGCATCCCACCGCTGCGAGCAGGTGATGCCATGGCTGGGAGAGCTCCATGGAAACCAGAAAACATCAATCTGAGAAAAAGCACACTTAGTTTTCTTTACTGCCTCCCTCCCCTCTTCTACTGATATCTGAATATTTCTGAGATGCAACACAGACCATTTTGTCACAAGGTGCCCTTTGTGGGACCCTTCCTGGATTTTATGGGGAGATGGTGAGTGTTGTGCTTTCGTGCTTTCCTCTCTGCACAGCCACAGAGCAGCCGTACTGCTGTTCCCACCAGGCTGATGGAGGTTGGATCTCTCTGTGCATCCCTCCCTGCCCACGCCAGCTGGGACCCCACCCTTGGGAGCCCAACCCAGACTCCTGTTCCTTCCCAGCAGTTCCCATGCTGGGGTCTGAACCACAACTGGGGGACATGTGGGTGTGTGTCCATTCACGTCTGTCTGTCCCTGGGTACAGAGAGGCTTTTACTGGGTCACTAATATGGGAAATCCTGGGGATGCTCCTGCTCCTAGGCTCCTCAGTGCCCAACCAGGCACTGGGGTTCATATAGAGCAGTTTCGGGGTATTCTCCCCAAAAGGGAAAGCAGCCCAAAGTCTTTGTCCTCACATTTTAACCCCTGGGAGTCTCCCTGTGAGCCCCAGCTCCGAGAGCCCTGCTTTCCTCCCCACTTCCTCTGCTTTCCCTGTGCTGCTGCCAGGGGATGTGACCACAGCTGTCCCAGCCCCTGCTGGCCGGACAGAGGAGGTCACATCTGCTGCTGCCCTGCCTGGTGTCAGCAGCGTTGTTGGAGCAGAGCTGGGCAGCTGCCACGTGGATGGTCCCCCCTCCCTGTCCCACCGGCTGGACACAGCAGTGGCCAATGGCTCCTGTCCAGCAAACCGATGTGTCCAAGCCATGGAGGGTCCCTGTGTCCCCAGGCCGTGCCACATCCCCGTGTCCCCAGGGGGATACCCTGGAGCAGAGATGCTTCTTGCATGGTGGCTCCTCTCCAGCTCCACCCCAGGGGTGGGAGGACACCCCAGGATTAGGCAAGGCTGTGCTCCAGTGTCACCCTGGGATCCTCATGTCCTGAGGGATCTCAAGCCCCGAGTTTTAAAGGCTAAATCTCCCTGCTACTATTCTGTTGATGTAAGGGAAGGGTGGACTCATCACTGATGCTTGTGCTGGCCATCAACAGCGTGGCTGTCACAAACCAAGGCTGTCACCACACCAAGGCTGTCACCACACCAGCTGAGCCTTGCCTCGTGGAGGCTCCTTTGGGATCCCAGGGCTGTGCCTGCCCCGACCCTGTGCCTGTCTGGGTGCTGCAGGGCACAGAGGGGATTTACAGCCCATGGCACTTGGATCCAGCAGCGATTCCCTCTCCATGGAGGTTTGGCCTTTTGTTTCCAGATGGATCCCGTGTGGAGTAGGGGTCAGTTGTCCCCTTTCCTGTATCAGGGTCTCAAGTCCACGTGCTCAAACCACTCCCGTCTTTGGTTCATGTGGTCTCTAGGTTTGTTTTTAAGGATATGAGCTTCTGTGGCTGCCACCTTTGGTTTTCTTGCTGCATTTATATGGATTTGGTGATCTCCTGGGATTGTTTTCCAGTTCCCAACTTGGATTTTGCTGGCAGTGCTCACAGGAAAACCTGTGTTTGTCTGTGAATCCTTTGGATGTGAGAGGGAAAGCGAAGTGTCAGAAGCTGGATCACTGGCTTCCCCCAAATCCAGTGCCCTGCTCTGCTCTTCCAGAACATGGTGGGACCCTCTGCTCCCCTCTGAGTGCGGGATGGAGGGCAGTGTAGGGATGAGTTCTGCTCTGGGGCTAAATTTCCTGGCTCTGATTTGTTTTGTTCTGAGTTTTTAACTTGTCTGAAGAGGCAGGGCCTGGCCTTCAATCCCCAGCTGCTTAAATGGATTATGAGTCCTGGGATGAAGGAGCAGAAATGAGCCTTGTGCAGTGTCTGTAAGCATCTCTGGAGATGCTCAGGTGGATGCTAATTAAATCCTGAACTACTTTTCATGTTTTTCAGCTCTGAAAAGATCCTTTGAGGTCGAGGAGGTAGATCAGTCTTCAAATTCCTCCACCCCACAAAGACGGGCCCCGAACACCCTCCTCAGGTCCACCGTGTCCAGCTCTACGCAGAAGTTTCAGGAACTTGGCGCCAGGAATTCGGAGCCATCCGCCAGACATGCGGAGCCCACAGTGCAAAGATCCCCCAAGCCCCCTCTGAGGAGAGTGGAGCTCTCCGGACCCAAACTACCCGAGCCGGTGTCCAGAAGAACAGAAATCTCCATTGACATCTCATCCAAGCAGGTGGAGAACTCCACCTCAGGCTTGTCGCGGTTCGGCCTCAAACGAGCAGATGCGGGGCACAAACCCCCCGAGCCCACGCCCAGGAGGACTGAGATCACCCTCGGCAAGCCCCAGGAGCCAGGGCTGCGGAGGGCGGAGGCGCCGGCCTCCAAGATCCCCGAGATGTCCCAGCGCAGGGCCGAGGCCGCCACTGCCACCATGCCCGACGCAGGCCCCAGGCGCCTGGAGATCCAGGTGGCCAAGGCCGCTGAGGGCCCAGCCCTGGCCCCGCGGCCAGCCGAGAGCTCAGAGCCTTCCCTGCCCGCCCAGCCGCTCCAGGCCGAGCCAAAGCCGCAGCTGGTGCCCGTGGAGAGCGCGCCGAAGAGAGAAGAAGGTGAGTGCTGTCAGGGCGGACGCGACGCACACGGACTGTGCAAAAAAGCCTTCATTAAACGAAGCGGTTTCTTTTTATTAGAATTTTGGATGTTATCATTTGTGTTACAGACTCGTTGGCTGCTAAATTACTAGAGTAGATTCATTGGGTACCGTTGATTCTACCTGTAGATTTCATTGAAACCACCAGTAGATTCATATACTGCCACTGGCTACCTATAGCATAAGCATTCGAGCATTCAGAAAAATACCAGGTGCAGATATGCTGCTGTTTTTCTCCTTCTATTTTTTAGCTTTCTTGCTTCTATTGATACTACATTTACATGGCTAAAAACGAATTGTTTTTCTTCTCCCGGGCTTTTCTCACGGTCCTTCTCCAGCCAGAGTAACAGGCCTGAGCCATGATTTTACAAAGGCAACGAGGCTTTCATTTTATAAGGTTTTACCTATATGCAGTAAGTACGGCCCTCGGGCTGGTCCCTGCCTCAGGTGTCGTGTGGGGAGATGCCAAGTGCTGTGTGCTGCTCTTTCATCACCTGTGGTGACACCTCTCGAGGCTGCCCTGGGGTCTGTGCTCAGATGTGTCCACACGCGTGGCTCTTACCCTTGGGTTTATCCTGCCTGAAGGAGCTGTCAGGTTCAATAAGAAATGCTATCAAGCCTAGGAGGAAAGAAAAGAGGGGATGACCAAAGCCTGGGTCCTGTGTGCAGACCCACAGAACTCTGGAGAGGCTCTGAGGTGTGGGAGAGATACTGGCTGTGGAAATGTTGTTGGGATATCATTGTTTGGTGGTGTTGTTTATGGTTGTGGGGCAGGAACTGCCTCTTCATTAGCAGAAGTCGGGGTTTTTTGACCTTGGAGCCAAAGTCTAATAACATCATGGACCAGAGCCACTGTTAAACTGGAGACCTGGCTTATATTAGCTCTATCTTGTTTTCAATTAATCCCATATTAAAGCCACCTCCCCTCCCTTGCCAGCTGTCATTTTTTTCTCCATAATGTTTCGGAGATTTTTCTCTCGGACCTGTTAATTACTTTTCCATTCTCTGTCGCCCACGAGCTCTCTCGTGTGAGGGATCCAGCGGTCGGGTGGAGGGCACCCCTCCCTCCCCACCCTGTGCCTCTCCCCGGGGGCTGTGGGATGGGGTGGAGGGGCTGAGCCAGGACCTGGGAGGTCCATGCCTGGCCCTGGAGCTGGACCAGGGGTTCCATGTCCTCTCCCGGGTGCAGCCCTGTGGTCATACTGCCCTGCAGAGAGGCCAGGCTGTGGCGTGTGCTGGTGTAAAAACCAAGTCAGGAGTCAGCAGGGGACCTGCAGCACTCAAGTGGGTTTTTCTTAGTGTAGGCGTGGCTTTTCTGAGCTGGATTTTTTGACAGGTTGGGCCATCTCCAGCTGGGCAGAGCTGAGCTCTGAGCCCCAGCCCAAGGATGGGGTTTGTGTGAGCCCCCCTCAGCTGCCGTGGGTGGTGCCCAGGAGGCCCCTCCTGTCCCATGCGTGGGTGCTCAGCCTCCTCCTGCTGGGTCTGGGCTACTCTGAGTGTCCCAAACTCTGCTCTCTGCCCCTGGATGGTTGGGCACTTTAAGAGCAGAGGAGTGTCTGAGCTGCTGAATCCTCCAGCTGCCCAGGGCGGGGGGAGAGGGAGGACAGCTGCTGGCACGAGTGTTACCCCTGAGCCCGGCTGTCTGGAGTCTGCCTTGCAGCACGAGCCAGCCTGGGCCTGGTACAAAAGGGTCTTTCAGTCCAAATGTCTCCAAGAATCATCACAGAATGGTTTGGCTTGGAAGGGACCACAAAGATCATCTGGTTCCAACCCCACTGCCACGAAGAGCCAGGAGACAAAGTTATAGGGGTTGTGAGGATCCTGTGAGACGCTGTTTCCTTTTCCCCATGTGTCAGCTCAAGGGTACAGCCCAGGGTCACTGCCAGAGCACATGTCCCCTTCCTGATCTTCTCCTCTCCCACTGCCATGACCTGAGGTTTGCTCTCACACAGGACCCCATTTTGGGGTGCTCCTCCCCTTGGTCCACAACACCCACCCTGAGGTGATGCTGGGCAGGTGGATGGCCTCTCTCTTCGTTACTGGTGCAAGAACACAGAGAGGTTTGGGGGGGCTGCACAGGGACCCTCAGGATGCCCCGTGGATGGGCACAGGCATGTTGCCAACACTCACCAGCTCCACTGCAGCTTTGGCCCCAGCACAACTCCACAAGTGCAAACGCTGCCTCTCTGGTGTCTGTGGCAGGGACAGTGTGTGGCAGGTCCTGCTCCAGGCTTTGGGTCACCAGGAGGTGCTCCTGTGGCACTGGACATCCCTGGATCCTATGCTGGTGGCTCTCCAGCACAAGCAGCTGAGCAGGAGGTGCAGGCAGCTGCCTCCAGCTGCCCTCGCTGCTGTGCTGGGCCTTGTCTTCCCCAGCTGTCAGGCCCGGCTGCCTCGCCCTTAACCCCGCATCCTGCTGCTGAAGGTATGCAGGAGAACGTGCTGTGCAGGAAGAGGCCGGTCAGAGGAGAATAACAGTCCCAGGGAGCTTGGCAGTTCAGAGCAAACCGCAGAGGAAAGGAGTAATTTCAGTGCTGAACTTCATTAGGGCGGCGTGGCTGGCGGTGTGGGCTGAGCCCGCTCCGGAGCTGGGCTTCCCGAGGTGGGAGGAAGGCAGGAGGTGTTTAACGGGGCAAGAAATATTCCTTCCCGTCCATGTTCTCTCTGAGTCTTTGCTCTCTCCTGCGCTCCCTGGGGAGCGTTTTCTTCCTTTGTGCTGGTGTAACATTGAATTGGGCCATTAGTGACAGGGAGATGGGACAGAGGCACCCATCCTTGTGGGACCTGCCGCTGCAAAGGTGGACTTTGTGTCCTGGTGCTCCCCAGCTGGGACAAGGAAATGCACTGGGATGACCAGGTGATGTGGATTGCCATAGCTGGAGTCTGCCAGAGCAATCTGAGCTGGGCTGTGCAGCGGGTGCAGGCAAGGGCAGGACATGCAGAGGGCAGAAAGAGGCACAAGAAATTAAAAACAGCCGTAAAAACAAGGTGAGGGGAAGGGCTGTTTCTGAACCCGCAGCCTTGGGCGCTGTGGGAGGCTGTCTTTGCTGTGCAGGGCTTCCCAAATGGGAATATCCAAATCTGGCTGCCCGTGGGTGGGGCTGACCTCTCCCAGGCTCCTGCCGTGGGCAGCAGTTCCCGCCCAGTCCCGGGGCACTGGCCTGGGATGGAGCTGGCAGAGGAGGATGTTCCTGCCCTGTGCTGGCAGGGCAGGTCTGAGCAGGGGTGTGGTGCCAGTGTGGCAGGAGCTGGTTCATCCCTGTGAGGAGAGGACCAGGGAACCATTGTGGGAGCTTCACGCAGAGACATCCACCTGCCCTTTGCAATGGAGAGATCTTGAGGGATCCTCGTGAGCTGGATGAGGGACAGGAGAATCCTCGGGAAAAGCCACATCAAATCTGCCATGGCTGATCCTGCCTCATCCTCCTGCCACAGCATCACCTTCCACTGTGCCTCCCATCTCTGGCATTGTGCTTGTGTGGTTGAACATCTTGGCCTTCTCTTGTTGCTTTGCAATGTGTGGTGGTCAGGCTTGGAGAGGGGGGAAGGCACTGCTGGCCCCAGAAAGTCGATGGCTTCCATTTTGGTTTGATAGTCTGTTTCTACTTCCCCCACTCTGAACCTGTTTGCATTGTTGGCTCAGCTCTGGGTGAAGGCTCAGTTCTGGGATCTCAGGTGATGGATTGGAAGCACTCCTGGAGGAGAAGTGGAAGCTGGTTGGATCTGATGCTCCTTTTTGTCTCCTCACAAGCTGCTGTGGTTGCCCAGGCCCTGGGGACAGCACTCAGCCACCAAGGCAGGCTCTGTCCCACCCCTGCTCCTGCCCCGTGGGCCTTCCTGGCAAGGAGCTTGTTTAGATAAATCAAGGCAGATGTAATGAATAATGGGAACATTCACCTAAAACGGGGGTGTGACCTTCCTCTATGTCCCACCATGGGTCTGTGCAGAGCAGTCTGAACTCTCTCTGAGCTTTCAGCTTTGTTGGAGTCTTTGTCCCATGGCCACTTTGGGACAGCCACACAGGGTGCCAGGTGCCTGTTATAACTCAGCAGGGTCCCCCCTCCTGTTTTGCTGCAGAACAAGAAGGACAACACCTTCTTGCTGTTGCAGAGGAGAGTGAAGCAATTCAACTGTTTCACTCTTTTTTCCAGCTTGAGCCCTTACAGAAAAACTTTTCTTTAGAACTCCCATGGAGTTGGGCTAAAATTTAAACAATTAAAAAACAGAAAGAAGGAAACTTTGAGATCCACTGAGATCCTTGTGAAAACCAGGGACCTGTGTGCTGGGAAGTCGTGGTGGGAGATCTAACCCAGTTTCCCTCTACAAGCTTCAAGCCTCCATCCTGCCATGGACACCCAGGGATGGAGAAGTGAAGCCACATAAGCTTTGGGGTGACTTTTCTTCTGTCCTGTGCTGCCAGGGTGACACCAGGTGTGGGGCTGCCAGGGTTAGAGGGATTTGGACAACTGTTAACACAGCGATGCTCCCTGGGATGGAGAGCCCGGGGCTGAGGGGAGATGCAGTGAGTCACCATTTCCAGCTCTTTAACTGTACAAAGAGATTAAAGCTGAAGGGAAATGTTTCCTCCAAAACCAGCTGACACATTTGGGCTAGTTTACAGGCAATCTTTTTTTGTTCTTGTTATTATTTTTAATGGGAAAGTGTCTACGGCCCAGGATTCCAAATGGAGGGGCTGAGTGGGAAACGCTGAGTCTCCGTTTGTGAGTGCAGGTGCCAAAAATGAGATAATCTGGAAAAATCTAGACCTGCAGCGCCAGTGACTTGGAAGGAAGAGCGGGAGCGTGTGTGGGGGAGAGGAATGTGTCCCATCATGGAGACACTGCCTGGTCCAGGACACCACGTGCACAGGGAAGGCACTGCCTGCTCCCCCTTCCTCTGTGTGCCCCGTCCCTGTGCAGGGAGCAGCCAGTGCCCCTCGGTGTGTTTTGGGGTGTATTGTGGGCACTGAGGATGCCAGGAGGTGGCTGGGCAACGTGGCTGTGATGGTGCTGGTGTTGCACATCTCTGCCCGCCAGGAATTCTGTCCCCAGGCTCGTTTGTGTTGTGTTCATCCCCGCTCACGTTGGCATGCGTGTGTCCCTTCCTTGCGTGGGCACAGTTTGTGTGGATGCTGTCCCATGTGGATGCTCCAGCTGGGCAGGACACACCCCAGGAAGTGAGGCTGTCCACTGCAGCCAGCCAGACCCGGGAGGATTTGTTTCCCTGCTG
The DNA here is from genome assembly GCA_013396875.1 of Vireo altiloquus. NCBI lineage: Eukaryota > Metazoa > Chordata > Aves > Passeriformes > Vireonidae > Vireo > Vireo altiloquus. Next base: position 677,878 of record VZRF01003389.1, on the reverse strand, counting down.
GAAGTCCCTGAGGGCCCATAGGAAAAGCAGTGACCTCCCCAGTGGAGCTTCATTATGCAAAGGGATAGTTTCCCATAGGAAACACCACAGTTCCCACTTCCTCTCCCTGCCACACGTCATGTCTGAGATCAGGAGAGGGCCAAGCTGGGGATGCTGCCTCCAGCTCTGGGGTTTCCAGCATCAGAAGGACATGGAGCTGTTGGAGTGAGTCCAGAGGAGGCCATGGACATGCTCCACGTGCTGGATCCCCTCTGCTCTGGAGCCAGGCTGGGAGAGCTGGGGGTGTTCACCTGGAGAGGAGAAGGCTCCAGGGAGAGCTCAGAGCCCCTGGCAGGGCCTAAAGGGGCTCCAGGAGAACTGGAGAGGGACTTGGGACAAGGGATGGAGGGACAAGAGGCAGGGAATGGCTTCCCAGTGCCAGAGGGCAGGGACGGGTGGGATATTGGGAAAGAATTGTTCTCTGTGAGGGTGGGCAGGCCCTGGCACAGGGTGCCCAGAGCAGCTGTGGCTGCCCCTGGATCCCTGGATGTGTTTCAGTCTGGGTTGGACGGGGCTTGGAGGAAGCTGGTCTGTGAAAGGTGTCCCTGCCCATGGCAGGGGTGGCACTGCGTGGTCTGTAAGGGTCCCTGCCAACCCAAAGCAGTTTATGATTCCATGCTGAGCTGCAGAGTGACCCTGGCCCTGGCCTTAATGACCTGGCAGGGCTCTTCCATGGCTGGGTTGGGTCTGTGGGTGAGGCTGTGCATCCATGTAATCTCTTCACCTCCTGAACCTTGCAGGAGGGATCTTGCAGGGGTGAATGTGTGTTTGCAGAGGTCAGACCCTCCTGTTGTGGGCAGGAGGTGACCGACTGCAGGATCATCTGGCTGTGGGGTCTGTGCTTCAGCTGGGGTGTGAGCCCTGAGCACCCTCAGGAACCTTTGACTCTCTGTGACAAAAACCAGGGCAGCCTCTGGACAGAGGTGCCTTTGCTGGCGGAGGAGTGGGTGAATGCTCCCGCCTGCTGTGGGGCTTGTGTTCATCCAAGTGGTGCTGAAAGGCAAAGGGAGACACAGCCCTGGCTGAGGGGAGCATGTAGGAACCAGACCCAAGAGTTTCTCTGTTTATCCTGTGGTATTTGCATGTCTGGAGCCCATGGCAGTCGTGCTGGGGAACGTGCTCCGCACCCATCTGCTCCTTCGGATCCTCCAGCTTTCTCACATTTAGGTTAATCATCCTACGGGCTGATAAGGCAAATAAAATCCGTTATCTTGACCAAGATAAAACAAAGAGTTTGCTTTGATCTCCTGCAGTCAGGCCTGGCCGCTGGTTTTGTGACTTCTCTGCTGTCTGCCGGGGGAGGGAAGTGATGGCAATGGTGATGAACCTTCTGTAATTAAGGAATTATTCTCTTTTAAGCTATTTCTAGACTGCTGTCCCTGCCTGAGATGTTTCTGTTGGCCAGTGGTTGAAGGGACACCATAGACTGGGTGCAGTGCCAACTCCATAAACTGTGTCAGAGGAACCGAATTGAGATTATAGAGAGATAACTTTGTTTTGAGAAGATCAAACGTTGTTGTGAGCAAAAAAAGATAAGTTGACAGCAAGCCAGTTGTGTTCTTTACTCCTCCAGCAAACAAACAGACACAGAGACACTTCTACATTGCCCAAAATGCCATGATGAAGCTGAAGCGAACGTGGCTATAAATGGAAAAAGCAGCTGGTCTTGGATTGCAGCCTGTGCTCAGACTTCTTTGGGCCCAAATTTTCTTACATCTGTTAAAGGTTTTAAAGCAGGGATGTGGGGAGAGAGCTGCTTTCCTTTGGGTTGGTTAAATTTGGGTCACTGATTTCATTGATCTTCTGAGCTGACCTCTGCACAGAGGTTCCCTGGATTTCTGTAGGGTCACATGCATCAATGCCTCACCCTCTTGAATCATTTTGGTTTATCTTGGCATGGAGATAGCACCAGACATACTGGGAGACAAAGCTGAACCCAAGGGTCTGGTCCAAAACATTTTGCAAACAACAAAACTTTGCAGATGTTTATGTATTCATGAAAAGCAACTAATTTTAACAAACCATCTAAGGTTGCTGTGCCAGCCCAGGAGTGACAGTGTGGGGATTTGGGGTTTCTGGGCTTGTATCACCTGCAGTTTGTTCTGTGTGGAAGCTGTAGGTTGGTTTTTGCGTGGCAAAGGCCATCCTGTCCAACAGGAATGAAGGATGGCTGAAGTGAAGGCATCTTTCAACACCTTGAGGTTCAGAGGCTGATGATGCTCTAGCAAATCTGAGCATGACCTTGGATTTGTGTTTAGCTTTTCAACCCTTGAGAAGGTGTCCAGGGTTCGTCTGAGTCAGGTGGTCTTACCAGGAGTTCTCCTGTATTTTTCCCAGAATCAGAGATGAAGGTGAAAAGGGATTTGCAGCAGGACAGAACTGGCTAAGGCATTAATTCCTTGTTATCATGAGTGCTTGGCAGCCCCCCAGCCAGCCTGGTCCCCTGGATCTGGTTGTTCTGTTGCTGTGGATGATCATTTACTGAAGTGCATTTATCAAACTCTCTTTGATGCTTATCCAGAGTCCTTTAACTTTTTATGGTGGCTCTGCCTTCCCAACCCTTTCGTCCTCTCTTGCTGCACATGGAGTGGGTCAGACATTCCTTCCTTTTTTCAAAGAAAAGCTGAGCTGGTGGAGATCTCAGAGTAAGAAGATTAGATGGGAATCCAAAAGGACGTGGTGGCGGAGGAGAGGACAGTGATGAAAGTTAATGACAGGTAAGCTCCTGAAAGGAGCTTTCTCAGCCCCAGCTGTGCAGTAACTCTCACATCTTGAGTTGTAGGGCATTGCTTTCAACTCTAGCACAAACACACTTGGGCGTGTTTCCTTTGGGCTGGGTAGATCTGGAGGGACATCACAGGAGCTGCCCTACCCAGCTGGGGCTGAGGCCCCTGCCTGTTAGCTTTCCCTGTGTGTTGTGACCCTGGATGGGGAATTCTGCTCGCTCTGCTCACCGTTAGCTCTGATCTGGGAGCTTGTGCTGTTCTCTGCTGGTACACCGAAGAGTTGGTGTGCTCTGGAGCCTTCTCTGAAGCTCTGGCACGTGGAGGTACAGGATGAGTGCCTGGTTATGGCCTCTGAAGCTGCAAATGTGCAGGCTCGTGCTCCATCTCAGGACATCCACTGGCAGCTCCCTGCCAGCCGTAGTGGAAATCATGAACCAAGAGCCAGAAAAACGCTGAGGAGGTGGCAGAAGTTTGGATGGCAGGAGAGCCTGGTCAGGACCCTGCCTTTGCTGCCCACTCCTTCGATGTCTTAGAGGAATCCCTCAACCCACTCCTGCTCCTTTTGTAACACGGAGCCAGTGAACATGGCGAAGATGCCCAAGGTTCACTCCTTGCACTGGGTTTTCTTCTTCCAGGCTCAGCTGGTGATTAGGAATTTGCTGGTCCTGCTCCCAGAGGTGCTGTGGGATTGTGCAGGGTGGGAGAAGCCACTGCCCAGGTCACTGTAGTGGCTCTACAAAGGGAGGTCCTGAGCTGTCCAGGAAGAGAGGGAGTGTTTCAGGTGGTTTCTGTATTCAAACCTTCTCCAGTCTACCTTGCCCGCTCCTAAATTTGAAAAACTCATAGTTTGAAGAGGAAAAAAAGATTTGGAAGGCAGGCTTTGGATGTGTGGGATGGACTGTGCCTCCTGATTGAGGAGTGTTGGAGGCTGCTGGCACTGAGGGAGGAGCAGGGGTATTTGGATGCTCTTTGCTTCATGTCCTCTTCCCCTGCTTCCATCTGGTGTAGACTGGATGGAGAATGGAGATTACCTTGGAATTGTCCAGAGACATCCTGGGAAAAAGGAGTAGATCTGAGCAGCTTTTCTGATAAAACTTAATTGTTTAGACAAACTCTGGCTGAACTTGCTTCCTCCTGCATCCCAGCGTGCAGATAAACGGGGTGGAAGTGGGAGGCCGAGTTCACAGGCTGCTGGGGCCCTTCCTGGGGTCACCCCACCCCCGAGACCCCTCGTCCACCCCTTTTGGTGGCCTTGGAGAAGACGAGGGGATGCAGTTGAGTGTTGAGGATGATGCCCTGGCTTTGAGTAGTTCAGTGCTCCCAAATGTGATGGGAACCTTGATAAGGCAGCACATCAGGGGTGTGGGTGGTCCTGGGGGGCAGCAGTGAATCTGTCATGGTTCAGCTGCAGAGGCTGGACCTCGGCTGTAGGATTCAGGAGGTGAATTTGGTCCAGCCCTGTTCTCTCCAAGCCTGGCAGTGCTGGGTGTAGGGTGGCTGGGCAGAGCTGTGCCCCTGAGAGATCCCTGTTTGACCTGGAAATGGGGGCAGTCGGGATTTGGGTGGGATGTGGCCACTGGAGAGGTGTTGCCATGCCCTGTGTGGCTCCTGCCGAGGTCTCCAGGAACTGCTTTGTGGAGTCAGATGAAATCTGAGATCCTGCCATAACACTGATGTTCCTCCCACCATTCCTCAGGGAAACAGTCCTCCTTGCCCTACTTTGTGTAGTAAATAAAAGTTTATTTACAGCCCAGGAGTGCACGCCCTGAGGTTGGAAGGTGAAGGGTTCCTGCCGGGCCCTGGAGGAGCTCTGGCGTTTCCTTTCTGCTTCGTGGCTTCGGTTCCTGGACAGAAAAGTCTTGGGAAGGAGCAGCCCTGTGAGTGGGAGCTCAGGGGAAGCAGAGCCCTTTGCGTGGGCCTTGGGGCATGGCTTTGTTTGCCCGTTCATGGCCCTGTGTCCCTGAGTGTCACCCGGAGAAGGAGAACGGAGAGGAGATAAGGAGTGCTCGCGTGTAACACGTGGGCTGGAGCAGCCAGGGACAGCAGCAGGAGGTGAGCTGCCATCCATCTGTCCCCCTCCTTGGCTGAGGGTGGTGTGGGGACGGGGCCAAGGGGGCTGAGCTCTGCTCACCAGGGTCCGTGGGGTTTCCAGCTCTGCCCTGGCACTGCCCGTAATTATTCTGCAGAGCTTCAGGGAATGAGCATTTGTCTTCTCCACTTGGAGGAGCGGGAAGGGTCTCTTTGGGGTTATTTCAGCCCGTGTGTGGGACAGATTATTTATGGGACAGTCATCTGAAGGGCAAGCAAACCAAAGCCATGATTTGGGCTCCACTGAAAGAGCAAAGCTGGGAAACCTTCAAATCGTGGCTGCAGAGACAAGGGGAGACATGGCTGTGGCTTTCTGCTGGGGACCAGTGTTGTGTCCCTTGGGAGAGGCACAGAGAACATTGTTTGGAGTTTCTGCTTTTCCTCCTCGTTTTTCAGACACGCAAGATTAATTGCTCTCTTTCATTGTCCACAGCAATATTTATTTTGCTGCTCTGCAGCAGCGGGGACTGGATAGGTTTCACAAGCTGAATTTTCCCTGGACAAGCCCCTCCTCTGATTTCACACTTCCAGCTGCCAGGCTCGGTTTTAAAACAGTTTGCACCGAGGCTGAAAATATTTGTAGGGCAGAGCAGTGCCTTGCAGGAAATGGCTTAAGCTTCCTGCTCCCAAGATGGTGTGAGTGTTAAAACAGAACTGAAGAAATATTAGACATCCTACATCCGGCCTGGCTGGGGAAGGTGACCCTGGGGTGATGGGATGGAAAGCCTGGACACCCCTTCCCCCTGCTGCTTGTGCCTGGCAGCTTCCGGCAGGATGAGAGGCCCTGCGGGTGCCCCCCCGACCCCCATCCCCCTGACTTTATGGGGGAAAAACGGGAAAATTGTTTCCTGCTCCTCTGGGCTTTTATCTTTGTGGGAAATGTGTGGGGAGAACTGGTGGAAGGTGTGGGGCAAAGCGTCAGCAGAGCGAGTTTTCAGCAGATCAGTGGGAGTGGGAAAAACACTGGTTCTGATGAAATGTTTGTAGCAGTTTATCCACCAACTCCCAGCCTGAAGTGAAAGGTGAAAGTCCGGGATAGCTGGATCTGAGTCGGTCCCGTTTGTTTGGGGCTGGAGCGGGACCTTCCTCATCCATCAGTGAAAATCACTGCTGAATTATTGGCTTAATCAGAGGCCGTGGAATCCTTCCAGAGCTGATGAATTCCCGCTCGGTGCCGGCTGAGCACCATCTACCTGGCCAGGCAGGGAATAGCAGCTGCTGTGTGTCCCGGACAGACGGACAGGGCTGGGGCAGAAATGGGAATACGTGTGAGCAGGAGCGTGGGGAAGGGCAGGCGCTGGTGGGGTCCCGTGGGCAGGGAGGACCTCGCTGGAGCTCTGGGGTGGCTGTCACATCTTCAGATGGAATTCAGCTCCCTGGGGATTACTGCCCTGGCGTGGAAAGCTTCTCCAAACCCTGGTTTGCTGGCTGGAGTGTGGAGATTTTGGGAATTTTGTTCAGAATATTATCTGTCGGATGAAAAATACGTGAGCCGTGTCTGGGAGTCGGCAGGTGCAGGAGGAATGAGGTGGAAGCTGTGGGCAGAGCGGGAGGAGGAGTGCGAGGGTCAAAGCTTGGGCTGGTCCGAGCTCACTCACACTCACTTCCTCCAGCAGCCACTGAGAATCCTAAAATTTCTCATAATGGAGGAAAAACTGCACCCGTGCTGGGAGCTGAGTCCCTTTGGGAGGCGTGTTCCAGCTGCAGGAGCAGCAGCAGAGCGTGTGGGTGCTTTTTGGGGCGGGTGCACCGTGAATGGAGCATTATGCTGCGCTCCGAGCACCCTCCTCCCGGGCTTTCCGCCCTGACCCCTTCCTTTCCTGCGCCGTTCCATGTGGGATGGTGGGAGTCCCGACCGCTCTGCGAGAGCACGGATCCGCAGGGGTGAGTGCCATCCTCAGAGGCAGCTCTGGGCCTGGGGAGGTCGGTGTCTGATGCCCACCTTTCCCCATGGCACAGAACCTCCTAAACCCCGAGCGGCGCGGCCCTTGGGGCTCGGGATTTGGCCAGGCACACCCTGTTTGCTTTCCCAGGTTTTTCCATGGGGTGCTTTTCCTGGGAAAGCTTTGGCCGGCGGACCTGGGGGAGGGGAAGACGAGGCTGATTGAAATCCCAGAAGTAGTCCCAGCTGGCCGAAAGCTGTGCCTGCAGCCTGCAGGACACCAGAGGTGCCCGCTGCTCTTGGATAACGTGCTGGGGCTGGTGAAGGAGCCAGTCCTGCAGGGTATGGGGGGTCAGGAGAGGAGGGATGGGCTGCACCAGTGGCATTGGGGCTGCAGGGGTTGATTCTGGGGCTGTTTGGGGGCAGAAATGCAGTTATTTGCCCTGGAGTCATCCCCACTGGCCTGTGGCTGCCACGAGGTGCAGGGAGCAGCAGGGTGGTCACACACGATGTGGGGCAGGGGATGCATGTGAAAAGGCTTTGCTTCCACAAATGGTGCTGGATTTTAGCTTGCTTTTGCCCTCCCTGCCCCAGCAGCTGGTGAGGCAGATACTCACACAGCATCCTTGGGTCCACAGAGCTCCAGGTGGGGTGGGGAATGGGGGGAATTCATCGTGAAAGGGAACCTCCTTCCCCAGGAGTACCCTGGAGCCCCTCAGGCAGTTCAGCATCCCCAGGGTGTGCTGGGCAGCTCTGGTGGAGCTGTGGGGCTGCAGGAAGGAACAGTGTAATCCCTGCATGGGGGATTTATTTTTCTTCCCCTGGCTGGCTGACCCTCGGTCTGTCCCTGCCAGCCCTTCCCTCTGTGTCACTACGGAGTCAGGGTGTCCCTGTGTGGGACATGCCCTCCTTGCCCTCGCAGAGGGACACAGCCCTGGGGCTGCAGCAGCGGGAGAGGCACAGAAAGGTTTGGGAAGAGCTCCTTGAAAGGCTCTGTCCAGGGCAGTGCTGGACTTGCTGAAGCACAGGTCTGCAGGGAGGCCAAAGTCCATCTTAAATCTTTCTCAAAGCTTGTCTTACATCTGAAATGAATGGGCAGTCTGGAGCCCAGGGAGTGAGTTTTAGCCAGCCTCTGTGAGACTGGGGTTCTGCCTTGCCCTCCTGTGCTCTGCAGCAGCATGGACTGTGATGGGAAGGGCAGGGACATAGAGAGGTCTGTGCTGGACCTGCCTGCATCCCTCAAGGGATGGATCCAGCACCCAGTCTTTGCCTCAAAAGCTGATCTTCCCTGTTGCTCTACATCTAAAAAGTAAGTTACCACCACTACCTTTGCTTGAATGCTCTCAAACTCTGGATCTGGGATCTTGGAGCCCTCAATAATGGTTTTTCTTCAGGTTAAAAACCGCGACTGATGGCTGATAGATCCCCAAGTGTGCTCCTGGGGTTGTGGGGGGACCTGGGCCCCCAGGAATAGGGTGAAGTCATCAGCACTCTCTGCTCTCAGCTTCAGGAGGGTATCAGACATGAGAGCTGTATCCTGCACAACTGAAAACCTCAAACCCCGTTGGGGCCCGTGACCTTTAAGGGGCCCCACATGTCACAGAGAGAAGCCTCTGCCTTTATCTCCGATCAGGGCTCGGAGGAGGCTCTGAGCAGAGCTTGGGTGGCAGTGGGTGGAGCTCTCCTGCTTTCTCCGAGTTGGTGTTTGGGAGGCAATGGGGCTGCCCTGGTTTCATGGGGTGGTGGGGCTCAGCCTGGGGACCCTGCTGTACTGGCCTGCGTGAGATGAGGGTTTGGGGAGCACAGCACCCAGTGCCCCAGAGCCAGGGACACCCACTGCTGTGGGGCAGCACGTGCTGCTCCCTCCTCGGGTGCTTATGGAAGGCTTGTGGGATTCGCAGTCTGGAGCCTCCCCCTGATACTTTCTCCAGTCCTTGTAGGAAATGGAGAAAGGGTTGGGAGGACCCTTGGTGTCCTGCAGGTTTGTGTCCAGAAGAGCTGCCCTGTGTAAGATCTCCAGGAACTGTGACGTGCTGTTACCCTGTTAGGTTTGTGGGGTTAGGTGTAACAGAGCCAAACAGCTACAAATGAACTCCAAAAACATGCACCAAGTGTGCATGGCCCAAAACATCTCTCAAATACTGGTTCATCCATCTATCTATCTATCTGTCTATCTATCTATCTATCTATCTATCTCTCTGTCTATCTCTCTATCTTGGGCAATCTCTTGAGGGGCATTACAGACTGATTGGAATTAGATGCCTCAATGCCTTTTAGGATGTACATCCTGCCTCTCCTGTGCCTCTGAACACAGCACTGCCCCATCACCCTGATGCTGGAGGAGCATCAAACCCCAGGATGTGCTCTGTCAAGGGGAGTGGGACGATGGGAGCAGCTGGGGTGAGGCAGGCAGAGGCAGGATGCCCCTCTTAGACCTCCCAGGGAATGCTAACACAGCTTCTTTCACGTCGTGGTGGAGCCCATTGCAGGCAGACACCATGCTACGGCTCAGCACGACTGACTCGGGAGCTGATTTGCTGTAGACACCTTCTGTATTCAGCAGGGTGAGGTGTTTCTCCAAAGAGCAGGTCAGGACATCACAGCTCCAGGTCTGCCACCCCACCTTTCCTATTGCTCTCTCCAACAATTAGGCAGCTTGAATCCATCCAGCCCCTCATTTAAACTCCTCCTTGAGCTCCAGGATGTCCTGTGAGATTACTGAGCACTTGAATGAGGGGCTTTCTTAGCTTGGCAGAGGCTGAGCAGACCCCAGAGAGCTCCCGTGCTGGGGGAAGAGTCCGTTGCCAAGTCGTAGGAGGAATTCCCACGTTCCTGTTCCTTCCTGCTGGCTGCCAAACGCTTGTCCTGTCCACAAAAGCTGATGTATTTGGTAGGATTTAACCTTTGCTCATAGAAGTGATTAACGGAGATCTTTTACTTTTGGTTTCTGGGTGTAAATTCACAGCTCAGCACTGGTTTTGTATGCGCAGCACGGAGCCATGGTGGGAAAAAACAGAGGAGGAACAGAAGAAGACTTCGCTTGGGTGAAGTCCTTTGTAGCCATAGCTGGGAGCCTGCAGAGAATTGCCCCTCCCTCCTGCCCTGATGAGCCCCCAAACCAGGCTTTAGGTGCCAGCCAGACCTCACCATTTCAGCAGAAGCACAAAGGCAGCCCTGTGGGATGTGGAGTTTGGGATTTCTCACGCCCAGAGTCGCTGCAGGTCCTGTCTGGATGGATGGACAGGCTCCCATGTTTTCCCTGTTGGCAGCAAGCATGTCCATGGAGTTTCATTGAGGAGAAATGCTCCTTTTTGTTGCTTCTTTTCATGCCTACAGCAGAAGACACAGCTAGCACCGTTTTACTCTGCCCTGGACCCTCTTTTTGTTCTCTGGTTTGTGTCCTGTGGGACAGCCCTGGTGCTGGTGGTTGCCATCAGTCATGTCAGCAGCAGCACCCAGAACTACTGAAATAGGGTGTGGAAAGCCTGACCACTTCTGTGTGGGGCTGACATGGTGTGGGGGAGGTGAGAACCACCCAAACTTCAGCTCCCAAATGTGGGCAAAGAAGAAAAGAGAAAACCAGCAGGTCCAGGCACGGTCTGAACTCATTTTTGGAGGACATCAGCCATGGCCCACAGGTGGGATCAGCAGGAGGGAACCCTGTGCAGAGGAGAGAGGTCTCTGAAATCCCATGGTGAGGGTTTGGGGCATCACACAGTTCTACCGTGCTGAGGGCACTCCAGCAGATCCCTTCCTTACCTGAGCCTCAGTGTTTGCTGGTTGGGTCCCTTGGTGGTCACAGAGCTGCAGTGAGCTCCAGAGGGACTTTATTGCTCCGTGGCTGCTTGGCACAGCGAGGTGTCCCCATCCTGGAGCAAGTGTTGGGTTGTGTCACGCTGGACAGGGACAGGCCACTTGTTCACTTGCCACGAGCCAAATCTCCTCCTCACCCTGCAGCCAGCAGTGAGCCAGAAGTTGCCCTGGTCGAGGTCAGCTTTCCATCAGGGCAATGTGGGGCCTCCAAAAAGCTGGAATGAGTCTCCAGTGCTGCTCCAGGATTTGGTTCTAATTAAAGGGACACCCATGTAGGTGACCCCAGGGCACTCCTCCCCATAGGGGTGGGGAGAAGCTGCTGATGCAGTGAGGCTCTTGGCTGGGGGATTTGCCTGCCCATGGGCTTGCAGTGGGACCCTGGGGAAGCAGCATGGAGAGGTCCAACCTTACCAGTGTTTGCTGTTCCTGTACCAGCAATTCCTTCCTGGAGCTAAAGTTCTGTGAGATCAGCAGAAGCAGGGGTAAAACTGAAATGGTTTTGGCTGTGAGCATGTGGAAATCAGACCCACAAGAGGACAGAATTTGGAGTAATTGCCCCCAAAATGACAAGGTGCTGATTATAAGCACAACCCATGGCATTGCAGCTGGCCCAGGGGTTATGACCAGTGCCATAACCCTACAGAATTCTCTTTTCTTGCCTATCTACGTAAATCTCTGCTCTCCCATCAGTGCCTGCCCTCAGCACTCCCTGAAAATTGCCCAAAAATTCCATCTTGGTGCAATTTAGGATACGCTCCAGCCTGCCCTGAGCACATCTGGTATCTGAGCGTCGGGTGATATTAATCACAGCGCGAACGCGGCCAAGTGTTAAACGGCAGAGCCCTCCCACCTCCCCCCTGCAAACGAAGGCTGTTTCCATGCTCCAGCAATAAAATGAACCTAGCATTCCCGGGCAGGCGGTGATCTGGCAGGAACAACCGCTGTGTGGGATGAAGGGATGAGGAACGCTCTGAAACGGGCCAAGAAGCCGTGTGCTCCTAGGACTTCTTGAAATCCCTGCAGTGTTCGAAGCTGTTTTCTAGTCCTCCTCATTTTCTGAGTCCGTGGCTGTTCCTACTGCGTCTGCAACTGCTCCCTCTGCCCCGGAATTTTGTGCTGAGGCCTTGTTGTTTTGGGTGTAAGTGCTGCTCCCTGTTTCCAGGAAGGTAAACACCCCTCCCTCGCCCCGCTTGGCCGCGCGGGTATCAAAGTGCTTCGCGAAGCAGGGGGGAGATGTTGTTTCTTCTTCTGCAGATGGGGGAGAGGAGTTGCAAGAGGCTGCTGAGAAATCCATGGGAATGTGCTCGCTTGGAGGGCGCTTGTGGTTTTGCTTCAGGGCACTTAGCGGCTTCCCTTAGCGTTGGGCAATGACAGGACTGGCACACGGGATAGTTTTGCTCCCCTTTTTCTGGGCTGACCGCACCGCAGACAGTGAGCAAAACCCCACCAGCACCACGCTGCTCGTGTTGCCCCCAAAGGAGAGCCTGGCCCAGATTTGCCCCCAGGTTCCCCAGTTTGTGGCAAATTCAAAAAAAAAAAAAAGCAAAAAGAACAAAAGTACAGAAAAAAAAGCCAAAACTGTGTTTTCAGCACAGTTGGCGCCTCAACCACTGAGGTTGCTGTGCTTTCAAGGGAGGCAGCCCCAGCACTGGTGCCTGGGAGGAATTGGGGGGGCGAGAACTCTTGTGTGGTGCCTTTGATGTTTTGGAGGCTTTTACCCGCGTTACCCGGGGAGAAACTCGAGTGCTTTTCATGTCTGGCGGTGAAGGGAGGCAGAGAGCCAGGAGGGATCTGCTTTGTGAGACCTTTTCGAAGGGAATTGAGCAGAACATTTCAGAAGTTGGGGGGAGGCTCTCTGGGGCAGCAGCTGAAATAGGTGCTGAAGCATCCTTGGCTCTCGCCGGCACCGGGCAGTGGGAATTGTCCTCCTCATCATCCTTGGCTGAGTAAGTCTCTGCTTGATCTCTCCCCAGCCTCGGGGAGTAAAAAGCTGTGGCAAGGGCTGTGCTGGGGTCTCACAGCCGTGCCAGTGGGGATTTGTGGAGTGGGGAAGCTGAGCGTGGCCGTGCCATGAGTACATGGGGGTTTGAAGGGTAAGGAGGGGAAAAAGAGAGCAGTGGCTTAGCAGGGGGAAAATACCAGGGGTGTGATGCAGGCACTGTCGCAGGGGAGTGATTTGTCAGGGCCTGTGCTGAGGGAGGAGGCAGAGCCAGCTCTGGCAGCTCTCAGGCTCCCTGTGGGATGGCATGTGCTGAGCTGAGCCTCTGCAGAGAGTGGGACAGGGGAGCCACAGAGGCTGGTGTCACGTCCTGGGGGTGAAACAGGGTGGCAGCAGCCCTGACATGATCCAGGGCGTGGGGGGTCCCAGCAGGACGGGACCCCGATGCAGACGGGCTGTCCTCACCCAGCTCCCGCTGCCCTGCAGAGAAAAGGGGCCCTGGCTGCTGGCAGTGCCAGGCAAGGGGAGGGTGCTGCCTGTGGTGGGCTCCGTGCTGAGTCTGGCAGCCCTGCCCCAGCCGCAGAGGCCAGGTGAGGTTTGCATCTGTGCAGGTAGTGGGAAGGGGCTGCCCCAGCCTCCCCAGCCTGGCAGATGTGTGGCTGCGGGGGCTCTGTGAGCTGCAGGGGAGGTGCTCTCATGTTACTTTTGGCAAATGCGTTCCTGTGACATCGCGGGGAGCGCGTCTGGTGACGTAAGGGAGGTCTGGCAGCCCAGGACAGTCCTTGGTTTCTGCTCTGGAAGTTGCTTGTGAGCTGATGTGGAAAAGGAACTTCCTGGTGTTTGGTGATGCCTTGTCCCCATGAACACTGGGGAAAACCTCCTGAGCGCCCTTGTGTGTGCTGGTGGGTGCAGGGCTCCTGTCCCCAGCCCTTTTCCACAGCTCTCAGTGCCTGTGTGGCAAGTGCTCTCCCCTCCTCTTGCCCATCCTGCCCCAGCACTCGCAGCAGCCCCCAAACCTGAGCTGCAGCCCATGGCCAGGGCACACATCCCCTGTGCACTGTGGGCTGCACTGGGATCACCCAGAGCACTGGAGACACCCCAGCCCCCCCAAAGAGGGCAGGAGTGTGGGGATGCCACATGGATGGGGACACTGTGAGGGTGGGGATGCCACAAGGCTGGGGACACCAGAGAGATGATGACACTCTGGGGATGTGGATGCCATGGGGATGGGGACAGCACGGGATGGGGAGGGCTGTGGCACAGCCCTGGAGCTCTGTAAACTGGCTCAGCTCTGAGACTCACTTTTTTTCCTCTTTCTTTTCCTTTTTTTTTTTTTTTTAATAATTAGGACAGCCCCTCTGCATCCTTGTCTTGCTGTTTGCCCAGTGACAGTGACATGGATGTTTAGGTGGCATGGTGGGACCCGCTGGACTTGCCAAGCACAGGGGTTTTCCCTCCTGCCTTAGTCTGGCAGAGGTTGGAGGTGCTGGGCATGGGTCACTGTGTCAGTGTGAACCCCCAGGAATTGCTCTTTCCCTCTGTATCCCAATGTCTCCCCGTCAAACAGCCCTTGGAAGCAGCCGAGCTGCAGGAAAGGCTTTACGCCAGAGGATTTCAGGCTAGGCTTTTTATATCCATCCCAGTGTGACCACACTTCATTTAGGGAAGGAGCATCCGGGATGGATCTGGGCTGACGTATTCAGGGCTGAGACTATCTCGGCTCTGCCAGAGCAGATTGGGGCCAGGGGAGCAGCTGGGATCCAATGGGGCCAGCACTGCTGTGCTGTGACTTCCAGCACACCCCGAGCTGTTTGTGCAGGATTTCTCGGGGGTCTCGTGGGTGTTGTGTCTGCCCTTCTGTGAATAGCAGGTCGTTCCACCTCTCCCAAAACTCCCTCTTTGGAGCCACGGATATCCAGCCTCCCGTGAGCTGAGCAGCTGCGTGCCCTGCAGGGTGCTGCTGCTGCTGCTCTCCAGGGTCAGCTCACAGGAACACACGGAGCACAGGAGGACAGGAACAGCCTCCCATAGCGCCAGGCAAGTTTTGGGTTAAAGTTGCTTCGTTTCATTGAGTTCCTGCTGCTGTGGATGGTGGGTGCAGCAGAGGGGAGTGTACTGGTGGTGCAGCTCTGGGTTGGGAGGGGATTTTATGCTGCTGTTGGAGATGTGCTGGCTGAGAGTCCTGGATTTCCTGGTGCTAGTGACTGTTGGGTGGTTGGACTAAATTCCCCTGGGAGATAAGTGAGCCAGGCAATGGGGCATTTGTGTGTGCAGGCAACACTGGGCTGAGCTTTGGTTTTGAGACAAGGTAAAAATGCAAAAAAAGCAAGAATTGCGATTATGTGTGAATCCCTAAGCGCTGCTGCCTTGTCCAGGTGTGGTTCCAGGTTGTAGGATACAACATCCAGGAGGAGTACAGCTGTCCAGGGTGTGTGCCCTGCTGTAAGGGCATCCTGAGTGCAGATTAGGACATGTCATGATGGAAAAAAAAGTTTGGAACATGCAGAGGATGGCGACAGAGCTGTGACCTCTCCCATCCGTGACTTCCCACGTTGAGACCACAAGCCCAGTGTGGCCGTGGGGCTCGTGGGTAGCTCTGTGGTGGTGTTTCGATGTGTTTGACCCCACAGCCCCTCGTCATGTACCTTCTCACCGGGGTGCACCGGCCATGGCTCAAGGCAGGCACATGTGGCATTGGTGGCCAATGACCCAGCAGCAGCCGTTCCTGGATGCCTCTCCACGGGGAATCCAGACTTCCCTTCCCTGAGCACGGTGGAATTTTTATAGCCTGTGGTTTTAAATGCTGTGATTTCCGTATGGCCCCAATGCCGCAAGCAGCCCTGTGGAAGCTGCGCTGGGGCTGGGTGAAACACGGGCTGGAGCTGCTGCTCCTTGGGTAACGTGGCTGAGCTTTGCTCCAGCACGGGGGAAAGGCTGGGCTGGGAAAGGGAAGGCTGGCTCTCCTGAGGTTGAGCCTGCTTGGTGCTGTGGTCTTATGGCTGAATTCACCTGTACTTTATTTCATTTATCCCCAAAATTTGTAAGGCTTTGTGGAGTAGAGTACAGTAAAGCTTACCTGATTTGTTAAAAAATAATCACCAAAATGGGAGTGAAAGAGTTAATCTTGCAAATACAGCTCAGTGGCATCCTGGAAGTGTCTGTCCAAAAATCGGGATGGGAGTAGGCATGTGGCATTTCGAGGTAAGAGGGTAGAGGGGCCAGGCTGGCACAGGGACGCAGCTGTGACTCGGGCAGGGATGTGGCACCGTGGGATGTGTGCCCGACAGGAGGCGAAGGCAAAGACGGTTCATCCACATCCCGGGGGTGTGAGCACTGTCTGCTTCCCAGCAGCGTCCCTGGGGTCCCTGTCCTTGTGGGGACGAGGCAGAGTTCTGCATTAGTGCCCTGAAGATCTCTGCTGGCTCATCCTTATCACCCCCAAAATACCAGGCAGTGCTGGGGTGCTCACAGGTCCCTCACTGTGCCATTGGTGATGGCTGGGAAGGTGTGCAGCTGGTGGGAAATCAGCTGTGGTGCTTTCTCCAGTTCCTGAAAAATCCCCTGAAAACCCCTGCCCAGGTCTGGCTGCTCTAGGGGTGCTTTTGGGCCATCAGATTTCCCAGGCTAAGACATCCCTGTCCCTTTGGTCCTGCTGCAGGGATGCTGCCTGGGTCCAGCTGCCTCCACCCAGCTCTCCCTTCTCACACACTTGTGGAAAAGTGATTTCCCTTCCTATTTTCTGGCCCCTTCTCGAACTCAGACTGGGTTAACTCTTGCTGTAGATGCAAAACTTGCTGGAGGGGCCTGGCCAGGCGGGGCTGTAAAAGCCACATTTTCTTTGGGAATCGGATTAAGGCCCCTTTTTCCTCGTGCTGGGCGGATGCGGGTGACATGAAGTCTCTCTTTGTCCTGGATGGTATTTCTGGCCCAGCTGCAGTGGGTTAACCCTTTGTCATCCCACACAGTCCTGGCGATGAATGGCCCTTTGCTAAGCAACAGGGACCTTTTCCTGGGGTGGAAGCAGGGGCACTGTGGGCTGTGTCCTCCCCCTGCACGGCTGGGGGATGAAGTGCAAAGCCTTGGTGCCTGGGTAGGGGACACGTCTGTGGGACAGCGACCTGCCCTAGCACTGCTTCCCGCTGCCTTTCTCTGCTGTTTTTAGTCTCTCTTTACTCCCCAAGATAAATGGATGGGAGTTTGCACCCCAGTCCTGCATGGGGCTCCATGCTGGGGCAGCCCCAGGCTGCCTGGATGGCACAGAGGGACATGAGTGGGACAAGGAGGGGGAAAAAGTGACAGTGAGAGCAGAGGCCAGGCCAGCTGGCAGAGCACCAGAGCTTGCCTGAGTGCTCCTCGGAGGGCAGTGACCATGTCAGTGGTGCTCCCCTGGCACCATTGCCCAGCCTGCCACTGGCACTGGGCTGGGGCAGGAGCATCCCTTTTCCAGGAGAGCTGGAGGGCTGGACAACCAGCCAGGAGCAGGACAATGGCAGGCAGAGAGCACCTATATGGATGCCAGGAGCCCTCGGCTCTAGTGCCCAGGATCCAGGGAGGTGTCTTGGTTTGGTACTTGCTGCTGGGCTCTGTGACCACGCAGAAACAGAGGTGATTTCATGGCCATGCCCTGGAGTCTGGTGGCTGTGGGCATCTCACACCCAGGACTTGGGTCGGTTTTACTTTGTTTCACCTCTGTGCCTCATTGTTGCATCACCTCGGGTTCATCCCCTGCTGCTCTGAGCCTTGGCTTGGCCGGTTTGTTTATGCAAAAGCCAAATGGGAGCCGGGAATGTCCCTTTGTGCTGGGGTGGAAAAGCTTCCAGGGGCACACAGTGCTGGCTCCCTGCAGCGCTGGTGCTGTGCTGTTATCAGGGAGCCTCCTGATAAGAGCAGAGCTGGGATTTCCCCAGAGGGGCTCCTGGACCACGTCAAAGTGGCATCAGGAGCTCCCCAGGCCTCCCAGCAGTGGGAGAGTACAGCCTCCAGGCCTGAATTCTCCTGTCCCTCTCCCTGCTGAGTTGGATGGCATGATCACCCCAAGGCTGATGGAGGAGTGCCACCATCTCCCAGATCTGACCCAGCAGCAGATGGGGACCGAGCAGGACTCGCTCACGGCGTCGGGAACCGCAGGGCAGCAACGCATTTCCCTCCCACCCGAGCTCCTCCTCCCCCCATCCTCCTGACCTTTTCCCATCAAAATACAAAGCACTATTATTCGGAGCAAGGCACCTCCATCCGAGGAGACAGCTGGCGCTGCAGCAGCGTGCTGGGGATGGGTTGTTATTAATTAAGCTGCAGGAGACAACCCGGCAGCTTGAATGGAGTTTTCCTTCTTTTCAGGGTTAGGATGCCCTAAATTCTTTCTTCTTTACCTCCAAACGGCGTTTATAGGTTTAAAAGGGGCAGCAGACAAAGGGTGGAGAAGGGCCCATTGTGTGCAGCTTGCAGGGACGTGTATCCCTGCACGTGGCCTGCAGGGACCATTAGGGCACCTTCTTTGCAGTTTGGTTTGTACCAGGGGGTTGCTGTGACCCCCAGGGATGTCACTGCCTGGGTGTCTCCCCATCTAGAGAGGAGATGCTGCTTTGGGGCGCAACAGAGCTTAAAACTGCTTGAACAAGCATGGGGTGACTTGGGCGGTTGAATTTTTCACTCCCTGCTGCTCTCCCTTGCAAAGGTGATTTATTTTCACCAAACTCATCCTCTGCCCCTGCTGCCAGGTCTGCTTTGACCGTGCTGCTGGTGGTGAGAGGAGCAGAGGTGGTGGAGGAGGATGCTGGGGCTCTGTGTAGGCTCCATCTCCTCCCCTGTCTCCACAGGACACAGGGGTTTGGTGGAGTGGGGCTCTGGGATGCTGGTGGGGGTGAGATGCAGAGTTTTGCTTTACCCCTTTTGGGGATTTGTCCTTTTTGGTACTCTTTGGGGGGGTCTGGGGAGCAGATCATGCCCCCAGAATGGAATGGAGGAGGGGTGAGGATGGCTCCTAAGCAGCCAAAGGAGCCAAGTGTGTTTCCTTGGGCATGGCTGGGTTGTGCCATCTGCAGAGCTGGCCCAGGGATTTGAGCAGCAGCGTTTTGGTGCCAGGGCAGACCTGTCCCTGCTGAGCAAAACCTGTGCTTAGAGCTGAGGCCGTGGCACTGCCTGGGAGATGTTGAGAGTGCTTTGTGTCTGTCCAAACAAGCATAGCAGTGCCCAAACCAGTGCCCTCTGTGAGAGAATTTGAGAGAAATGGGATTCTTTCTTACTTTTCCCAAATATTTGTGACTGTAGACTGCCTTCCCAGCAAGGCCTGTTCCCTGCTGGAAAATCCAGGTGAGGAGCCTCCTGCCTGCCCCACTGAAGGGAGCAGGAGCTGCAGATCCTCTGCAGCAGGAATGTGCCAGAGGAAGGGAGGCTGCTGCAGGGACACTGCTGGGATGTGACACCGGGAGCCGAGGCATGGCCTCCCCAGGGAGCGGGTGACTCACGCCAAGGACGCAGTGCCAGCTGCGCGTGATGGCTGGTGACAGCGTGTGAAACAATTCCTTCCTTCCTTCCTGGAGAGTGGGAGCGGTCTGGAGATGTCCAGCTGGAGGAGACTCTTGGATTTTGGTGCAGTGGAAGCTGGGACAGTCCTGGTTGTGGTGTGGGTTCAGCAGAAGAGCCACGGTGCAGTGATGCTGGAGGGTCTGGATCCTGCTCCCGGCCAAGGCGTGGAGGAGTGGCTGGTGGTTGGTTCCTGAGCTCTGGAGGGCTCTGGAGGGCACTGGATGCTCCTGGAAATGCCTGCACCCATATTAGTGCTGCTCCACCACCCTCTCTCTCCATGGAGATTTAAGCCACCAAAGAGCTGCTTTGATGGAGGAACTACTGGGATCACCTGCAGAGGTGTGTCTGACATGGCTGCTCAGAGGAACTGTTCAATGCCAGAAACCAGGTAGCTTAAAAGAAAAAAAACCAGCATCATCTATCAACTTGGGAGTTCAGTACAGCCAGAGAGGAGGAAATGTCACTGATCTGTGGGTCTTAGAGATGTTCTGGGAATTACCCTGCACATGCTGCAGGGACTGTGGCGGCTGCCTGCCAGAGCCCTCCCTGGGTGATAACACTTGCAGACTTGCACTCAGGCTCTTAGGAAAGCTTTGGGGTTGTTCTGAGATGTTCCTGGCATTGAGGGATCCTTTCTGTTCCTGCTAGAGGTGATGGTGTCTCTTTCAGTGCTGAAAAAAGTTAAATTTTGGTCTTCTGATCTGCAAGCTCTTGTCCTTTTCTCAGTCATGCTTCCTTCCACTGAGTTTGCTGGTTCTTCACCAAGGTCTCTGCATTTCATTCTGCTATTGATCTGAGATTATAAATATAGCTGGCAGAATTTTCATCTGTCTGTCAAAGTCACTGGGGGCTGGCAGGTAGTCAGCACTGCAGCAATATTGAAAAACTAAAAATTATTTCCTAAGCCCTAACAGTGCACTTTTAACTGGGGGTTGCTGAGGTGTGGTAAAATTGGAAATGTCCCTTCAGCATTCCTGTGAGAGAACACGTCCTGCTCGTGCTGCCTGTGCCCAGGGGATTTGATGTTTTCTTAAGAGCTGGGCAGTTCAGGATGAAGTGAGTTTGTTGGCAGGTCTGCAGCAGTCTGGATAGTGCTGGTGAGGCTGCCTTCACTTGCAGATCTTGGTAATTCCTCAAAGCTGGGGATTTATGGTTGGAACTGGCCACAGGCAGAGCATTGCTTGGCGCAGAGGAGAGCTGGAATGCTGCTGGGCAGTTCTCTGCTGCGAAGGACTGTGGTTGGGATTGTCCCCAAAACTCAGGGACTGTTGAAACCCTCGTTGCTGTATCCCTGAGCATCAGTGCTGGACCACCTTCTCCAGAGAGCCCTACCAGCCCTGCACAGTGTGGCTGTGACTGGGAGACCTGCTTTCACTGCAGGGATGTCCCATGGAGCAGTACAGATTAGACTCTCTAAGCCAGGCAGGAATCTTCCTTAACATTTCAGATTAGTTGCAAGACTAAAAGCTGGATCTGTAGTTAGTTCAAATCCCTTGGTACAACTTACAACAGCAATAGGCCTCTTTAGAATTGCCCCTAACTCTGATTATTAGTTTTTTCTAAGAGAAGAACAATGAGTTTGTGATTTTTAAAACCCTTAATTAGGGGATTTGGATCCAGTTCCTGGCTCTGACATAAGATTTCTGTGTGACCCTGGGCGAGTCACTTAATCCCTCTCCAGTTCATCTGCACTGTAGGGGTAAAGCTGCTTCCTTCCTCTGCCTGTCCTGCCCGTGCTCAGAGCCAGAAATGAGCACTGGGAGAAGCACAGGCAGGGCCCTGTTCTCCTTGCAGGAATGGAGAATTTGTAAGAACAAATCCCAGAGGTGGCTGTCACTCTGTGAGTGCCTCCTCTGTGCAGACACCCCAAAAGTCACCGAGAGCTGTCCTGAGGACTGGCAGTGCTACCAAAGCCCTGCTGCAGTTCCCATGAGGCCAAGGATGACACTGTTGTCCTTCTGAGCTGCTCGCTCCCCACCTGTTGCTCCTGGGAAGGATGAGAGTTGAAACAAAATATTTTCTGTGAATTAATCTGGGAAACAACTTGTACACAGTGTTGAGTTCCCCATGTGCTCCAATTTCTTCCTCCTGAGGGTGGTGAGGTCCTGGCAGGGGATGTCCAGCAAAGCTGTGGCTGCCACATTCCTGGAAATGTCCAAGGCCAGGTTGGACCTGGTCTAGGGGAAGGTGTCCCTGCCCACAATTGGAACTAGATGGTCTTTAAGGTCCCTTCCAACCAAACCAGTCTGTGATTCTGTGAAATGTCTTTGCAGAGCTTCAGTGACCACGGGGAGAACTTTCCTGTGGTTATTTTTGCTCCCTCACAGGCAAGATTAAATTATGCCCCTGATTTCAATCTGGAAAAATGAACACTGAGGAGCGAGGAGTTGGTTCACGTGGCTCAATGCTGTTTGCTGGTCTCGGTTTGGGCACATGAACCCTGAGCATATGTTTAACTCCTACACAGCCCCAGGTGCGATGAACTTAATGGCAGGGACAGGAAGAGCACATCACATCTGCAGAGCCCATGTGCACCTGAGATCCTCCTTTTACTCTTTGTGCAAGCACAGCACCTAAGTGAGCTGGGCACAGTCTTTTCCTGCCTTTCTCCAGCTAAAACAAGGCTGGAGTGACTTGCAAACAGACCCAGCTGCTACTCGGGCAAGCCCAGTTTGGCATCTAGCATTGGATTTTCCTGGAGATTAGAGAGATTAAAACACTAATGCCCATTGATAGGAGTTAAAGCTTTAATAAGTCATAAAAAGTGGTGTAATCTGGTGGAAAGCTGCACGCAGCTGCAGCATAAGCAGATTGAGGCTGGGTTTCCTGCCTGGGTGCTGGGTGAAAGTTTCTCAGAAATTGGTATTTGTGGTGCTCGCTGAAGGGGGGGGGATATGGGTCTTGCCCCCCCTGAGCACCCATCGTTTGCAGAGCAGTCTGTGCCAGCCTTGCTGGGCACCACGGGAGGGGTGCTGCCAGCCCAGCAGGGCAGGGAGGAGCTGCTGCCAGCCTGGAGTGAGGTGGCCATACTGAGTGGAGGAAGATCTGCTGCTGCTGGTGGTCTGGAAGTGGAGAGGGAAGGTGACAGCCATGCTAGAGCCACAGGCAGGAGGGGCTGTGGTGCCATGGGCACAGGTGGCAGGGCTGGCATCGAGTTCAGGCAGAGGCTGGTGATGCTGGTAACAAAAAGGAAGTATGAGTACTAGCCCTGGGCTTGCAGGCTGTGCAGGGGCTGTTCGTGGGAAATGGAGTCCTCTGGGTGTTGAAGATTGCAGATGTGCACATCTGTCTTAACCCTTTCATCACCTGCAGGCCTTTCTCTGGGAATGCAAATCTGGGAACTGCAGGGAAAAAGTCCTGAGGTTATGGGGTAGGTCAAAGTAACGTGTCAGACTCAGGAGCCCAAAAGAGGGAGGTTGGCTTCATCCTGTCTGTGACAGGAGAGAGTCCCACCACCACTGCTGGACATCACAGAGAGGGCTTCACCCCACACCAGGGTGTGTGTTGGAGGGAGCAGGGCCAGGTGGTGCAAGGCAGCTTCCCTCCTGTGCCTGGACCTTCCCTCCGCTGGTGGGAAAGGGGTGGTGAGGACACTCTGGGATCAAGGTATAAGGCAGGAAGGACTTGTGGAGACGGCTAATATCTTCATTCAGCTTCACTGACATCACTGGAG
This sequence comes from Vireo altiloquus, assembly GCA_013396875.1. Classification (NCBI taxonomy): domain Eukaryota; kingdom Metazoa; phylum Chordata; class Aves; order Passeriformes; family Vireonidae; genus Vireo; species Vireo altiloquus. The sequence continues at coordinate 655,193 of VZRF01003389.1, read as the reverse complement.
AGAGCAGCCATGCCCGTGGGGGTAGGTTTACATCTTGTCCCGGCAGATGCGAGACACAGCCCAGATATCTGCAACCAGCTGCAGAGCAAAGGGAGCCCACGCTCCCAGCGCTCACACCCACCCGCGACTGCTCTGGGGCTCGGCTGGAGAATTTCGGGATGCTAGACAGCAAAAAGCTTCCCTGGGCTCAGGGACAGGGATGTGGATGAGACCCTGGCCCTTGTCCCTGGAGCACTGGGTGAACTGGGCTCCTCTTGGACTGGGGCCGCCCCGTTTGTCCCAGCCTCTCTCTTTCCCGTGGAAGTTTCCCCGCACCTCCTGCGCGGACCCGGGGTAGGACGTGCCCACAAACTCTTCTTCCTCTCACCCTTTACGGGCCCCTCTGGGCCGGGCCGGGCCGGGCCGGGAGCGGCGGGGGGATGGAAACCGCCCGGGGGCGAAGCAACTTCCCGGGAAGAGGCTCCATCCCCCCGGGCCGGGCTGCAGGGGGAGGAGGCAGGGTGATGGGGGAGGAGGAGGAGGAGGAGGAAG
>VZRF01003389.1:602482-654306 GCA_013396875.1 Vireo altiloquus | reverse complement strand
CCCGCCCCCCCGGGCCGGGCTGCAGGGGGAGGAGGCAGGGTGATGGGGGAGGAGGAGGAGGAGGAGGAAGGGCGATGGGGGAGGAGGCGGAGGACAGCGCGGGAGGAGGCGGGAGCCACCGGCTGCCGGAGCCGCCGCCGCCGCGGGTGAGTCTCCGGTGCCCGGGGGCGGGGGCTCCNCCCTCGGTTCCCTTCTGCCGCCGCTGTGCCCTGCAAGAGGGGCTGCTGCTCGGCACCGCCCGGCCGCGCTGCCGGCATTGTCCAATAGAGATCAATAGAGATCAATAGATCAACCCCTGCCCGGCCTTGGGGACACCCCCTGGTCCCCTGCCCTGTCCCCGTGGGTGCCCCCTTGTCCCCTGCCCTGCCCACCCTGCTNGAAAGGGCTCGCGGGGCGTCTGGGGCGCAGCTGCCTTTAGTAAAGAAAGAAAACAACAAAAAAACAAACAAAGAAATTAAATTAAAATCCATACCACCCTTCAAAGAACAAAACCAAGCGAAAAAAAAAAAATTTAAAAGGGGAGAAAAAAAAAATAGGAAAAGAAAAAGGAAAGCTGAACTGCAACCCCCGGGATGTGAATCCCTCTGGTTCGCTCCTTTTTTTCCGTAGCTGCGTTCGGTGCCTCGTGGGACGCGGGCATCAGCCCCGGAGCGCGGCTCGGCTGCCCTGGGCACACTCAGCCGTGCCCGGTGCCCATTCCTGGGGCTTGGCCGGACTCATTCCTTCTGCGGTGTTGTCTGGACAGGCTGAGTTCGGGGAGCGCTGCCTGGCTCTTTGTTTTCACAGCACAGAGCTCTGCAGAGCAGTGGTGACAGGAGTGAAGGGTGCTTTCTCGTGGCTGGGGACGGTCCCCATGTCCCTCCTGTGTTGAGTACCACTGTCCAGGGTGGGTGGACAGGAGTGGGAGTGGATCCCACCCTCAGGGCCCCCATGGAATCAGTTTTGTGGGTGTCCTTTGTCCCTCCTGGGCACAGGCACCCTGAGCCTGTCTGTGGGGAGCAAGGGCTGGGCTAGCCACTGGCGTGGGCTTCATGGGGCCAGCTGATGGAGTAGCTTCTGCTGGGATCTGTGTGCAGGAAGGTTCCTCTCAATGAGGTGTTCCCAGGGAGGCAGGGCTGCTCTGGAGTCAGCCTTGCTCCAGCTCCAGGGGAAGCTCCTTACAGAGGGAGATCAGTGTGGCCACATGGCCAGAGACCTCTGCATGCCCAAGCCAAGACTTGGGGGTTGTTTGTGATCATCTCCTCCTTTTTAAATACAGAGACCAGCCCAACAGCTCTTTGCAGGTTTTTGTAAGTGATTTAGAGCTGCTGTCTCACATGGCTGGAGAAATGAGAATGTCGGACTGTGGATTGTGCTGCCAGGGCTACACGTGTCCGACGGGGGCAGAGTGCTGGTCAGCCTGGTGGTCAGCTTCACGCCACATCCAGGCCAGCACAGGAGCTGGCAATGGAGCTACAGGCAGCAGTTTGAGGTTGTGGAGCTGGCACCACAGTTTGACTCCCGGGATGGGCTCCTCCATCCCAGCCCAGACACGCTGGCGACCAGAGCCCGCAGCAGCCAGAGGGTTTAAGGTGGGAAGGGAAGCAGTGATGGGGAGCCCTGAAGCATCCCTCTCTTGTAAATAAAAGAGCCGTGAGGGTTCTGGGCTTCCGGAGCAGGAGGGGAAGCACACAGTGAGGGAGCGCGGAAGTGCACGTGGCTGGCGGGGACAGCTCGGCCTGCACGTGATGTGTGCCCATGGCTTGTGGCTCAGGGCTCTGGCCCCGACTGGCTGCCCGTGGAAGTGCTCACTCCAAAGCAGGCATTGCTGCCTCCTTGTTTTTAAACTCTGCAAATGGGTTTATTCGTCACCTGAGTAAAAGGCTTCAAGCCTGGAGCATCTTGCGTGCTCAGGAGGCACCTGGCCACCTCTCTGGCAGCTCTTGGCTGGATTTGGTCTAATGAAGGGGAGTTAAGCATACTCTGCTCTTTCTGGGTCGTGTTTTTTGGCACCCGGGTGGAAATACAAGCTGGGAAGGAAACATAACTGGTTGGTAGGTGGGCCTGGGCTGGTGGCCAGCCTGAAACCGTAGCCCGATGCCCAGGGATGCGAGGGACAGACTCCAGCTCGGGCCTGGCAGTGCCAGCCAGGTGCTGGGGATTGCAGCTGCGTAATAGGAACATCCCTGAGTTACAGTTTGGTGCTGCAGGGTCTGTGGCACTGGCTCTGTGTGCCAGGCTGAGCCACCCCAGCTTCAGAGTGAGCTGTGCCTCCCATTCCTGGCACCCACACGTCCAGCAGGGACCTGCCACGTTCCACACCAGGGCATCCCGTGGTGGCAGTGACTGGGCAGCTGAAAAAGCCAGCACTGCCTGGGCCATGCTGGGATTGCATCCAGTCCTGGCTTTGCTGAGTCCCTCCCTCCCGACTCCTGCTGTCCCCTCGGAAGGGACACGCTCTGCCACCTCCTCCGCAGGTTGGATCAGTTTCCATGGCCTGTGGTCACTGGCTTGGTGTGCCGAGGGGAGAGGCCCTGCAGGCCGTGTGTGCTGCAGTCCTGGCAGCTGTTCTTAACCAGGATTCACTCTTTGGGGGCTAAAAATGACTTTGTGACACCCTACAGGCACAATTCTCACATCTCCAAAAATCAAAAGGTTAGGTGGTCCACACTTCACCCTTGAAAACATCTGCGAATACTCGACTGTCCAGGCTGTGCTTTCACACCCTGATACACCACTGTTCACTGCTCTGAACCTGCTCTCTGTGTTTGTGTGAACCCATCCCACAAATCTGGGAGCCCATGGTATTTCCAGCGTCTGTTGTGTGGAGGGAAGGGGAGTTATCCACAGTGTCCCGATCTTCTGGGTGCCTGTAGCTCTGCAGAACTGGTTGCAGCATCATCAAAAAGTGGCCAGTGCTTGGTGTTCCTGGCATCCAAGGGGTGTTTCTTGGGTTTACTCCCCAAACGTTGCCATTTTGCTCTTGATTGTGTGCTCATCTGCAGAGTGTGCAATGGTTTGGATCTGTTCTCAGGTGGCCATGGCAGAGGTGCAGCCTCCTGGCCTCTCTCCGCTCGCTCTGTGCAGCCACTGAGCACCAGCTCTGTGACCAACCCCGCTCCAGGACCAGCTCTGCTCTCCCAAATCATCAGCAGAGCACAGAGCTGCTGGGCCTAGCCAGGACCTGGGGTGGGTGAGACATTCCCGCTTCAGCCTCTGCGAGGGTTCTTTAACCTTTGTGTGCCTGCAGTGAAGCCCCAGTGTTCCTGCAGATCCTCAGGGAGGATTACTAGCCCTGGGTTCAGGGTTCTGGAGGAGGCCATGGCTGTCCTTGCACGCCCTGCCCGCAGCATCCCAGGCCGTGGCAGCCTCGTGGCACCAGCGCAGCCAAGCCCATCCCACGGCACACGGCGTCCAGCTGGCTGCAGGAGGGTCCCTGGGGGGCTCCCAGGGGCTTCCCTCCCCGCAGGGGTGCCTTTCATCTGCTGCTTCGCAGATGTTGGCTTTGGCTCGTGTCTGACATGCATCAATTACAGAGCAACAGCCCCGAGTCTTTGGCAAAATCAACTTTGGAGCAGCTGTCCTGAGTCAGCCGTGCCCAAGCTGGAGCTCTGGCTCTGCCCCCCGCTCGGTGCAGCGCTGCCCTGACCATCTCCACATCTCCTGTGCCCACGTAGACAGGGTTTCCCTGGCAGGGGAGGTTTAAATATGGCACAGGCACTTCTTCCCGTGTGCTTGATGTTTATCCAGGAACGCTTGTGTGGGAGAGAGCTGCAGGCTCTGAGCTCTCTGCCCCATCGGGGAAGCAATGTCCCCCTTGTGTGAGGGACAACAGTTGGGTTAAGGTGACAATGGTGAATCAGGTGAGGTCTGGTCCTGCTCTTGCCAGGGACTCGGTGGCAATCAGGGATTTCAGATAGCATTGGTTATTTATTAACCCATCCTTCCTTGCAGTGCTCTGGAAGGCTCAGCTCAGTGACACTGGCTCTGACAGCACCACAGGTTTGACACCGAGCCCTCAGAGAGCACAGCAAGGTCAGACAAATGCAGGATGTGCCCATGATGCATCCCAGGCATCCACTGCTCTGCTCCAAGTTATTTCTAGGATCTTTCTGTTTTAGACAAGTGACTCCTGGGAGTGCTCCCTGCCACTCGGCACAGCATCCCTGCGTGCCACCGGGTGCTCCTGTGGTTTGGCTGCACCCTCCTGCTGGCACAAACCCCTTGGAGCCAAGTGTGACACTGGAGTTTTTGCTAAGAAAAGACCAGTTCAGTGCTGGGAAGCTGAAACAAAAATTGCACGTTTGAGTTGTGGCATTTCCCTTGGGATTTGCTGGTGCTGCTGGGGCACTGGGGGTTTTGCATCCCTGCTGTGCTGCAGACACTCCTAGCTGCAACATACTGATTTTTATTGTATTTTCCCCCAGTCAGGTGCTTTAAATCACCAGTTCCCCACAGAGCAGCTGAAGCACATGGGCTGCCCTGCCTGGGGTGCTGCTCTCTCTGTGGCTTCAGTCTGGCTGGAGCCTGGGGAACCCTGAGCCCTCCTTGTCCCCCTGAGGGCCACAGAGTGTCTGCTCCCCAAGTTTGCCTGCACATTCCCCTGCCCAGGGACAGGTCAGCCCCTCTGCACTCTGCCAACTGCTCCTTGAGGGGCTGGAGATGCTCCTGGCCTTTGCCAAGTGGAGGGTGTCTTTCTGCTCCATTTAATTTCTTAATTTCTTTGCGCCTTACCTGCCCCAGTGTCCCAGTTTGCCTTCCCATCCTTGGGGCTGTCCCGTGCACACAAGTGGTGCCTGGAGGAGTTAAACCCATTGCATAACCCAGCGTTGCTGCTGGTGGCAGCATATTTTCCACATGATTTAGCTGTCGTTTTGTTGGAGAGATTTTTTTTTTTTAATGTTATGCAGGGATTTTTTTTCTACTTTTGGCCTTGCCATTTTGGAACAGGGCTGATTTGGGATTTGTGGTGAGGCCTCGGGCAGGCTGGGCTGGTTGAGTTTTGTGAGGGGCAGCGTGGCAGTTGCAGTTCCAGCTGTGCAGGGTTCCTGCTCCAGCTGTGCAGGGTTCCTGGATGCTCCCATGAGTGTCAGGGACAGCGTGTTTGCTCTCCAGCAGCTCTGTGAGTAACACTCAGCTACAGAGCTCGGGATTGAGGGTTGGAAAAAAGTGTTCAAAGTGACCCAATAGTCTTTGGGATTAGTTCTAGGTTTGTTTTTTCTTTCTTTTTTTTTATTTTTTTTCTGCTTGGCCTATATTAAGCACGTGGAAGTGCGCTGTGCTTGCAGGAAGAGAGTGGTTCCACCTCACAGACCCCAGCAGGGTCTGGTCTGACACAGCCAGAGGAGGAGGGCTGATGGGATTGTGTTTGGAGGAGCCCCTTTGGCCCAGCCACACTCCTACAGAGAGAGGGAGGGAGAGAAAAGCAGGCAGCACATCATCAAAGACCAGGAATAACTGGGGTGAGACGAGCTGAGAGCTGTGTTGCTGTCTGGAGGGGTGAGGGCTTTGCAAATAATAATGTTTTTATGAATAACAATAAACTATTAAAGAATAATAAATAAGCAGTGCAAAACACTGAACAACAACAAAATGCTCGCTTGGGCTGGTGGCTGCAGGCACCCAGGCACTGAGCACCGGGAGCCTGGGGTGGGGAGGGCTCTTAGAAGTGTGTTTTCCTAAAACCTCCCTCTCAGTGCCCGGATCAGAGGAGCGTGCTGCATGTGGCTGGTGCCTCCAGGAGCTCGCAGGGGACTGGGCTGGCCTCGAGCACACTCTGCCTTCAGGATATTTGCTGTGTCTGCTGTGGGTGATGCAGAGCAGCTGGGGCTGGCAGGGGACAAGGCTGCATCACCCTGGGACACTTTGTCCTTCCTGGTGGCAATTCTCCTGCCTGGTGATCAGGGGGAGTAGATAATTCCCTTGTTTTTCCTACAAAGCTCTGTTGGCTGAGGCAGTAGTTTTACCTTTGCTTCTTCTGGGCTGGCCTCGTGCACACTCTGCCTTTGGGATATTTGCTGTGTCCGCTGTGGGTGATGCAGAGCAGCTGGGGCTGGTAGGGGACAAGGCTGCATCACTCTGGGACACTTTGTCCTTCCTGGTGGTAATTCTCCTGCCTGGTGATCAGGGGGAGTAGATAATTCCCTTGTTTTTCCTACAAAGCTCTGTTGGCTGAGGCAGTAGTTTTACCTTTGCTTCTTCTGGGCTGGCCTCGTGCACACTCTGCCTTTGGGATATTTGCTGTGTCCGCTGTGGGTGATGCAGAGCAGCTGGGGCTGGTAGGGGACAAGGCTGCATCACTCTGGGACACTTTGTCCTTCCTGGTGGTAATTCTCCTGCCTGGTGATCAGGGGGAGTAGATAATTCCCTTGTTTTTCCTACAAAGCTCTGTTGGCTGAGGCAGTAGTTTTACCTTTGCTTCTTCTGGGCTGGCCTCGTGCACACTCTGCCTTTGGGATATTTGCTGTGTCCGCTGTGGGTGATGCAGAGCAGCTGGGGCTGGTAGGGGACAAGGCTGCATCACTCTGGGACACTTTGTCCTTCCTGGTGGTAATTCTCCTGCCTGGTGATCAGGGGGAGTAGATAATTCCCTTGTTTTTCCTACAAAGCTCTGTTGGCTGAGGCAGTAGTTTTACCTTTGCTTCTTCTGGGCTGGCCTCGTGCACACTCTGCCTTTGGGATATTTGCTGTGTCCGCTGTGGGTGATGCAGAGCAGCTGGGGCTGGTAGGGGACAAGGCTGCATCACTCTGGGACACTTTGTCCTTCCTGGTGGTAATTCTCCTGCCTGGTGATCAGGGGGAGTAGATAATTCCCTTGTTTTTCCTACAAAGCTCTGTTGGCTGAGGCAGTAGTTTTACCTTTGCTTCTTCTGGGCTGGCCTCGTGCACACTCTGCCTTTGGGATATTTGCTGTGTCCGCTGTGGGTGATGCAGAGCAGCTGGGGCTGGTAGGGGACAAGGCTGCATCACTCTGGGACACTTTGTCCTTCCTGGTGGTAATTCTCCTGCCTGGTGATCAGGGGGAGTAGATAATTCCCTTGTTTTTCCTACAAAGCTCTGTTGGCTGAGGCAGTAGTTTTACCTTTGCTTCTTCTGGGCTGGCCTCGTGCACACTCTGCCTTTGGGATATTTGCTGTGTCCGCTGTGGGTGATGCAGAGCAGCTGGGGCTGGTAGGGGACAAGGCTGCATCACTCTGGGACACTTTGTCCTTCCTGGTGGTAATTCTCCTGCCTGGTGATCAGGGGGAGTAGATAATTCCCTTGTTTTTCCTACAAAGCTCTGTTGGCTGAGGCAGTAGTTTTACCTTTGCTTCTTCTGGGCTGGCCTCGTGCACACTCTGCCTTTGGGATATTTGCTGTGTCCGCTGTGGGTGATGCAGAGCAGCTGGGGCTGGTAGGGGACAAGGCTGCATCACTCTGGGACACTTTGTCCTTCCTGGTGGTAATTCTCCTGCCTGGTGATCAGGGGGAGTAGATAATTCCCTTGTTTTTCCTACAAAGCTCTGTTGGCTGAGGCAGTAGTTTTACCTTTGCTTCTTCTGGGCTGGCCTCGTGCACACTCTGCCTTTGGGATATTTGCTGTGTCCGCTGTGGGTGATGCAGAGCAGCTGGGGCTGGTAGGGGACAAGGCTGCATCACTCTGGGACACTTTGTCCTTCCTGGTGGCAATTCTCCTGCCTGGTGATCTGGGGGAGTGGATAATTCCCTTGTTTTTCCTACAAAGCTCTGTTGGCTGAGGCAGTAGTTTTACCTTTGCTTCTTCTGGGCTGGCCTCGTGCACACTCTGCCTTTGGGATATTTGCTGTGTCTGCTGTGGGTGATGCAGAGCAGCTGGGGCTGGCAGGGGACAAGGCTGCATCACCCTGGGACACTTTGTCCTTCCTGGTGGCAATTCCCCTGCCTGATGTCCTGGGGGAGTAGATAATTCCCTGGTTTTTAATATAAAACTGTCGGCTGAGGCAGTGGTTTTACCTTTGCTTCTTCTGAAGAACTCTGTTAGTCTGGAACATCTTGCAGGGGAGACAGGCACCCTGTCTCTGAGGGAGGCTGAAGGGTTTGGGTTTCTGAGCAGATATTCTGGGCAGAATTAGAGCGAGATCACAGAAGCCCTGTGGCTGCGTGGGTGTTGTCTGGCACAACCCATCTTGATGCAAACGTGGTGGGTTTTCCACAAGCCAGGGCCGGCAGCCTCTGATCTGCGTCAGCCAGAGCTCGAGGAGGGCACGTGGCAGAGGATGCCAAGGACTCCCTGTGTCTGCAGAGCCATCCAGCTCCTCCCAGAACGTGGCTGAGTTGGTCACACCAGCAGTCTGCACAGTGCTGTAATTCCAGCGGTGTGGAGGAGCAGGATGTGTGGGTCTGCCAGTCCCACAGCAGTGCCCTGCACAGGGCTGTGGGCTAAAAGCCTTTTGTCACTTCCAGACGTGGGCCAGGGACTTTCTGGGTGCTGGGTCCTGCTCTGTGGCAGCAGATGGGCTGCTGTGGGACCTGGTGTGCTCACACCCCCACAGCTGCTGTGAGACCTGGTGTGCTCACACCCCCACAGCTGCTGTGGGACCTGGTGTGCTCACACCCCCACAACCACATCCCTTTGCTGTGGCGCGTTTGCTGGAGTGGGCAGGGATCAAGGTGAACACAGTAAACAGAGAAAGGAAATCCCGAATTTAATATAATTATTGTAGAGGAAGCTCCCACACGCCTCCCCCCATCCCAGCCTGCTGGTACCCCGAGTCTCTACACGTGCTTTACTCCTGCTTTGCACGCAGCAGACAGCTCCTGCGATTCCCTGCCAGGAGCAGCATGTCTGACCACCCCGTGCTTGCCCCCGCAGGTCCAGAGGCCGTTCCCAGCCACGCTCCCGGCATGACGGACGCTCCTCGGGATGCTGGCCCCAAGCAGGCGGCGCCGGCGCGGCCGGACAAGCCAGCTGCGGACTTCGGCTACGTGGGCATCGATGCCATCCTGGAGCAGCTGAGGAGGAAAGCCATGAAACAGGGCTTCGAGTTCAACATCATGGTCGTGGGTGAGTGGTTCCCTCCTGCTGGCTGCCCGTGGTGTGCTCAGCTGGGTGTTGTCATTGTCTGTCAGGGTGTTCTTTGGACCCTGACTCCTGGCCCGGCTGTGTTCCTTATTTCTGTGTCCCATGTCCCGAAAAGATGAAATGAGGCTTCTTTCTACTGTTTCAAAGCTTGTTTATTTTTTGTTCTTATCAAAGTTTCGGAGGCACAGACTGTGCTGTGACCTCCAGGAACACGAGGGCAGAATGGCAATGGCTACCCAAAGCAGGTAGCTTTTATATCTATTATCAACCAGTTAGAAAACTTTACATATCTTATTTTGTTCCCAAAACCAGTGAATATCAACCTTATTGACATGTCTCCTCTACACTAAATTCTATCTACCAATTAACAAACCACAGGAACTCATGTCAGAGAAGAAAGGAAGAGAAGGAGAAGAGAGAAGAAGATGCAGAAGAAGAAGCCAACACCCTAGAATCTCCATGTTGGCTCTATATAATATATATAGCAAAACCTAAAAACTACAACTCCACACTCTGTGGTACACTAAACAACCATCTCCTCATTTCTTTGGTGCTCTCAGCTCACCCAGAGGAGCAAGAAAAATTCCCAGGCTTTTCCTGGGCTCCAACAATTGTCCCACCACGATGTTTGTGCTCTTTTGGGGTCTCCTCAGGATCAGCACTGGGGGCTCTGCCTTGGCAGTCAGCAAACCCTGCTCCTGAGGAGCTGGCCTGGGTTCAGCTGGAGTTTTTTTTGAGGTTTTTTTTTTGAGTTCAGCTTGAGTTTTTTTGTATTCAGGCAGCCCTGTTACAAGTACCAGGGAAGAAGTGCCAAAAGCAGTGATTTACTGGTGGGAGTGAAGACCAGCAGGAGAGGTTTGCATAGCTCAGTCGTTTGGCTTGAGTGGCACCTCTGGGGACCTGCAGGGTGGCACAGCAGGGATGAGAGTGTCCCAGGGGGTGTCCACATGCAAGGAGGGAGGCCTGGAGGGTCGTATGCCCAAATCCTGCTGCCCACAAGCTCCTGTTCATTAGCTCTCTTGAGCTAATGACCCCTGGCTGCATCACTGCTGCTCTGCCTGCAGCTTCAACTGTGGAGCTCTGTGTTCCTGCAGCCCCTGGGCCCCCAAAGCCAGGGATGGCACAGCCACTGACCTGAAAAATGCTGGGTGTACTGGAGAGCTGAGCAAAACCTGTGGACACCACCCAGGGGGGGGAAAGGGAAAAGAAATGAGGCTTTTCTGCTCTTTTCCAGCTGTTAATGTCTGACCTGGTCCCACAGAGCCCCTTGTGTGAGCTGGGCTGCACTCCCTGGGGCTGGGCTGGTCAGGCAGCAGCTCTCCCTGCCTGTGCCTACCAAGGGAGCTGCAGGGGAATGAGAAGAGTAAATCCCAGGCAATGGCCAGTGGCATGGTGATGGGGCCTCAGCATCCCTTATCCTCCTGGGAGGAGCTGTGTAAGGCTACAGGTGATGCCTGTGGGATGTCCCATGGGGAATCCTGAGAGTCTGCCTGGGGTTGTGAAGGGCCTGATCCAGAGTTTGCCACTTTTGTTACAGATACCAGCGTGCTGTAGCTTTCCAGCAAGTTCTGTGGATGCTCTGCCTTTCCCATTTTGATGATTTCACTCCCTCTACGGGGAAGGTTCCCCGGGCTGAGTGATCACAGCAAGGCTGGGCAGTGCAGAACCAATTCTTGGGTGGTGTCTTAACAACTCCAGCTCTTTGCTGCTAACAGAGGAATTGCTGCACTGATCCTGGGAGCTTGTGCTGAGTTCCCATTTCCCTGCCAGAGGAGGCTCCCATCCCTCCAGGAGCAGGCTCCCATCCCTCCAGGAGCAGGCTGTGCTGCCTCAGCACCTCAGCTGTGTGCTGTGCGGGCGGGGAGGGATGCTGAGGAACGGCTGTGCCTTGGCAGCTCTGTGTGTGGTATGAAGGCCCCTGCTGCGGCGCGCCTGGAAAACATTGTTCTCCCCTTGGCAGGCGCTGGGCTGGCTGTTTGCAGGCTGGGAATTCAGGGGCAGCATAAACAAGTCGAGCTCTGGCCCTCCTGGAAGAGGAGGGAGGGATGCGGGAGGAGCAGCACCTCGGGGAAGGGGCAGCAGCCAGCCCTCATCCTGCTGTGCTTCCCTAGGGATGGGTTTAGCTCCGTAATTCCCATCCAGCCTGAGCTGCGAGTCCTTGAGTTGAAGTTGTTCCAGTCTCTGTCTTACAGGCAGGAGATGAGGGCAGGGAGGAGGGAGGTGACTTGTCCTGCAAGGGAGGTGAGAACTGAGCATCGCTGCCGTTCAGGGTTCACCCCACGCCGTGTCCCTGTGATGGGGCTTTGTGAAAACCCTTTCCCCGCTCTAGCAAGGTTCCTGTTCAAAAGGGTTTCACAATCCCAACCAGAGCTCTGAGAGGGGGCTGTAGGCTGAGGTCAGCTTAGTCCCTTGTTGCAGAGATGAAGAAAAACATCTCAACTTTAAAAAATCCCAACCCCAAAGCACGTCTTTTGCATTCAGTTTTCGGTGCAAAGCAGCCGGAAGGAGAGCAGAGGGGGCTGGGCTCAACTGTGTTTTCCCTGCTGGATTTCAGTTCTGGGAAAGGCAGTGGGCTGCAAACCAGGGCTGTTGGAAGAGGCCCTGCCCTGTCCTCAGCTGCCTGTGGCTGTGGTGCCAATGGGACATCACATCCTGGCTGCTGGTGGCTCTCACCTCTGGTCCCTTTCCAGGCAGTGCAGCTCTGGCAGCTTGGACAGACTCAAACACAGAGAGCCACTGGCAGTGTCACCCTGACATCACCTGTCCCCAGTGTGTCACCCTGACATCACCTGTCCCCAGTGTGTCACCCTGATGTCACCTGTCCCCAGTGTCACCCTGACATCGCCTGTCCCCAGTGTCACCGATATCACCCTTCCCCAGTGTCACCCTGACATTGCCTGTCCCATGTGTCATCCTGACATCGCCTGTCCCCAGTGTGTCACCCTGATGTCACCTGTCCTCAGTGTCACCCTGACATAACCCATCCCCAGCGTGTCACCCTGATGTTACCTGTCCCCAGTGTGTCACACAGCCTTCCCCTCTGCCCAGGTGTTTTGTTTCACAGTGAGCAGTGGTGCAGTGAGAGCTCTGCTTTGGCTCTGTGTGCCCCCAGACCTGTTTGTGCCTGCCCCTGTGTTTTGGGGCAGCAGAGGGCTGGGAGCACTCACCCCCAGCCTGGTCCACGTGTTCCTCACAGCCCAGCAGTGGCAGTGGCTCTCTGAGAGTTCTCCTGTGCTGGATTGCAGCCTGGGGATGTTGCAAACTCAGCTCTGAGATTGCTGTAATCAGGGAGTGGGGTGATGCCAGCAGGTGATGCTCAGTGCTGGTTGGCTCTCAGTTGGCTTTGGAGGCCTGGATGGGCCAGGATCCTGAAGGATGTGGGTGAAACCCTTGCTGACTCTGCTTAGGGACACGGGACATGATGGTGGCAATGCCATGATCACTGTCTGCAATATGTCTTGGCAAAAGGGGGCCAGTGGGGTCCCCACGGTGTGTGCAGGATCTCTGCAGTGTTTGCAGGGGCACAGAACATCTGCTCCCTGGGTTTTGAGGAGTTAATTCTGGTTTTGCTGTGGAAAAATTGTTCTCCAAGCTCATGAGACAGCTGTTCCTGGAGAGTCAAGAGCTTCTGGTGTTCTTTCTGCCCAGATCAGCATCAGCTCTGGGATATGAAGCATGAAAATACTTCTCTAAAAGCTGTTTTTCTAAAGTTGTGGAATCTCATGTGCTTCCTGGGGTGTTGTTTGTGGGATTCAGAGACGCTCCTGGCGTGGACCTGTGTGTGTGCAGCCAGCTGGGCCGATTGCAGCAGCAAGTCCATCAGGGAAGCAGCAGCAGATGCAGCAGGGCTGAGGTTTTAGGATTGTTGCTGCTGTTATTCCTGTCCAGATAAAGGCTTGCCAAGCTGCTCCAAAGCCTTCTCTGTGGAGCTGGACAGAGCAGATTGCAGGAGAGTGAAGGCACAGCTGGGATGCTTCTTCTGGGGCTGCCTGGCCCCCGTGCCCTGCTGAGCATCACCACAGCCCTTCAAACATCCCCAGGGCTGTCTGTCTGTCCTCAGGCTGGGATTTTGGCTGGATGCAGGGAAGCAGCTCTTGACCTGCTGCTTTGGAGCCAGGGAGGGGCTTTGCTACCTGCAGCATCCTCCTGGCTGGGCTGGACTCGAGCTCCTTGGCTGCTCTGTGTCCCTCTGACAGATCTGGGGCAGGCTGAGTCTGTCAGCAGCCCCATCCCCTGGCCCCTGACAGCACAGCCCGGAAACGAGGGAGTGCTGACTCTGGGTTATCCTGCTCTCTTCCAGGTCAGAGCGGCTTGGGGAAATCCACATTAATCAACACCCTCTTCAAATCCAAGATCAGCCGGAAATCTGTACAGCCAACTTCTGAGGAGCGGATCCCCAAGACCATTGAAATCAAATCCATCACTCATGGTGAGGCTCTGCAGGTCCCACCTGCTGCTTTGCCTTTAGGTCCTGCTCTGCCTCGTGTCTCTGGGGACTCACAGGGGTTGTGGACCTCCATAAACCTCCACTTTCATCTCTCTGAATGGGCTTTTATCATCCAAAGGTGCTTGCAGGGCTGGGAAAACATTATTTTTTATTTATTCATTGGCATTGAGTTAATTGCGTTGGAAGGGAGCAGTGAGGTGGATGTGGGGGTAGAATTTCAGGGTGGATATGGGGCTGGATCCCTTTGGAGGCTGAATTTGTGCTTGTGAGGAGCTGTGAAGGTGCATTTCTCCCCTGGGAGCAAACTCCAGCCCTGCAGGTGATTTTGGGAGGGTAGGCTTGGCCAGAGCACCCATCAACACTCGGCTCACACACCAGCTTTCCTCTCTTTCAGAGATTGAGGAGAAGGGGGTTCGCATGAAGCTGACAGTCATCGACACCCCAGGCTTTGGGGACCACATCAACAACGAGAACTGGTGAGCTGCCACTCTGCCCTGCTGCAGGGGAAGGCAGGAGAGCCCCAGCACACCCTGACCCCGTGCCCAGGGCTGTAGCCTGGCACTGTGCCCCCCTGCTCCGTGGGCAGCAGGAAGGAGTTGTTGTGGTGGCAGCGCAGTGCCATGCTCCCTTGGAGGACCACAAACATCCTGCTGTTCCAGGCATGAGACAACCTTTGTTTGTGGCTGGGAGCAGCTGTGTGCCAGCAGGGCTGGTCCCCAGACCCTGCTCATGTGGCTCTGCAGGCTGAACTCTGCCTGGGATCCCTGGCACAGTGTCTGGCTCTGTGGGATGGCCCCCTGGCCCATGGCGGGTGCCTTGCCCCATCACCATGGCCTTAAAATTAAAACCCAAACACTGTTTATGGGGAAAAGGGGTTTTTACCTCGATATTTATTTCAGGATCCTTGGGTGCAGCACTTGGTCCAGGTGGAATGCCCCGAAAATGCATGCACATCATCACACCGAAATATACACAATTATAGGCCTTGCAAAATTAACACATTTATCAAAGATTCCCCAATGAGAGGCTGGAGTGAACCCCTCGTTGTGAGGAACCTTCCCTCTGGCTGGGCCTGTCTGAGGTTCCAAAATGTGTTCTGGAGAGGCCCTTGGTGTCTGGGGCTCCCAGGATGTTTGGTCTCCTGGTTTAACGGTGCCGTGGGGCTGAGCTGAGTTATCAGCCTTGGAAAATTACGAGTATGTAGGCTAAAAGCACTAAGAATACATAAAACTAAAAAAGAGTATGTAAGAGAGGTATAAAAGAAAAAGCAAAAAATCATTCTGGCATCAATCAGCTGAGCTGCTCTTGTGGGCCTTGATTCTGCTCATGCTCCTGCACCGTGACACCGAGCGAGGAGCCAGGGCATGGTCCCAGCCCTGTCCTGCCCCACAGCCGGGTCCAGGAGGAGAGAAGGGAGCACCTTTTAGGCACTCATTTGTCTAAACCAGCCAGTCAATCCCCTCCTGCAGCACTGTGTGGAGTCGCTAAGCAGTGAGCATGTGAGGTTTGGGATTTATGAGATGCTGAGCGTCCCTGGCTCTGTGGGCTCTGCTTCACGCAGCCAGCGGGAGGGTCAGGGCGGTCCAGATCCCTCACACCACCCCCACCACCCTGTGTTCCTCTCTCCCTGCAGCTGGCAGCCCATCATGAAGTTCATCAACGACCAGTACGAGAAGTACCTGCAGGAGGAGATCAACATTAACAGGAAGAAGCGGATCCCCGACACGCGGGTGCACTGCTGTATTTATTTCATCCCAGCCACGGGCCACTCGTACGTACCCTGCTGTCCCTGCCTCCCCTCAGCCTTCCCCCGCCTCTGCCCCATCAGGCCAGCTCTGCCTGGGATCCTCCCGTGGTTTTTGGGCCTCTAGGAAGCTGTCCTTAGGGCTGTAGCCCTTGCAATAACACAGCAGAGCTGCTGTACCCCAGAAAAATGCAGTGTTTCCTCTTCTAGGGGGCCATGAAACCCTCTCTGAGCTCCAGGGAGCTGCTGGCTTTGCTGTGGTCACCTGGCTTGCTCGAACAAGGATGGACCAGGTCTCAAATTGGACAGAGAGGCTACTTTTGCAAGCAGAACATTAATTTCTTTTTTTTTTCTTTGCCCCTGGCATTGTAAGGCGAGGTGCTGGTTTTCCTTGTGCTTCCAAGCAGAGAACACCTTCACCCTGTAAGGGTATTTTGTAGGTTTGACTAATCTGCAAGTGGGATGCTGTTTATTCAGCCCAGAGTTCTCCTGGCTCTGGCACTTCTCAAGTGACAACATCAAAAGGCCCAGATCTCGCTCTATTTTATTTTTTTTTCCTTTTCTGGTTTCCCCCCCCCTCCACCTCCTCCTAGGCACACAGCCCACCCTGAAAATCTGGGGCACTTAAAATGTCTTGAAAAATGTGACTTAAAGTATCACAACACAAAACGAGGCCCAAGTTTCCTTTTGATTTGTGTCAATTCCTTCCACTTCTGGCTCTGTCTGCATTGGGGATGTTTTTGGGTCTGTTTTCAGAAGTAAACTTAAGCCTCCAGCACCGTATTCATGTCAGCCTTTTCCACTTCCCCGTGTGGAGATTTATTCCAATAGAAAAGACTTTGTTTTGCATCTGTCGGTGGGTAGACCAAAAATGCATCCTTTGCTGGAATAAAATGACCACATGAGCCAGTTATGCCCCTCTTGTGTAACTGATCAGGATCAGAGGGGCTGAGGAAACATTTATGGCTGGGTACAATAAAGCAGAGAAGGTTTCAAAGGGAGACAACATTTTTAGGCCAATCTAACATGTTGGTCCCACTAATCTCAGCCTAGATCTTCAGCCGCTGCCTTGGCAGGTCTGACTTGCAGCATTAGCTGTGCTCCAGCTTTTCCTCACTGCTCTGGCTGTTTAACTCTTAGAAAACACCTCTGATGCTCTCAGGCTGGGAGCGTTGGGTGCCTGGTGGTGCAGGGGGGGATGTGGAGCCCTCACTGCCGTGTCCCCTGGTGGAGCCTCTCCAGCCGCGCTCTGGTTTCTCTCACCCGCGGCCAACAGCAATTGTGTGCATTTTCAGCTGCTTTTTTTCCTTCTCTCCAGCGAACATGTGTTTCCAATATCCGAGCGAGCTCGGCAGTTGGGGGCCGTTGTTGCTGAGCCTTGCACTGATCCTCTTTCCCCGCAGCCTCAGAGCCTGGCTGTGGCTGTCCCTGCTGTCCCCAGCTCAGCCGTCCCCTCCTCACCTGGGGCCTGAGGGAAGGAGACAAACCCTACTGGGATGGGGGGAAGTTAGAGCTTCTCTGAGAGCTCCACCATGCTCCACTCACCATCCTGGATGCTTGGTGCTGCCCTCCTGGGATGCGCTTGCACAGGGTGTTTGTGTTGCCTGGGGAGCTGCTGCCTTCATGGTGTGGCAGCCAAAGCAGGGGCGACTTGTGTCCATCTGTCCTTCCCTGGAGGTCTGGGTGGGTGTGACACAGGACTGCCTGGCACGTGGATGTGCCAGGCAGCTGGGTTAAGCCTGACAGGTCACTTCAGTAAAAAGGAATGAGGGGTAAACAAAACCCCGAAGTTGACCAGGTGCAGAGATTCGGAGGCCAGAGCAGAGGATTGCTTGGCTCCTTTTCGGTGCGGCCCTCCCATCCAGGCAGCTGCAGGGTTAATCGGCAGAGAAGTTTCTGCTGCACAAGGGAGTTCACAAGGGAGTTCAGGGCAGGCTCTGCAGCCCATCCAGTTCACACACAGCCTGTAACACTCCCATGTAACCATGCCTGTGAAGGCTGAGGATGGTGCTGGCAGGGGCTTCCAGCTGCAGCTGCACAAGCCCTGCTCTGCCACCCAATAAATATCCCTGCTCTGACCCCTGCACAGCTCAGGAATGGCTCTGAACTCTGCCTGGCCTCATCAGCACCTCTCCTGCCTCTACCAGGGCTGGTGGCTGAGGGGCTGCCACCCACTCCCTCTTTCCCCCTCTCAGGTGCCCAGCAGCTCCCTGGAGCAGGTGATGGGGCTGGGCTGCTGCTGGGTCCTCACTGGTGTTTGCCTAACACACAGCTCAGATTCCTGCTGTTAGTTTGATCTGGGGCACAACCAAAAGGAAATAACTCTGCAGCTCATTGTGGGTTTTGATTCCTGTAACAGCATTTCAGGGGAACCAGCAGGAACGAGCCTGGGCTTAGATCCTGTCTGTGCATAGGGGCAGAAGTAAGATGTGTCCTGGCCACCAAAATGTGTGTCCTGGCCACCCTAACGTGTGCCCAGCCCTGCTGCACAGCCTCCCCCAGGCCCAGAGCAGGAGGGGATGAGGGAACAACCAGCACTGGCTGGAGCCCATCCTGCATCTTCTGCTCCAGCCCATCCACTCCCCTTTGAGCTCCTCCACCCCTCCCAGCAAAGCCCCAGGCATGTGTGTTATAAGTTAATAATATCAGGGACCAGTTGGAGAAGGGGAAGAAAATAGATCAGTTTTTTTTCTTGAGCCTTCCCTTCTCTTCTGTGATGTGCTTGGAGCAAATAATGCTCGACATCCCCTTAATCCAGGTATTTTCCTTTGGTGTCTTCGCATGAATGTGATGTGTAGCTACAGGCAGACACTTTTCTTAGTGAAAAAGCGAACTTTCTTTTACATAATTAAGGTTTTGGGGGAGCTACCCACCTAGGAAGAGTTGGTAGAATATCTAAAAACTTGCAGAATACCTTAAAAACATATGGTTTGTGCTGCTGGGAGGTCCCTTTGTGTTCTCAGGGTGGTGCAAGGAGGTGACCTTCGTGGATGAGGCACTTGCAGGAGCCCCTTGGAGCAGAAAATTGTGTCAGAGGTGCCTGGGTGGGTGCAGAGGGACATGTTCCCTGTGCCTGGGGGATGCTGTTGGACACAGCAGGGGTGTGGGCAGGCTCTGGCTCTGCCTCCTCCTCTCTGGCTCGCTGTGGCATCCTTGGCATCCTCCGGATATGTGAGGGATCTGAGGGATCGGAACTGAGCTTTTAACATGGAGATTGAGCTGAAGCTCAAACGTCTGCCTGACTGTGGATTCATCTGCATTCACTCCATATGCATCATGGTCTTTAAAGGAGAAGCTGATGAAAGAGGCAGGAACACAGGCTCGGTGGGGAAGGAGCTTTTAGAGGAGAAAAATTGTTTGGAAATTAGCAAAGAGAGAGGAGGGGAAAGAATTCTGCTGGGAAAGGAGCGTAACTGCATTACTTCCTTGGAGGTCTGGGAAATACATTATGCAGAGCTCCAAACAATGTTTGCGAGCAGCAAGTCAGCTTAGATGTGTCCACGGGGGGTTCCTTGTGCTCTTTTCTATTCTTTTTTCCCTTTAATAGCCAAAATGTTTCTTTCCTGGGGCCCCGGGGTGATCTGTGACCCTGTGTTTGTGTTAGGACCTCATCTGTCCGTGCACTAACGATGTGCTGGGGGTTGTGTGTGTTGTTGGTGTGTGGGGACAAGATCCACCTGGCACAGTCCAGCTCCATGCCTGGGAGAGCAGTGGGTTTGAGCAGGGCAGGGTTCAGCTGGGTCACCAGCGCTGGCTGCTCTGGGGCAGCAGCCTCGAGCTGCTGTTCTCAGATCAGCTGGAGCTGAGTGGATCTCTCTGGGGCTGAACGTCCTTCCCTTGGCTCTGGGGGCCAAGAGGTGTCCCCATGGCATGGGGACACTGCCTGGTGGCTGCTGAGGAGCAGGATCAGTGCCTTCCCCTCTGCACTCCTGTGCCTGGGTTGGCAGGGGTCTCTTCATGGGGTCTGAGGAGACCATGGTGGGGTTTGGCTTGAGAGTGTTGGCAGTGGGTGCTCTCTTGGCCCTTCAGGGAGGGTTCACTTCAAACAGGCTCCTGCTCCAAAGCTGTTCCTGGACCTTGGGACCTCCAGGTTTCCTTTTCAAGGCAGCAAACATCTACTCAACTGTGCTGCATGTCCCCATCACCTCCAGAGCCACTGAGGGAGAAATGCAGCAACTGGAGGTGTCCCAGGGAGAGTTTTCTCCTGGTTTGAGACCTCCAGCAGTTAAAACACCTCCAGGGAGGATTGAGGGGCAGGGGTGGGATCATTGCCAGATGCCTTCGTTGGTGTCTGCAGGGCTGGGATGTGGAGCAGTGTGGCACTGGAGCTGTGCCTGTGCTTTTAGTGGGAGTGTCCAGCAGGGAGGGATTTCCCGAGGCGCTGATCACTGGGTTATGCAATTTCTGCAGCTTTCCTCTGCTGAGACTTTTGTTGTAGAGATTTTCTGACATTCTCGCCCTCTGGAACAAGCAGCATCTCTTCTGTGCTCTGAGAGCCCCTGGAGAATTTCCAGAGCTTTTTTTAATCCCAGCTGATGAATGCCAGAGGCAGTCCCAGCTTGTGCATAACCATGGCCTGGTGCTCAGCAGAGTGGGGAGCGTGAGCAGGAATGGTCACCTGTGCCATTTCCACATTGTTCTGTCCCTGGATGGTCAGTGACAGCTTGGACAGAGCTGGAGCAGGTTTTGGTTTGTACATGGCAGCAGGCTGGCCCTGCAGCCAGCATTGCCCTGCTCTCAGCTCCACCAAGGACACGAGTAGCTCTGGGCAAGCTCCTGCAGTCCTCTGTGGCCACGCAGAGATAAAAGCCCTCTGCCACTTCACGGGGCTTTGTGAGGGCTCACAGGCGACCGTGGGAGCTTTGAAAGGGAGATGTTTAAAGTGTTTTCAAACACCTCTCTGCGCTGTTGTGCTTTTAAGAAAATGCCTTTACTTGTCCTGTCTGAAAGGAAGCGATTCCCTCTCTGTCTGCTCTTTGAACGCCCCTCTCTGCCAGGGGATTGCAGCAGACTCGGAGTGCAAATCCCCCTTTTTCCTGCTGTTTTCCAGGCTCCGGCCGTTGGACATCGAGTTCATGAAGCGCCTGAGCAAGGTGGTCAACATCGTCCCGGTGATCGCCAAAGCCGACACGTTAACGCTGGAGGAGAGGGACTACTTCAAACAACGGGTGAGGGGCTGCTGCCTCTTCCCCGGGCTCCCACCTGTGCTACCCCATCCCCTGGTGCCCCTGTCCCCCTCGTGGCTCCCCTGGCAGGGCTGTGCAGGCAGAACCTGGCCGGGAGCCCAGCGCATTCCTCCGGCTGCAGCTCGGAGCGATCCCGCGTGGCCGCAGGGCAGGCCTGCTCTCCAAGCACTTCCTCGTGTTTCTCTTGGATCTCTGTCAGGATAAGTTTGGGGCTCTACATCTCCGGGCCTGCTCCTCCTGCCTCCTTTGTTATTGTTGTTGTTATTTTCGGGCTGGTTTCTGTTATTTTGGGAGTGATGGTGCTGCACGTAGGGGCTGAGGAACGCTCCCTCTGCAGCAGCGTGCACTGATATGGGAACCAGGCAGAAACGTGTGGGTTTGCTGAGCACAGCTGGGCAGGGTTTAAGAGGGAAACAAGGTATGAAATTCCCGTGGTTGGGAGCTGAGGAGAGGCTGTCTGAATCCACAGCAAGGCATGGGGTGTGCTCTGAGAGATGGAGATGGCCCATTTGGGGTTTGGTTAGGGACTAAATCCGTTTGTGTGGGAGATGGATGTGGCTGCAGGTGTGGTGGCCTCAGCATTCCCTGAAGAAGTAAAAACCACCAAGCTCCTTGATCTGTGAGTCTGAGCTGGGGGAAGCGAAGGGTAAGGGGGTCTTGCCAAAAGGGCAGTTTTAGGGACTGTTTCTTTGGTTGTGGAGAGGATGACAGCTCAGCCAGGGGTGATTCCACACCTCCTTGCAGGAGAGGGTGAGCCACTCCTTCCCATCACAGTGTCTTCCCAGTTCTTGATGAGCAGCATCAGGCACTGAAATACCCAGTCTGGTTTTGGGGTATCCAAACTCTGTGAGCAATTTCCTTGGCTGGAGGCTGGCTGGGAGTGGAGCTGGGGGCTAATCCAGGCTGGGCTCGCTCGGCTGGTCAGGCTGCTGGCACAGAGCTCTGTGAGGAGCTGGTGAGGGGACACGGAGGGGTGAGTCTGTGGTGCCACATCTGCTCTCTGTGGTGGCTTCTGCAGACTGCTGGCCCCATTCAGAGGTTTCCAGTGCACATCTCCCTGTCTCTGCCCGTGACTGGCTGGCTCTGGCACTGCAAAGTCAGTCTGGGACCTCAAATGTCACCTGGGCACCCTCAGCTGCTGATACCATGGAAGACCATAGGGACAGTGCCTGGCTCTGCTGCTCTGCACTGGCTCAGCACAGGACAAGCTTATCCTATCTCTGATTGCTTCCTGGTTATAACCAGAGCCCCCAAATCCTTTCAGATGGAGGGAGAACATGTAGCCATGTGGTGTGTTTGCTCACTGTCCTCATGCTTCCAGCTCCAGGTTCGCTGGTGCAGATGAGAGGGCAGGGGGCACAAATCGGGCCAGGTGGGCACAGGCTGGGACCTTTTCCACTCATTCCAGTGTTCCTGTGTGTGTTCTTCCAAAAGCAGAGCCCTGTCTGCGTGTGGGGCTGTAGCTGGTTCAGAGAGGTGAGGAGTTTTGGGTGAAGCACCAGCCTGGCTTCAGGTTGATGCCAGTGCTGTGCTGAGTGAGTGGGATGTGCTCCCTGGAGCTGCCTTTGTTGGGTTGTTCCCCTAAATTCGAGGTGTGGGTTTGGTGGGGGGTGGGAGGCCGGCTGGGGGCATTCCCTGGGCTGGATCCACTCCTTTGCCAGCCTGCACTGTAGGATGATGTGGGGTTGTTGCTGTAGGAAGTGGTGGGAGTGGGTGCCAGGCTGGGTTGGGGTTTGCAGCCTTGTAGGAGAAGGCTGATCCTCCAAGCAAGCACCCCACGAGCTGAGCTCCACCCAGGAATCAGATTTCAGCATCCCTTGGCCTTGCACAGAGGCAAAGTCCTTAGAGTCTGCTCTTCCAATCTGCGTCCTTGTCCCCGCAAGATCATGTTCCTTTTCCAAGGAGTCTAAACAAACACCCTAGAGCATCTTTTTACCATTGGGTTACAAGCCTGGCAGCTGTGTTCCCCTTTGCTTGGGCAGCTTGGGTTGCCTTGCTGTCTTTTCCAATCCCTAAACAACATCCAGCTCACGTAACTTCATCCCACTCTCTGCCCAAGCTGTGCCTTGGCACTAGGTTCTTGCAGAGCTTCCAGGACAAGCTCTCGGTGGGTGTGTGGCAGGTGAGCCCAGGTGTGTGTGTCCCCCAGGTGGGGTGGGTCTGTGTCCCCCAGGTGGGGTGGGTCTGTGTCCCCCACGTGGGTCTGTTTAGGATGGAGAGGAAGATGCTGCTGCTGGATGTTGCTCTTTAGGGAGACCCTTTTGGGAGCAGCTGCCATGGTGGGAGTGCAGCTGCTGTGCCTGCCTGTCCTTCACCCATGCCTCTGCTCTCCCCTCCTAGATAATGGCTGATCTCCTGGCCAACGGGATCGATGTGTATCCGCAGAAGGAGTTTGATGAGGACTCCGAGGATCGGCTGGTGAACGAGAAATTCCGGGTCAGTGCAGGGGCTGGGCATGTCCTGGGGGTGTCCCTTCCAAAAAGCCTCCTGTGTTTTTCTCAAAGCTGCTGTGCCCTGTCTGTGGGGTGTGCCCAGGGCCAGGGATTCTCCCAGAGCTCAGAGGAAGGGTGGAAAGAGGAAGGCTCATGGGAAGGTGTCCTGGCCATACTCCTTCCCCATCTCCATCCCTGACAGCAAGTAGAGGGTCGATGGCCCTTTCCCCTGCCCCAGGCACAGGGAACAGAGGTGCCTGCCCATCCCTGGCTAGGGCAGCAGCTTTCCCAGCACTGGGATGGAATTTTACCTATAGGCTGCCTGCAGCTGGCAATTCCATGCTGCAGGAGGCAGCCAGCAATTTTTTTGGCATAGTAAAGTGGATTCGACAAATTCGAGGAAGAAAAAAAGTATTCTAGGGGCTCTGAAGTTCAAAGACACCAGCTTGGATCAGGAAATGAGTCGGCCACAGGTTGCCAGATGCTGGGGATGATTCCCAGGGAAGCTTTGGGACAGCTTTGGGACAGCTCTGCGTGGTGCCTGCCAGTGAGGGACTGGGCTAGGCTGGGTTTGGGCTGGTCTTAGGCTGGGCACACGTGCCAGAGATGCTGGTACCCAGTCCTGTGCTGCCTGCAGGCTCTGTGTGGTGGGTTGGAGGCAGCACTGCTCAGAAACATCAGGAGCAGACCAGCTCATCCCATGAAACCCTCCTGGAGACAGCTCAATGTAGGACTCTGCTCACCAGTTTGGTTTCCTGGCCAGCTCTCAGGAAGAAAACATAACCTGGTTTATCTCTTCCCACAGGAAATGATCCCGTTTGCAGTGGTGGGCAGTGACCAGGAGTACCAGGTGAATGGAAGAAGAATCCTTGGGAGGAAGACCAAGTGGGGCACCATTGAAGGTACCTTGTCCTTCCCCACCCGAGCCCATCTCCCTGCCCTGGCAGAAGGCAGTGAGGTCCAAAACCAGCAGTAGAATTTGAGGTGTATGTGGTGCTTCCCTGCCCCTGCAGAAAAGATAATTTTCCTGGTGTTTGAGGACTGGAAACACCTTGGCCAATAATCCTGTGCTGGGTTCTTGGGCTTTTGTGTGTCTTGGGGGTCTGTTGAGTGCTGGAGGGGACATTTTTGGGAGTCTCGTGGCCTGGCTTGTGCTTCTTGCACAGTTAAACACCCGATGGCAGGATTTGAGGGCACACCAGTGGCATCCCTGCCTCTCAAGCCCCTGTTAGAACCTTCCCCTGGCCTCTGTACCCTCCACCATGCCTTTGGTTGGTGCCCTTGTGGGATCTCTGCCCTCTTTCATTTCCCATTGGCGTCTCCCTTTTTTCTCCCCCATTTTATGATCGTGGTTTAAAGGCTAGATGAAAGCTCCTGGCTTCACATCTACACATTTCCCTGTTCATGGTTTCTGGCAGCCAGCTGGCTCATCTCCAGTGCCACCCCTCTCATCTTCCTCCCCTTCACTTCACAGGTTCCTTTCATTTATGAGTCTTTTTAATAGGAATCCTGTGTTGAGGGATGGCTTAACAAAGCTGCCAGGAAAATCAGTGTATTTTGAAGCTCTGCTGCCCTCTCGTGCTGTTTCTCTGAACATTCTGAGTTCAATGGGATTCATTAAACCCTCATGTTCTGCTTGTGGCAGCTGCCTTCAGCACAAGGAGACCCCCAGGACACAGCCATGGCCACAGGCAGCCTTTGCACAGCAGTGTTGTTTTTTGTTTTGCCATTCCTACATGGTGTTTAATGGTTGGACTCGATGATCTTAGAGTTCTTCTCCAACATAAAGAATTCTGCTATTCTATGTACAGGATTGTTTGGGGGGAAAAAAAAAAAAGAAATGAATTCAACCTCAAAATTGAGTAAATTTAGGGGTGAAATAGCAGCTGTCAGACTGATTGAGGTGGAGCAGCAGCCCTATTGCAAGCACGCCTCCTGGCAGCAGTAGCCTGTGACAGCAGGAGCTCCTGTCCTTGCACAGCCCTGGCAGCCCTCACCAGCATGCCTGGGGTGCTGCAGGATGCTCATGGCCAAGCTACAGCTGAAACTCTGCTGCAGAGACACGCCTGGTGCTCACTGCAAAGCTCACCATGGCCCTTCCTGACTTGTCTGGGGCTCTGGGGGTCCCAGCATTGTGCTGGGGGTGCTGCTGGGAGCTCCCTTTTGTTGGTGGGCCACACTGGGCACTGGGCTGTGCATGCTCAGGCACTGGAAAGGGCTGTGGATGCTCAGTCGCTGGGCAGGGGCTGGGGATGCTCAGTCAGGCACTGGGGAGGGGCTGTGGATGCTCAGTTAGACACTGGACAGGGGCTGTGGATGCTCAGTCAGGCACTGGGGAGGGGCTGTGGATGCTCAGGCACTGGAAGGGGCTGTGGATGCTCAGTTAGACACTGGAAGGGGCTCTGGATGCTCACTCAGGCACTGGAAGGGGCTGTAGATGCTCAGGCACTGGAAGGGGCTGTGGATGCTCACTCAGACCTCAGCAGGGCTGAGCAGGGGTGGGGAGCTGGTGCCAGCTTTACAGCAGCAAAGAGGACTCCTGAGTCCTGTGCCTGTGCCCCGGGGCTGAGTGCCCATCTGAGCCCTCCCCGCGCTGGTGCAGCCCCCAGCCCCCGCTGGCCCCGGCTGGTGGCCATGGGCACACACTGACAGTTCTCTCTCTCTTGCCAGTGGAGAACACAACACACTGTGAGTTCGCCTACCTGCGGGACCTCCTCATCAGGTCAGTGCCCTGTCCCCAGAGCCTTTGGTCACCAGCTGGTGTCCAGGGAAAGGGGACAGCCCTTGAAGCAGCTGCTGCTTTGCTCTGCTGCTCCCTCCCTCCACCCTTTCACCTCTCCGTCCCTTCCTTCCCTCCCAGCCCGCTGCCACTCTGCAGCCCCTCTGTGGGATGAGGCTTCAGGGGGCTTTTCTCATGCTGAGATAGAGGAGGAAAGGTCAGAACACACTCCAGGACTGCTGGCAGGGTGCAGTGTGGCTCCAACTCACCTGCAAGCAGCTTTTGGCCTTAATGGTCCCTCACCAGTGCTGGGTCTCACCCCCAGTTCAGAGACGTCACCCTGCACTGGGATGTCGCTGTGGGGTCTGGGCGATGGCTGGTCCCTCTTGGCTGTGGGCCAGTGGGAGAGGGAACATCGGGCTCCTCCCGAGTTTGGCTGCAAGGTGAACTCTGCACACGTGGTCAGTTGCTGGCAGAGTTTTGTGTGGAGCTACAGAACCTCACCCCAGGACCAGGAGGGTCGGGATCTCCCTGGCTGGGTGTTCTGCAGCCACAACTCCTGTGTCCCCAAGCAGCAGTGAAGGTTTCTGCTCCAGCTGTCCAATAACACTGCCCATTACTGCCTTCACTTCCCTCCTGTGCCCTAAAGACACCACTAGCCAGGAGGGGACGTGGGGGCCGGGGGCTGTTTGGGGTGCAGAGGCCTGGTGGGCCGAGCCGTGCCCAGCAAGGCCTGATCGCTCTGTCTCCCTTTCCTGCAGGACACACATGCAGAACATCAAGGATATTACCAGCAACATCCACTTCGAAGCCTACAGGGTGAAGAGGCTGAACGAGGGCCAGAGCTCTCTGTCCAACGGCGTGGCCGACAAAGAGCTGGTGGCCAACGAGATGTAACTGCCCCGCGCCGCAGCCAGGACCTCGCTCGCTCACGCTCGCTGTTTCTCCCCTCTTCCCCCTTTATTTTTATATAAATCCTCTGCCACTGTCCCTCTTGCCCTGGTCCCTGACCCCCCCCTGCCATGTTAACTGACCAAATAACCAGACGTGGAGCGGGGTGGCCGCTCTCCCCCTGCTTTGTGCCATGAGTTTTGTCCTCGGCCCCCAGAGCAGCGTCCCTGGGCCGGGGACTGTCCCTGTGTGGAGGTCAGGCTCTTGCTTGTGCCCTGCTCTGGCCCCACAGCCGAACCCAGGGGAGCAGATCCATGGGGCCAGCGGGGTTGGGGTGCCCCAAGAGCCCTTCCAGCCCCTCCACGCAGGGGCTCTTCTCCGTCCATAGAAGGCGAGGGTTCCTCCGGGTGAGCATAGCCTTGGGCAGTAAGGTGGGATGAAGAGAGCAAGACAGTGCCATCCTCATCTCCTGCTGCCTCCTCCGAGCCCTCTGCAGCCCTCTGGGACCCTCCAGCCCCCAGCCCAGCCCCTGTACCCTGTCTACATGCAATAAACTGGGAGTGTTGAGGTGTCACCTCGCCTGTCACCGACCCCCGGCCAGGCAGAGCGACCTGCTTTGGGAGAAGTGCCTTTTCAGACTGTGACCTTGCAATAGCATGGGAGAGGGGAGGGAGGGCCTGTCTTGTCTGTCCTTGCAGCCTGGAAAAGGCTGTGAACCTCCGTGGAGGCTCTCATTCCCTCTCCCTCAGGCCAGAGCTGTGTGGGAACACTTGTGTATTTATTTTGTCATTCGGTCGGGTGGGTCTCTGTGTTTGTCCAGAGGGGGCTGAGCGTGGAACTGTGTCTCTGCAAAGCACTGGTGGGAGGCAGAGGGTTTGTCCTGTCTGACCCTTGTGATTCTCGGGCTTTTCCCTACGTCAGAGGAGGCTCTTGGGTATCTGTTAATTCCTGTTCATTCCCTGGGTCCCCCTGGTGATGTGTGTCCAGGGAACATCCTCCTCTGTGCTGCTGGTCCTTGTGCAGGGGCTGACCGAGCCCTGCAGCCATGGGGGGGAATCTGGGAGGTGTTGTGGGTGCTGCTCCCCCCCCTCTGCCCCCAGACCCTCCTCTTTGTGTGTGTTTCCAGTAAATAAGACCCTGCAAGCGTTAGGTAGCACTGTGACACAGGAGCAGGGGGTCCTGGAGCAGAGCTCTGCAGTCCTGCCCCTCTCCCCAGCTCCCCTGGCCTTTCTGTTGTCCACCAGTCTCCAAATCTTCTCTAAGGGAAAAAACTTCCTACAAATCACCCGTTTTTGGGGGCACACACTGACATGGCAGCGTGTCCTGTCCTCTAGCACTGGAAGGCACCTGCAGAGCCCACAGGGGACAGAGCCTGGCTCAGCACAGGTGACCAGGAGGAGGGAGGAGGTTGCTCTCCCCTTGCTGGGCATGCCCAGGTTTTCAGGGGCTCCCCACACGTCCCCCCCAGCAGCCAAAGGGGTGTGGAAAAGGGGGGATGCATCGTGAGAATCCCTTCTGCCCTTGGCTCATATTCCCCGTCCACAACAGCCCCTTGGTTGGAGCTGTTGGGGAACAGCAGCTCTCTACTTGCTGACTTGCTATATTTTAGCAAAAACAACAACAAAAAAAACGTGTATTAACTGAAAAATAAATATATATATTTCAAGTGTTAAAAAAAGACTGAAAGGGGAGAAAAATCTCTTGTGTGAGGCACTTCTGCAAATGCCATCTTAAACTTTTTTTTTNAAAAAAAAAAGAAAATAATACAATAAAAAACCCCTTCATCCAGATCTATTAAAATGGCCTTTTGGGGGTTATAAGCATTATGAAAATTTAGTCCATTTTTGTATAAATAATAGTGTTTAATATGTATTTCCCAAAATAAATGTTTCGAATGCAAATAGAAGGAGGCTTGTTTGGAAATGTCTGTTCCCAGCTGTGGTTGCTCCATGAATCCCATGGTGGGATGGTGGGAGAGTCCAGCCCCAGAACCAGTTTAGGCTGAAAGATAATTCCTGACCTCCTTGACTCACCCCACCTCAGACACCTGCCCTGGGCACCCTACAAAATGCTGGAGCTGCTTGTGCTGAGCACCTTTGGGATGGAGCCAGCACGATCCCGAGGGAGGCAGGTGGATCCTGTCCCTCTGCTTCCATGGGCAGGCTGTTCCCACTGTGCTTCCTGCTGGTTTTTTGGGTTGCCCTGAGTTCAAGGGCAGGCAGGAGCTCGTCTTTCACACCAGTGTGGCTTTGGCTCCACAGTTCTTCACAACCTTCATGACTGCAGGGTCAGCATTGGGATGCCCTTGTGTCAGTTATCAACGGGACAGGGGCTCAGGCAGACATTCCACGAACTTTTTTATTATTTTATTCAAGCATTGGCTTCATGTACACAAGAGAAGGGACACGGCTCACGCCTGCACTGACAACCTGAGGTTTCTCAGTTACAGAGCATTCTTAAAAGCTTTTCAGCCAATAGATGCTCCTAAAGTTTACAGACAACTGTTCTAACCAGTCACTAAAAAGCACATACACCTGTTACAGACAATACTCACTTGTACATCTTGTAATAATGCACAATATTCCATTATTAAGCTTAAAACTTCAGAATCTTTGCTAAGAACATTTTCTGCTACTTCAAGACTTCTCTGAGCCAAACCTAGAAACACTAACTCTTATTTTAATGTCCTTGCAGTCTAGATTATTCTTATCTTCTTCTGCATTCTGGTTTTTGCAGCTGCAGCTGAACCTAAAATCTTTGCTTTATTTCTGAAACCTGCTTTTCTCACTCAAAGTGAAAGCCTTCTCACCTTTTGCATTTCCCACACCCTTGGAAGTTGGCTTCACTTGGAAGATTTTCCATCCTGAAGACCACATTTCTCCCTGGTGCCGCAGATCTGGCACTGTCCCCTCTGAAGAGTTAATCTCTGACCTGTTTATTGTATTTTTCCCCCCAAATGGTTGAACTCAGAAGCCACCTGGACACGCTCCTGGGTGACCAGCTCCAAGTGACCCTGCTTGAGCAGGAGCTGGAGCAAGTGACCTCCAGAGGTCCTTTCCAGCCTCAGCCCCTCTGGGATTCTGTGCTTGTGGAAGTGGATGGAAACAAACCCAGCAGGACAGCACTCAGGTGGGGTGGGCTTCCTGCAGGAGTCTAGAGCACAGGACAGGCTTATGGACCCTTAAACTCTGCTTTTCTGCTGGGACCTGGGTGCTGGTGCAGTGAATTGTCTCACCTCACATGGCATCCATGAGCTGTGCAGTGATGGGTCCCCCTTTGCCCCGGTGCCAAACCCATCCCTAGCGATGCCCTTTTGTTTCTGGCACTGCACAGCACTTCTGAGCTTGCTTTAGCTCAAATCCCCCTCACCCAACAGCTCACAAGCGATTCCAGGATGAGAAGCAGCAAAGCCAAGATGTTCTCACTGTTGTAACCAGAGCAAGACCCAGAACCAGAGCTCTCAGGGAGGGAGCAGGGAAAATCAAGGTGTGGTTGTAGTAACTACAAGCATGGACCATGGGCCTTGCTCCTGGAGGAATCTACAGCAGTTTTTTTCCCATATTGTGGTTTTTCTTGAGCTGGGATTTGGGGTTGTTTTGCAGTTTTCTTCAGTACTGGTGTCTGAGCATGTGAGGGAGATGGAACAGAGGATGCTCCAGGGCTTCCCAGGCAGATGCTGGAATCTGAGCTTGTCCATGGAGGGAGATGGGACAGAGGATGCTCCAGGGCTTCCCAGGCAGATGCTGTTCTGGTGACACATCGAGAAATGGTTTGTGGATGGAGAGAGGGGAAAGAAGGCAGAATTCCCCAGCTCAGCAGTTAAGGGCAGCTTTTGTTTAGCCCAGAGGAGGAGCTCAGCAGGCCGGAGGTCCCTTCATGGGAATGGTGCAGGGAATGGCTTCCAGATGTTAGGAAGCTCTGGAGAGGTGGGGCTGGCGAAGGGAGAGCAACAACACCAGATGCTCTGGTGGAACTTGTGTGGTGCTGTGGGAAAAATCCCAGCTGGGGGAAGGGTTGGCCATTGCAAAATTCCTCCTGGCTCCCCAGAGCCAGCAGGAGTGACCCGGGAGGGGGTGGATGGGGAGGGTTTGGGCAGAGGAGAGGGCAAGCAAGGAGCTGCCCCCCCTGCCCACACCCTCCCCGGCTGTCTCCAAGGGAAAGGTGCCTGACGATGCCTCGGCTGACAGAAAGGACCTTACACTAATGGCTTATTGAGTGGCCTCACTTGAACAAATAAGGGAAATGAAGATGAGTGAGAGTTTAATTACTGATCTGAACAGAGCTTTCCAGAGCAAGGATGGGCCCTCGCTTGCCTTGCCTGGCCCTGGCAGGGAGAGGGGACCCCCCAGCACAGCTCTGGGGGTGCCAGGCAGCCCTGGAGGGGGCAGAGGCTGGGGCAGAGAGGGCTGGAGAGGGGTCAGGTTCCAAAGAGCACCTCCATCCGAAGAGGAGGACTATAATTATAAGAATAAAAGGGAGTATAAATAATTAAAGCAGCTCATAGCGAGTAGTTCCCGAAACGTCTGCCTGATTTAAAAACTAATTACTTGGAGGGTAATCACCACCAGAAGCGCACGTATTTACCCACAGTGCTGCTCTTCTTTCCTCTTCCTTGGGCTCCCTTCTCCTGATTTCTATCCCAGGCCCAGACTTATCGCTCGCCCACAGCGCACCACAAACGGGGCTGTGCCCATCCATCTCCCCGATTAATGCCAACACTGGAGACCTGCTCAGGGGGGAATAAATCCTCCCCAGGTGCTGGCAGGAGGGGAAGCTGAGCTCCGTCGTACCTGCAGAGCCCGAAGGAGCTGGGAGCCCCTAAGGGCTGAGGCTGCAGGGATGGAGCCTTGGGATGAGCTGCGCTGCCCAAAACATGAGCACCACGGAGGGGATGTGGTATCACCCGCTGAGTGTGAGCTCTCTGCTGTTCAGGGACTTCCCGTGTGCCTCACAGCCTGAATTCCCCGAGCGGGAGAGCTTGTTTCCTCCTGGGAAACATCTCCCTTTGATGTGCGGGCTGGGCTGCAGCAGCACAGGCGGAGCTGAGGAGCTCAGGCTTTAATTGCGGGGAAGATGCTGCACTGCAGCTGAAAGCTTGGGGGGGATTTGATAATCTCCACTGTGGCTCCAGAGGAAAGGAGGATTTGTCCCTCCATCACACAAGGTGCTGGCCCCAGCCCTCCTGCTCCTTCTCACAACCCCAGCAAAGCCTTTCCTGCCATGCCCGAGTTTGTAACTCTTTCACGCACTTTTAGTTTGTATTTATTTGCCTGAGCTTCTCTCCGGTCCTGCACAAATTAATAAATAATTCTCACCATCAGCCTGATTTAGGAGCAGCATTGCACAGTGCTGCTTCGTTTAGGAAAACAGAATAATTTATTCCTAACTTATGGGATTCAGGAGACTTCCACCAGCAGCCCATGATATTTTCTCATTAACATTACCCAGCTAAGCTAAAAACTGCAATTTCATAAGTCATACTTCCTTCAAAGGCACATTACCAGCTTCCCAGGGACTCCAAAAGTTTACTGAAGCTTAAAGACATACCTCATAGCATGCAGAAATGGGCCAAAGTCCCTCTTCTTATTGCCACTGGAACCATTTTTCCTGCAAGTTTCCCTCCCCCGAACTCTTCCCACCAGGAGGATATTTAAGTGAGTAATGCTGGGCAGAAGAATAGCATTGAGTTACTCCTTAACAAGAAGATAAAATGAAAATATTTTACTGGAAAACAAAATAAATGTCCTTTATCATCTGCTCTAGGGCATAGCTGTAAATGAATTAAGCCAAAATGCTCCTTTTTTGTGGTTTTTTGTTTTTTTTTTTAGTGCTGGGGGTTGCCCACAGTGAAAATATGGGATGGAGGGCTGGGATACAGGGATGACTCTGTGTGAGCTCCTCGTCACAGAGGACCATCAGGACCCGGGGCTGAGCAGTTATTTTAACCCATGCACCATTTTTAGAGCTTGGTTTGGTTTTGCCTTGTTTTTTGGTAAGTCACAGCTGAAAGCTCTTGCTGGCCAAGTTTACAGACTCAGTTGTTTCAGAAGCTGTCGCCTTTGAAGGCCCATGTCCTGTGTTGGAAAAAGCTTGGGAACTTTTCCTGGTCCTTTGGGTGTTTTGTTTTACCCTCAGAGCTCCTCAAAAAAGGCTTGGCCTGCGAACCAAGCTCGTGGGAGCTTTTGCCCTCACTTCTGGATGAACTGAGAACAACAAAGAAATGAGGAGATGTTGTTTAGTGCACCACAGAGTGTGGAGTTGGAGTTTCTAGGTTTTGCTGTATATATTATATAGAGCCAACATGGAGATTCTAGGGAGTCAGCTCCCTCTTCTTCATCTTCTTCTCTCTTCTCCTTCTCTTCCTTTTTCTCTCTGACATGAGTTCCTGTGACTTGTTAATTGGTAGATAGAATTTAGTGTAGAGGAGACATGTCAATAAGGTTATTTTCTGGTTTTGGGAACAAAATAAGATAGGTAAAGTTTTCTAACTGGTTGATAATAGATATAAAAGCTACCTGCTTTGGGTAGCCATTGCATTCTGCCCTCGTGTTCCTGGAGGTCACAGCACAGTCTGTGCCTCCCAAACTTTGGTAAGAACAAGAAATAAACAAGCTTTGAAACAGCAGAAAGAAGCTTCATTTCATCTTCTCGGGACATGGGACACTGAAAGAAGGAACACAGCCGGGCCAGGAGTCAGGGTCCAAAGAAGAACACCTCGCCCCTGACATCCTGGAACAGCTTTGCAGGGGACAAGGACAGCGAAGCAGAAAGAGCCTGGACCCTCTGTCTGCATCCACCTGCCCCACACTGCATCAGTGCTCAGACTGTGGGGCAGCAGAGCCCCACCTCCAGCATTCCCCCTGTCCCTCCCTTTCTCCCCAGCCACCTCCAGCCTCGGAAGAAAGTCGAGATTAAAGTCATATTCCTAAAGCAAAATTACACATTGGAGCCTCTGTGGCCCTCCCAGGAGGGTCAGGGCACTCCTCTATAAATATCTGCCTTGCTATGTTTAATTTGCAGATGAAATTAAGCCTGGGAAGAAAGGCAAGGATGTCTTTTCATGTGTGGGCTGTCCGGCTTTGCCTTGAATATCAAAGTGAGGCATGTTACAAAGCACTGGCTCCACAGGATTATCTGAGGAACCTTGTGGGTCCCAAGTGACGGCGCTTTCGGGATCAGAAGTTGTGGGACTTATGCAGAAAGGCAGGAAAAGCCAGCCCCAAAGAGCCAAATCTCAGGTCAGTTGGCAGAGTTCAGAGATTTCCAAGGAAACAAGAAGGTAGGTGAGGAACCAGGAGAGGCTGGGCTTTCACGTGGACTTGGGATTAAATATTAACTCGCTGCAGTGGGTTATGAGGATAAATATTTTCATTAATCATGTATGTGCTCATTATGATGGTGAGAATAGTCTGTTCAAGATTCATCTGCATGAGGTTTTCAACTCCAGCCTCCCGTTTTCTGCTCGTAGCTTTTGGTAAAACATCACCTTTTGCGCTTGCTTGCTTTGGAAAACTTATTCCTCACAAACTGTTTTATTGGTTTCAGCATTTTACTGGTTAGGCTTTGAAAGCACCAGCTGAAAAGATTTAGCTTGAGGGTGAATGGAGAGGAGAAAATGCACCTCCAGTTAAGGGAAGGGGAGTGGGGTGATGGTTTCGGGGTGGCACATGGAGATCGGAGCCTGACCTGGGGTGAGAAAACAGAGCTCGTCTTCCAGGGATCTGCTGCCATGTACCAGTGACACCTCGCCATCCATTTCATTAAAAATTGGAATTTTTCCTGCTTTCCTCCAATTTTATTGAACTTTTCAATCATTATAACTTTCCTTAGCTTTCCTTCCTTTCTGTTTTTAGCAGCTCTTTTTCAATTACTTGGTGCTTTCCTTTTTATTCCAGTAATTTTTTTTTTAAAGACTTGTCTAGAAGGAAGAGGGAAGACAGATTAAAATTTATACTAGAACAGAGAGTGGATGTATGACCGAGAGTCTAAAACCCTGTCATTAGCAATATTTAATAAGGAACAAAATTATTGGGCAAGCTGAGATGTCTGCAAATTACCTCTGAAACTCTCTAGGATGGGAGGGACCTTCTCCAGCAGAGAGAGCTGACTGATGGATGAAGATACAAAGGATTTGGAAGGAGCATCTTTAATGACCATCTGTCCCTCTGTAGAGATTTATGGATGTGGAGCACAGCTCTGAGGGACCCATTTCTGGGTGAGGATAAGACCAGGGGTGACACCTGGGAGGTGACCACTGATACCTTAAATGGCTCCCTAGAAACAGAGACCAGACAGGAATAAAGGAATAAAGGAGGGATTGATTGGAAAGGCCTTCAGAGGTCACATTCTGGGCTCCAGAGGCTCCTGTCTCAGTGCATCCCAAAATGGACAATGACAGCTCCCGAGTTCTTCCCACTTTGATATCAGCATCAATTCCCCAAGCAGAAGCCAGGCAAGGATGGAATTTGCCCAAGCTTGCCCCCCTCTCCCCAAGATGAAGGTTTGCAGTTGTTGGGCCCAGGAGGGTCTGGGTGTCCTTGGAGAGCGAGCTGGAGAGGCTTTGTTATGTCAGTGTGAGCATGAGAGAACAGCACTGAACGAGCTCCAGGGAACTGCAGAGTTACACTGGGCACTGCAGGGCTGGAAACATGGAAAAGTTAAAGCCTAAGGCATCAAGAGCACAGGGAGAGTGGCTGTGCTGTGAAAAGGGAGTGGGGGACTCCTCCTGTGCTCACAGAGCCCCCCTGGTGCTTCCCTCCTCCTGCTGGGACATGGAGGCACCTTCAGTACCTGCTGCAGGTCACTGTCACAGCGCAGGGGCCAGGGGTGACCTGATGAGCAGGCACAGTTGCCTCCCCTCTGGTGCAAAATTAGCTTAATTGAAGAGCAGTAAGTGCCATCAGCTGCTGGTGCAGGTGCTCCACTCCTAAACCCTCTGGAGGGCTTAAAAGCAGCAGCTGTTTGCACTCAGGAGTGACGGGGGAGGAAGCATTGCCTGGAGTCAGGATGTGTAGGACTGGGCTGATCCAGAGCTCCTGGGGTGGTTCTGTGCTGCTGGCAACTCCTGTGAGAGCTGGAATGTGGGGAGAAGTAGGTTCGAGGAGTTTTGATTGTGCTGTAACTGTAAATATAACTTCGTGTGCCACAGCCCAGCCTTCTCCCAAAGCCCTGGGCTGTGCAGGTACCTCCCATGACAGGGGTGAAGAGGGGTTTGAGTGTGTGGTTTTGATTGTGCAGACAGGGACACTTAGGGGAAAGGGGGAAAACAGTTTTATATCTGGTGGAACATTTATCTACACCCTGAGTTCAGACTAAGGATCAGACTAAGGACCAGCTCCAGAGCAGCATGGAGACACGGGGAAGCAGAGGCTCTGAGCAGTGGCTGGAAAGACACAGTTTTGGCCTCTGCAGCTCTCCAGGTGCTGTTGTCTTGCCCCTGAAAGAGAGGTTTTTCTTTTTCTATCAAAGTCCCATACCAGATAAAAAGGAGCTGGACTTGTAGTTTTCAGTTTTTCTTGTTGTTTATTCAAGTTCTTATCTCAAATTCAGAGAGCTGGCCTACACCTGGGCTTTGTGCTCTAAATTTCCAGCTGTAAGATTTCGAAACTGAGAATGCAGTGCTGTTTTAAAGACTTATCACCCAATTAACTATTAAAATGTACTATATTTATAATTTTGTACCAATAAGCATCACTTATTTTTAACACGTTTCTCCTACCTCAAATCTATTCTACCAACGTCTTTGTGCCACTGTCACAGCAGAAAATGGAGTAAAAGAAGAACTCTGAAAACCGCCCAGAAACTTCTATTTTGCTTCCCTTTTACTTCTATACTACAAAACCCAAAACTACAAATCTTCACCCTGTGATAAACTAGGCTATAATCTATCTTATATTTTGAATGTTCTTAATTCATCCACAAGTGTTGGAAGCTTCTCCCATGGGCGCAAGTGAAAGGCTGTGTCCTCCTGGGGTCCCAGCGAGGGTCCCAGACCCCCCCAGGGCAATTTGAGGGGTTTTCCAAATATCTTGGACTCCAACATCCAGGGACTGTGGTGTGCCAAAGCTGAGTGCTCTG
Source organism: Vireo altiloquus (assembly GCA_013396875.1). Lineage (NCBI taxonomy): Eukaryota > Metazoa > Chordata > Aves > Passeriformes > Vireonidae > Vireo > Vireo altiloquus. Next base: position 617,791 of record VZRF01003389.1, on the reverse strand, counting down.
AGCGTGGCACCAGCCTGGCCCTGCAGTCAGTGTGGGGGTTCCTGCTGTGCTGGTTATGGTTTGAATTAATTGGTGACTTCCTACCCAGGGTGAAGGTACAGAGCAGAGCCCCTTTGGCCTGCACAGACAGAGCTGTTATTTGTCACAGCTTATATACACATATTTCATACTGGTTTGGGTGGTGTTTTCAGTCAGATTTCTGTGTGAAAGCTGGTGCAGATGGATGTGAGAGTGTGTCTCTAAACCCCCAGAGCTGTAATCCCTTAATGCTGGGTACTTTCTCAAGCACATTGGTGGGAATAGAAACTGATCCCAAGTCAGGCCTGTGTTCATTGTGAGCCCTGTCCCTTTCTGTGAGGACCCAGCTGGGCCCCACCGAGGGGGTTCGTGCCCAGGATGCTTTTCCTTCTCAATCTCTCATGTCAGGGAAAAATAACAAAAGACTTTGTTGCTGCTTCAGGTTTATTTTAGGTTATCAAGGGTTCAGGAACACAGTGTCTCCACTGTGTCGAGGTGCCAAATGGCTGCAGACACACAGTGCAAGGAGATTATATAGTTTTATCATCAAATAGAAAGATTCTATGTACATTATTTTGTTTCTAAATCCAATAACTATCAATATTGTTAGCATGTCTCTTCTAAACTAAATTCTTTCTACCAATTACTACATGATAGGAACTGAGGTCACAGAAAAGGGAAGAAGAAGGAGAAGGACAAGGCACTGACACCCTAAAATCTCCATCTTGGTCCCATAGTAATACATGAGGCAATTCCTAAAACTACAAACCTATCTTTCTATAACATATCAAACATTCAGCTTTTCATTTCTTTGGTGTTTGCTGCTCACCCAGCAGTGGGGGCAGCTTCTCCCAAGGACTCATTTCAATGGCAAAGCCTTCTTGTGGAGCTTTGGGGGTAAATTTGGTCCCCAGGAGAACAGGCAAAGCTATTTGACTTTGCTAGTCTCCAACACCTTCCCTCTGGTCCCCCATGTCTGTGTCCTGCTCCATGTGGGTCACAACTCCTCAGTGACCTCTGCTTTTCCCAGCGAGCAGAGGGAAGGTGGTGACTGAGGTTACATCAGGGTCTGCAAACCTGCGGTGATAAGTGATTGCTGCAGCCACGGAGCTGGAAAATCCTGTTTTGTGAGCAAAGTGCCATATCTGAAGGACTTGGAGGGCTCTTGTGCCTCTGTTGGCTCTGCTGCAGCTGCTCTTGCCGAGGGACTAGTGTGGCTGCTGCTTGGCAACAAAAGGAGCAGTGGCTTCATGCTGCTCCCGGTGCCTGCAGGACAGGGATGGACCTCAACTCTGCCTCAGGGCTGCTGCAATTCCCACATTTGTCGGGACTGGAGCAGTGACACCTGTCAGGATGGTGCTGGGGATGTCCAGGGTGCAGCTGCCCCAGCGGTTGTGTTCAAAATCAAACCTGGGATGGGTGGGATGACAGTCACAGCTTGGTGCCCACTGTGGCTCTGCACCCCCTCAAAATAAAAATGGGGTTGAGTTCAGAGCTGCACTGGTGCTGCTGAAGCCCCCAGCAGTCTCCTCAGAGAGCTCTGACCGTGGGAGTGGTGAGCTGGTGATGCTGTTGCCTTTCCCTGGTCTTAAAATTAAAACTCAAACACGGTTAATGGGGAAAAGGGGTTTTTACCTCAGTATTTATTTCAGGATCCTTGGGTACAGCACTTGGTCCAGGTGGAATGCTCTGAAAATGCATGCACCCCCCTCACACTGAAATGCACACAGTTATTGGCTTTGAAAAAATGAACATATTTATCAAAGATTCCCCAATGAGAGGCTGGAGTGAAGCCCTCGCTGTGAGGAACCTTCCCCCTGGCTGGGCCTGTCTGAGGTTCCAAAATGTGTTCTGGAGAGGCCCTTGGTGTCTGGGGCTCCCAGGATGTTTGCTCTCCTGGTTTAACGGTGCCGTGGGTGTGAGCTGAGTTATCAGCCTTGAGAAGTTACAAGTGTGTAGGTTAAAAGTACTAAGAATACCTAAAACTATAAAAAGAATGTATAAGAAAGGTATAAAAGAAAAAACAAAAAATCATTTTGGCGTCAATGGTCTCCCCAGCCCCAGGTGGTGGCAGGGATGGAGATCCCTTTCCCCCCAGACAATTTTTCTGGAGGATGAACAAACCTCTCCATCCCTTCCACTCCTTTGCTTGTGAGGAGTGATTGAAGTGCAGCTGTTAGATTCCATAACCTGAGTAAATGCCCCCCCAAAAAAGGAACTGCTCCCGAAATATCTCAGGGATGGTGTTTTGAGCCTTGGCTGCTTTTCCTGAGAAACAGTCTCCTCTGATTTAGCTTGTTCAAATCATCTTAACAGTTCTTAGCAAGAAAAAAACCTCTGTATCCTGAAGGCAAGTATATTTGGGCAGAGCAATAAGAGAGACTTTAAGAGGTTTGGAGGTTACAGTGGGAAATAGCAGTTATTCCCAATAAGCAGTGTTAAATGAAGTGCTGCTGACAGTAGCCTGAGGCAGGTTCAAGAGTTTCAAGATTCACAACTGAGAGATTAACCAAAATAGATGTCTTATTACAGGCAAGTTTGTATCTAAATCATTTAAAGTACCTTTAGATGCTGTAATGTTTTTCTTCCTAAGTGCTCGTAGTATATCTGCAGCTTCCTCCTGGTTTTCAGGGGCAAGCAAAGAAAGAGCCCTTGATGTTGGTGAGCCACAGACCCTCTGATGAGGGAACAAGGACCCAGTGGATTGGCAGGTTCCCGTTTGATGGGAGGCTGATGGAGCAGTGTTGGAGTCTAGGAAAAGCTTGGGAACTTTTCCTGCTCCTCTGGTTGTTTGTTTTACCCTCAGAGCTCCTCAAAAAAGGCTTGGCCTGCAAACCAAACTTGTGGGAGCATTTGCCCACACTTCTGGATGAACTGAGAACAACAAAGAAATGAGGAGATGGTTGTTTATTGTACCACAGAGTGTGTAGTTGTAGTTTTTAGGTTTTGCTATATATATTATATAGAGCCAACATGGAGATTCTAGGGTGTTGGCTTCTTCTTCATCTTCTTCTCTCTTCTCCTTCTCTTCCTTTTTCTCTCTGACATAAGTTCCTGTGACTTGTTAATTGGTAGATAGAATTTAGTGTAGAGGAGACATATCAGTAAGGTTGATATTCACTGGTTTTGGGAACAAAATAAGATATGTAAAGTTTTCTAACTGGTTGATAATAGATATAAAAGCTACCTGCTTTGGGTAGCCATTGCCATTCTGCCCTCATGTTCCTGGAGGTCACAGCACAGTCTGTGCCTCCCAAACTTTGAAAAGAACAAGTAATAAACAAGCTTTGAAAGAGCAGAAAGAAGCCTCATTTCATCTTTTTGGGACATGGGACACTGAAATGAGGAACACAGCCGGGCCAGGAATCAGGGTCTGAAGAACACCTCCCCCCTGACAAGCAGTGATTCTGTTTTACATGGGGGAGACATCCTGGCCCAAACCCTCCCTTGTGGGTGCTCTGCTGTGTGGTGGCTGACAGGCACAGCCCAGACTGGATGGTTTTGCCAAAGCTTTGGGTGTAAAATCCCTCTGCAACAGCAGCAGCAGCAGCACGGCTGGGAGCTGGAATAACCTGGCTCTTAATTTGCAGAGGCTGTAGGATTTCAGGAGAGCAAGTGCTGTGTTTGGGGGTGTAAACAAGAATGGCTCATGTGAGAACAAATCATCTCTATCTCTGCCAAACCCTGAATCCAGTTGCTGCTATCCAATCCCTGCCATCCTGTGGGGCTTTCACATGCATGAATCACCCACCAAAATGTGTTTGGGATGCAGGATGTGGGGTTTTTTTCTTCTGTGCTGAACTGGAAGGAAATTCAGTGTAGGGCCAGCAGCATGGGGGTTACTAGAACAAATGATCCACCACCAGCATGGGCAGTCACTGGCACAGAACCTTGGCTGCAACCCGGATGAGGTAAATTTAAATTTGATGGGTGAGGAATCAACAGCTCCAAGAAAATTCTCTGCCAAAGATGGGCAAGCTCCATGTGCTCAGAAATCAAGCAGGGGAGAGGGTCAGAGAGGCTTCAGGGGAGTTGATCCAAACCTGAGGAGCAGCCTGGGCTGCTGAAGCTGAGATGGGAAAATGGGTGTTGGTTATTTGGATGAGATTTCCTGTGCTCCTTGTGCTCCTTCAAGTCGGCAGCACCTGATTTCTGGTGTTGCCTTTCCCTGGTCTTAAAATTAAAACCAAAACACTGTTTATGGGGAAAAGGGGTTTTTACCTCGGTATTTATTTCAGGATCCTTGGGTACAGCACTTGGTCCAGGTGGAATGCCCTGAAATGCATGCACCCCCCTCACACTGAAATACACACAATTATAGGCCTTGCAAAATGAACATATTTATCAAAGATTCCCCAAAGAGAGGCTGGAGTGAACCCCTCGTTCTGAGGAACCTTCCTCCTGTAAGAGGCCACCTTGAGCCAAACTCAAAATACAAAATACTGCCCTTTCTCTTTTCCCTTGCTTGCTTCCAGAGTCTCAGATTTATGACATTTCTGTGTCATGCAATAGGCCTGAGACTGCAAGATTTTCTCCACGTGAAAAAGGGAAAATGTCACCAAGTGTCTTTGCATTGTAACCTTTCTTTTAAAAAGTGAGTCCATGTCCCTCCAGGCAATCAGATACTCACGGTGACCTGGTGACAGTGCCACCTCCCCTGTCCAACCAGTGTGCAAGATGTCACTTGGAAAGCAACAAAAAGCAAATGAGAGTTGTTTCATTTTCAGTCTCACAGGTTGGGCGAGCTGGTGGCAGTAACCTGCTGCATCCGGGCAGGGAGAGGAGGCAGAGTGTGGCCTCACCTCCCCTCGGTGCTAATGGCTTTTCCAGGGGTTGCCAAGGAATGTTGCAGGTGTCAGGTATGAGTTATAGCACCTCTGTGAACTGAGGAAGGGCTGCTTTATCTCGTTTCTTGGTAGCTGAGGGAACTGCATCCCAGAAGTCCTGTACTGCCACCAGCAGTCAGTTTTCCCTTTCCATACAACAGAGACACGGATCTGTGCTTGTCGAGGCTCTTCCAGGGAGTTTGCAAAGGGTGCCTGGATGACAGCCATGCCACAAACCTTCTTTAAGTGTAATGGGAGGCCCTGTGCAAGAGGATGAAGGAAACCAGGATGAAATGTGTGATGACTGTCCTGCTTTTGCAGGACTTCTGCCAGTTTGAGGGACCAGGTTGCTCCAGTGATACCTTAAATGGCTACCTAGATACAGAGAGCAGACAGGAATAAAGGAATAAAGGAGGGATTTATTTGAAAGGCCTTCAGAGGTCACACTCTGGGCTCCAGAGGCTCCTGCCTCAGTGCATCCCAACATGGACAATGACAGCTCTCGAGTTCTTCCCACTTTGATATCAGCATCAATTGCCCAAGCAGAAGCCAGGCAAGGATGGAATTTGCCCAAGCTTGCCCCCCTCTCCCCAAGATGAAGGTTTGCAGTTGTTGGGCCCAGGAGGGTCTGGGTGTCCTTGGAGAGCGAGCTGGAGAGGCTTTGTTATGTCAGTGTGAGCATGAGAGAACAGCACTGAACGAGCTCCAGGGACCTGCAGAGTTACACTGGGCACTGCAGGGTTGCAAACAATATAAAAGTTAAAACCTAAGGCATCACCAGGCTTTCATTTCCTGCAGTGGAAGTGCAGGCTCCAAGGATTAACAGGAACAGATGGAAACCTGGCTTTTCTGGACCACCACAACCCCTGCAGGTCTGTGGTCTCCCTGGACTGTCACCAGACAATTTCCCCCTTCAAGCTGCCTTCCCATCACTGTGCCTGCCCTGCTCCTTAGGCTAAGGGTTTAACTGTGGCTGGAATGATCCAGTCCTTGAGCCCTTTGGCTCCTGGATTGCCTCTGCCTGGTCCTGCGGGAGCAGGCAGGACTGTGCCACGTGGGGGGATGAGCTGAGCTTGGATCAGGCTGTGTTTTACCTGTCCCTAAGTGTGTTCTGCCCTGTCATTGCTTCTCTATTCATCAGGAGTCGTGGAGAGCTGGTGTTGGCATTTCTCCTGGAGTCTGGTGGGCTGGGAGCATCCCTCCTGCCCGAGTGAGCCTTTCAAGCCCTTGGAGGGGCAGAGAGGCACTTCAGCAAGTGAAGCCTGGCACTCTTAAAACACTTGTTCCCTGCAAATAGAAGGAGTCCAAGCTTATTATACCCAATTATCATTAAATTAGCTGTAAAATGAACTATTTGGACGTTCTGGTTTATTGTTTTGGATTGTTTGGGAAAGGAAGACAGCCTGGCACTTCCCCACAGTGCTGCTGGCACTGCCCCCAGTCTGTGTCTGCTGGAAGAATCAGAGCTATTGCCCGAGGGCAGGTGGGGGTGAGAGGGCTCATCCCAGGTGAATCCATTGCCACAAACCCTGCTGGGGTGCTGTGGTGATCCCAAGCAGGTGCTGTGCCTGGGGGATGTTTAGGAGCAGAGCTCTCCAGAGGGAGCCCCAAGTATTTACATTGGGATCTTCTGAGAGAGGGGCAGCCTGGGAAAGGCAGCCCTTGGTCAGCATGAAATGTTTCCTGAAGTCTGTTTTGCTGGATTTTGGCAAAAGAGACCTTGATTTAATGGGAGTTTTTCGAAGTGGGAAATGTGGAACAGCTGCTGTGGCTGTCAGGAATCCAGGAGTGGAGGGGAGGGCACTGCCTGTGGGTGTTTGGTTATGGACCCTGGCAAATCGGAGGCTTTTGTTTTAATTTGCATTAGGAAAATCACTGGTAGATCAGAGCCCCAAACACCAATTGGGAGGGTCTGAAAGGTGTTTCTGCACTATGGAACTGTGGCAGTGGTGTTAAGGCAGGGAAGGGGCAAAGGAAAGTGCAGGAAGTAAAAACGGAGAGGGAGTGCATCCATCCATCCATCCATCCATCCCTGCCCAGAGTTGTAAAGGTTTAAAGGTACCCAAAGCCGAAGAGCTCCCTGGATTCAGGGGTGTGTCACAAGCACAGCCTGGTGAGCACCCCAAGGCATCTCCCACCTGCCCGTGGTGTGGGGCTGGCTCCCCCTGGGACAGGCACCTCCCAAGGACGATCCACTCCTCAAGGACTGCACCTGGGATGAGATGAATTGTTCCTCTGTGGGCTGGGGCTCTCAGCTAAGTGCAAGCACAGCCAGGGGTGACTCGTGCAGACCCCTGGGTCCCACTCAGACACTCACACGGAGTAGGGCAGGAATCCCCCGTGTAACCTCTGCTGGAGGCCTGACATGGGCAGAAAATCTCAGAAGGGCTTGTCCACCTCAGGATCTCCTTTCTGGCCTTTCCCATCCAATGCTTTGGAGTAGGATCTAAGAAACCTGCAGCAATCTGCCTGGAGGGGAGGCTTGTCCCACTTAGGATCCAGCAGGTTTGATCCTCAGCACCAGAGGAGTGTTCAAATAACAGAGTAGTGCATGTTCTCATCCCCCGTCTGCTGGAGATGTTTTTGTGGCTCTAATGCTTCCCTGACCTCAATAATGTCTTCTGCGAGTGCATTGCTCAGGTTAATTATGCATTAAGTTTACATAAGGCTTTTCTGGTTTTAATCAGCTCCAAACGCGCTGCCTTCAGCTGTGCTGGATGTGCTGACACTCGGGAGCCCTCGGGGGCTCACAGGAGGGCTGCACCCACCTTCCCACCCTGCCAGGTCTCATGCCACCCCTGGGCTGGCTCCTTTATTTGTCACCACGCTGCATAACCCTCCCGAGGCTCCTGGCTCTGCTGTCACCTCGCAGCAGTGAGAAGGGAGGTGGTGGCTGCTGTGAGTGAGCTCGGTTGTGTTCAGCTCCCTTCCCTTCTCTGCTGGCCGGAGCAGTGTGTGCTCTGGGAGAGGCTTGGGAGCTGCTGGGAGGATTTTTCTTAGACTCAATCTTTCCCATGTGGCCTGTGTGAGTATAAAAGAGTGGGTACAAAGATGGTGTTTCTCTTTCTTCTGGAGATCTGTTTCCCTTCTCTTTGCTTTCCTCTGTGTTTCCCCTTTGGTTTCACTGCAATCTCTTTTGCGCTGGATGAGCTTTCCTTCTCTCTTCTAAGACCTTGAAAGTAAAGGTTATGGTGAGATTGCATAGAAGCAAGTTGGATAACGTAATTCTTTCTTCAAGACAAGCTCTCCTGTTTGCAAAGTAACTTGGCAGCCTTGTGTATTTTGGATTTAGGCATCCTGATGCATAAGCCAAAGCTAACAGATATTAATTAGCTGGAGGACTGATACCGTAATGAGAGCAGTTGCTCACATAGGCTGGCATTTTTATTTTTAATGCAAGTAATTAAAGAAAAAGTTGCGTTGAAGAAGTTGATGTTAAGAGATGTTGTATAAATAACACACCCCAGGTGGTGAGAGCTGGGGAGGAAGTTGAGGGAGAGAGGAGCAGTTGAGATGCTGATGTGGTGGCTCCTGTTACGCCTGAGGAAGGAGGGATCATCCCTGCAGCAGGGAAAAGAGAAGCAAAGGAGAAGGGTGGTTTTAAACCCATATCAGAGAAGGATCACACCCTGGTGAGCTGGGAGAGCTTTGCCAGTGTGTTTGGAAATGCACAAGGGAATTGTACTTGGAAGATGCCAAAAAGCTGCTCCAAGAAACAGGGATGCAGGAGCTGAGCCTGCAGTGTAGGCTCTGGGTTGGAGGAACAACACAAGGTCCTGAGCATGCAGCCTGGTCTACAGAAGGGATGCCCTAAAACACTTTCGAGCCTGTCATCCTGCTGAGATTGTTCAGGAGGAGGTTTGTGTGCGCAGAAGTGCTGAGTGAAGCCTGTTTGGTGGCCCCGTTAAACACTGGCATAACCTGGGAGACAGGGGTGGATCTGTGGAGCTGCTTGAAGCACAGCCACACCTCTGGTTTGTGTTGCCAGGAGTGTGTGTGATATGAGGAGGTAGAAAACAGTCGGGTCTGGGTTTGAGATGCCTGGCAGGGGTGTCCTGGAGGTGCCCCGAAGGTCTCTGGATCAGGGAATGACCCAAGCGTGTCCTGTTAGCCCAGGGCAGTGCCTGCTGGGTCTGCAGCTGAATTTCTCTGCCCCTGCTGGTGATGAAATAAAGCCTTGGATATCTCCAGGGTGTTTGTCTCCAGCCTTGAGATAGAAAAGAGACTGGAAGCCACACCCAGCCCCCAGGCGCAGAGTCATGCAGAGAGAGGAAAATCTGCAGTGCTGAGCACTTTCCATGGCATGTGAGCTCTGCAGCCCACGCGCACTGTCCCCAGCACCCTGCTGCCGCTAGGCTGGGCAGAGCAGGCTTCCCACGGCGATCTCCTCCATCCCATGGAGGTCAGGGGCTGCCCGCCCTGGGGTACCCACCCAAAACTCACCTCTGGGCAGGCTGAGCTGCCCCAGCTCGCAGGGTGGGGACCAGCATTTACCTGATGCGCTGTGATGGGAGGCTGGATGTGCCAAATCACGCTGGGCACTGCAGTCACTGATGGAATTTTAACCATTTGTTTCCCCTTCTCCAAAAGCCAGCTGTTGGCAGCGATGGCCAACCCCTCGCTCTTCTCCGGGCGGTGCCTTGTGAAGGAGAGAGTGGGTGAGGAATGCAAATCAAAACTAAACAATGTGCTTTGCCATCTTTTTTTTTTTTTTCCTTTAAGAAGCTTAATATATTAGCTAATCATGTGTGTAAACAATCCCGATATGCAAACCGAAAAGCAGCATCCATCCCCCCAGCGTCAGCTGGGTTGAGCTTCCCCATTAACCTCTCCAGAGCAGAGAACCCTTCCCGAACAGCCATTTCGGAGTGTGCAAAATTGATTTTGCATTCGGCCTCCGCAGTGGGAGAAGATGGCGGCGTGGAGCCGCGGGCGCCTCTTCCCTCCCTTGGCATTTTTTTGGGATATCCTCTTTTCCTCGGCGATGGAGGACGGGTGGGTCTGGTGTCAGAGTGTCGCTCCCACCACCCGGGCACGCAGGTCCCCCCTGGTGCCTTCTCCCAAGCGAAAAACAATAAAAACCAAATTTATGGCAGCCCCTCCTTGGGTAATTTCCACAGCGCAAAGACCCCCTGCCTCCCACCCCCTCCATGTGCATCTTCTCTTAATTAATTAATACTGCATTCATCACCGCTTAATTCCCGTTTCCGTAGCACCCGAGGAGGGGGGCTGCCAGCAAAGGCGGGTGCTGAGACAGTCTAGAGCTGCTGTCTTAGTGGAGGAGCTTAATTAGCCCCTGTGACAATATGGGCTCGTTTCCCACAGCCCAGGAACAGGAACGGGTGCCTTCAAATGGCTTCTGATGCCCAGCAAACTCAGCTTCCCATCCCCGTGCCAGTCCCCTGTGTGTGCTGGGGAGGAAAAGTGATCTCCTGCAAGAGCTGCCCAAATTAAAAAAAAAAAAAAATTAATCACAAATTGGCCTCCTTTTGAGGTGGATGAGGGATAGGAGGCAAAGCCGCCAGGTTTGGTCCATCTCAGTGGTTTTTGGGGACCAAACCCCACTGGGCTGTACAGGGTCCAGCACTCCCCTCACTGCTCGTAGCTGTGTCTGTTGATGTTGCAGGGGTCCTGCTCTCCTTCTCTTCGTTTTTATTATAAACACAACTTGTTGGCACTTGTGGTGTCTCCTCTGCTGGAAACATCTTACTGCAGCCCTGGTGGGACATGGCTGGAGAGCCCTGTGGTGCTGATGGGGCAAACCAGCAAATCAACCAGCAAACATGAACGTGATTTTAGCAGAATAGAACATTTGGAGGATTGTGTGGAAGGAAAGACGATGTGCTTGCCACCTGGTTTTGTGGTGTGCGTGAGAGTTTAGATAGGTGACTGTATTTCAGATTTTTACCTCCCAGTTTTTGAACTCTCCTCCCCTCTACAAAGAGGGAAAACCCATGTCCCCCTGCAGCTTGTTGGGATGGTGACCATGGGTGTGTTGTGCTCTCACTCGTGCAGCTCCCACCTGCCTGGGCACCCCATTCAGGGTAAGATGGAGAGATCCAAAGAGTGTGTGAGGAGGGAAGATGGAGAGGGAACAAAAGCAGCAGATCCACCATGGTGCCAGGCCTTGTTCCTTGCCAAGAGCGGCTGCGGTGGCAGCCCCAGCAGGGGTGGTGGTTGCCCACAGCCAGCACAGCCAGTGATGCTCTGGGCTGCCCTCTGCCCTGGGGCATGGGCCCAGGGTGGGCTGGGGCGTGAAGGGGGCTCTGAGCTGGGATGAGGGATGCTGATGTGGGGATGCTGATGTCGGTGTTGATGCTGATGTCGGGATGCTGATGTTGGGATGCTGATGTGGGAATATTGATGTCGGGATNTGCTGATGTGGGGATGCTGATGTCGGTGTTGATGCTGATGTCAGGATGCTGATGTTGGGATTTTGATATTGGGAGCTGATGTTGGTGTTGATGCTGATGTCGGTGTCAATGCTGATGTTGGGATTCTGATATCGTGATGCTGATGTGGGTGTCAATGCTGATGTGGGAATGTTGATGTCGGGATGCTGATATTGGGATGCTGATGTAGGTGCGAATGTTGGTGTCAGTGTCGATGCTGATGTGGGAATGTTGATGTGGGAATGTTGATGTTGGGATGCTGATATTGGGATGCTGATATTGGGATGCTGATGTGGGTGTCGATGCTGATGTGAGAATGTTGATGTTGGGATGCTGATGTCAGTGTCGATGCTGATATTGGGATGCTGATATTGGGATGCTGATGTGGGTGTCGACGCTGATATGGGAATGTTGATGTTGGGATGTCTCCTCGCCCGCGCCCTTCCCGCGGCACGTGTCCTGCGTGACTTGCAGCACAGCCATGCTCAGCCAGCGTGAGTAATGACACCAGGCAGGGGCTCGGGGCGTGGGGAGTGCTCGGTGTTGAGTGTGGGGGTGTTCTTGCTTGTTTGGTTTTTTTTTTAATGTTTAATTTCCGTTTCCTGCCATTCTTTTATTTTTCCCCACTGCCTGGCCCATGGCGTTGAAACTTGGCCGCCTCGTTGGAGGTGGCTTTGGGAGGGCTGGGGATGTGGGGGTCAGTTGGCACAGCAACTGCTGCTTGGGGACAAAAGGAGGGGTTTTTTTTTTTCTTTTTTTTTTTTTTTTTTTTTTTTTTTTTGCAGCCACAGTAGCAGCTGCCAGCCAGAATAGCAAATCCGTGCGACTTGGCACCACTCCAGCTTCCTTGAGGGTTGCAGAGGGATGGTATGTTGGAGGGTAAGACTAGCTAATTAATCTTCTGGCAGGGAACAATGTAATATCAGACAATTACAAAGACAGAATGAAATTGCTATAGTGGGAAGGCTGGCATATGAATTTCTCAAAGGGTCCATCCCTTGGTCCGCTGCCGTGGTACTTTGTATGCGGGAAAAGCGCCCACTGTACATGTGATTTTCTGTTGTGCGGGGTTTTTTTGTGTGAATTACATTATGGGTTTGGAGGAGGGGCAGGGGGGAGGCCGGCTTGCTCACAGGAGAAGCTTTTTGAGGAGCAAAAGAGAGAAAGAAGAGTCATTCTGAGCAGACGCGTTCCGAGAGGACAGACCTGGTATATCGTCGATCCTTCGGGCTCAAGGGGCTGGGGATTTTTATTTATTTATTTTTTTTTTCCCAGTTATTTTTCGTGATTTCCCTGTGGCATCTGATGGCCACAGCTTTTGGAAGGAAGATCTGACTACTGGGCAGAGGGGGAGGGATTTCCTTCCGCTGTTCTTCACAGAGAAGCCTTCAAAGAGCTTTGGAGCTGCCGAAAGTTCTTGGGGGAAAACACCTACGAGCTCCGCGGTGGTAATTGCCGATAATGAGCTGTAATCACCGCTACCTGCAGCCGGGACACGGTGATGGATAGGGCAGTGCGAGCCGCATGGTGCCGGCTCCCCGTCTGTTTATTTGCAGCGGGGAAAGAATTAGGGAAGTCTCATTTATCCCGGAGCACAGGAAAGCGTCGGTGGGAGATCAGCCTGTGCAAGGATTAGCGTAGGAAACCCCTCCTCCCTTCTCCTTGCCCTCGCCAGGCGTCAGGGATAAGCTAATGACTCTCCTCCCTCTGCAGCTCCCTCCCAGGATGGAACTTAAAGCGGTGGGATCTCTGGAAGTGTCGTTAAAAAGCAAAACAAAACGAGAACAACCCCACAGTACCAAACATGGAAGCAGCATCAGACAGATTCCGTTTGCCATGCTGGGTGCACGCCTGGGCGCCAGGAGCTGCTTCCAGCCAGGGTGGGAATTGGAGCAGCTCCAGCTTCGTTGTTCTTGCTCCTAAGGAATCCGAGTAGGTTTTTGTGTGGTGCCTGCACAGATCAGATGGTGCAGAGACGATGTTTAGAAACCACTGCAAGTGCCCCCGGCTGCCTTGGCTGCTGGGCTGGGCCACCTCTTGTCACTGGAGCTGTTGGAAGGCTTAGGCTGAATAAGTGGCTTCTTTTAAAAGAGTAGCAATGTCAAGAGCTGGATTGGCAGGCTGGGGCCCTTTTCCAAGAGGCATATGAGGAGGAGCTGCACAAAGCTTAGTCCTTGGCCGGTGCCCTGAAAGGCTCCCTGGTGGGTGCCCATCTGTGGGTGTTTGTGTGAATATCCTTCAGGGCTGGCCGGAGAGCAGGAGTGTTTCCCATTGGATTTTGTCAGGGATGAAGGTCCCAGGGCTGGGTCCCATCTGACATCCCTTGGTGTGGTGCATGCAGAGGTGTAGCTCCTTTTCTGGCCACATGTGCCCCTCGTGAGATGCCAAAAAATTCCCTGCACACCCAAAAGAGATGGATCCCAAAACCCAAGCCTCTGCTCCCACCGTCTGCTGTGCCCTTCCTGCATTTGCTTTGAGCATCCCAAGCACTCAGGTGCACGGTGGCTGCTCCTTCCCTGGATGCAGAATGGATGCATCACCTCTCTCTGGAGGATGCAGAGCTCAGCCCAGCCATCCCTTGTGCTCCCATCCTCATCCCCCCACCCACACCCAGCCACATCTCCAGGGCTGGAGGGAAACTCTCTCAAGATCAGCCCAGCTCATGTACCTGCAGGAGAAGGCCTTGCAGACTTCCCATCAGGTGATCATGGCTCTAGCAATGGGTGTCTATGAGCAGGAGTGAAGAAACTGAAGTCATCCCAATCATCTCATAAATGGTTGGTTAGAAATTATCACATTTAGGCCCTGTCTGAAGTCCTGCTGAGGAGTCTCCCTGTTTGGTCTTGTGCCCAAGCCCAGCCTTGCTCTGGGCTCTGTACAAAGTCTGAGCCAGCAGCACAGGCTCCTGCGTGGAAGGGGAAGAGACAATCTGAACCTCTTCCTAGTCAATAATTGACACCAGGGATGTTTTCGTAAATTAATGAGTGTATCTTCTTGACTATACTTCAAAGTTTTCACTTTATGAATCTTTTATGGAATTCTCTACACTGGGAAAAAAAGAAAACGACAAACCCTTGTAGTACTGAAATTTTACCTTTGTAAATGATACAATAAAAAAAAAATTAAACCCCACCCTTTCACAAGCAGTTGATTTGAGCAAAATCATCCACTGGGTCATTGTGTGCACACTGTGGGGCTGAATTTGCCCATGAAGGTGGGCACATCCAAACAGTCGTGTGTGCTGAAGGGTTAATATTGGTCTGGGCATCCTGACCTGAACCTTAATGCTGACAAAATTCCCCCCTTGCAGCAGGGTACATCCCCCCTCAGGTCCTGCTGAGCCTCTCCAAGGAAACTTCTGGAGTTAAGAAATTTAATTTGTAATAAATCAGCATTACAGTACAAGTAAATCTGCTTCAGTGGCTATAAAAATTAATTCCTTATCCTAAACATTATTATATAGCTTTCAAAATGAATTGACTGTGGTTGGTAGTCTAGTATGTGCCATTATTGGTAATTAGTGTAACAAAATAACGTTGCTGTAATATTTCCTGTCTACCCCTCCCCCAGTTGGGAGCTGTTCCCTATTAGAGAATCAGAATTGCAAATGCAAGGCTTGTGTGCAAGCTGCTGGCTTTGATTTCTTTTTTTTTTTTTTTTTTTTTTTTTTTTTTTTTTTTTTTTTAAATATAATTTTGTGTGTGTTGGCAGTGAATCTGTTCCTGTCTGGGGTTTTCCGGCAGCATTTCCTTCTGCAAAAGCTCTGGAATGTCACAGGGAGCCATCAGAGCCTGATGCTGGAGGGGCTGGGTGCTGCCTGGAGCAGTCCAATGCCCTTGGATCCCTTTTTGAGCTCTTCCTGGCGTTATAACTGATTTCAGGCTAAGTCAGCCGACATAACTTTCAATCAAAGTTTTATTATGTGTTTGTGATAAAAGACGAGCAAGCAAACAGCATTGGGTGATCAGGCCAAAGCTGGGTGCGTGGGGAGTCACCGCTCCAACCAACACGCACACCAAATACAATTCCAGCTAGGTTTTTATGGATCTTATTTTGGCTGACTTGACATGTTC